>CM043699.1:63870637-64403137 GCA_023935145.1 Bretschneidera sinensis | reverse complement strand
TTGAAGAAGTAGGAGGTAATCGATCTTCTTTTATCCCGGTCTGCTCCATAGTTCGAATCAGTATAACCCTCAAGACAGATGGACTTACCCCTTTTCTCATAAACCAGCCCCACATCTGGGCTTCCCTTCAAGTACCTCAGCAACCATTTCATCCCAAACCAATGCTCATTTCCGGGATTACTCATAAACTTTCTGCGAACACTTATTGCATGAGCAATGTCGGGTCTAGTGCTTACCATGGTGAACATTACAGATCCAACCGCACTAGAGGAAAGAACATTTTCCATTTCCTTTTTCTCCTCATCCGACCTCGGACATTGATCGCTGGAGAATTTGAAATGAACAGTAAGGGGAACCTTCACTGGTTTGCTATATTCCATAAAAAACTTCGATATCATCTTTTCTATGTAGAAAGTTTGAGAAATCTTCAATCTATTTCTGTCATTTTCTCGGATTATACTCATCCCAAGGATCTTCTGTGCATGGCGAAGATCCTTCATCTCAAACTCTGAACTGAGTTAAGACTTCAACTTTTTTATCCTCTCCCTCTTATTCCCAATGAATCGCATATCATCGACATAGATGAGGATAATCACCATTTCCTTCACCTTATGCCCCTTGTAGTACAAGCATGAATCATCGTAGCTCCTTATGAAATCCAAGCTAGTTACAAAGGAATCGACCCTCTTATTCCATTGCTGAGGTGATTGCTTCGGCCATAGAGAGATTTCTTTAATTAGCACACCAAATCTCTCTGCCATCCTTCCTCATAGCCTTCGGGTTGCCTCATGTAGATGGTCTCATCAAGCTCTCCATGTAAGAATGCTGTCTTCACATCCATTTGCTCGATTTCCAATTAAATTAGACCACCATTGCTAACACTATCCTTATCATCTTGTATTTCACAACCGGTGAGAATATTTCGGTTAAATCTATGCCTTCTCTTTGTGTGAACCCCTTCGCCACCAGCCTAGCCTTATACCAGACTTCATCCCCTGGAGAGTTCCCTTGTTTGATTTTGTAAATCCATTTACAATCCACAACTCTCTGTTTTTCTGGTTTTGGGCACCAATTCCCAAGAGTTGTTCTTCCTCAAAGAATCCATTTCTTCCTCCATAGCTAGCTGCCACTTTGACGAATCCTTACATTCCATAGTATTCATGTAAGATTCTGATTCAACCCTCCCTCCTTCCGAATAAGGAGCTGCTACATTAACATCCGCAAAACCATATCTCAAAGGTAGTCTGACCACCCTCATTTCCCAGTCCCTTGTGAGTTGATAATCATTCTGATTTGCTGGATCATCCCCTTTTAGTTCAGCCTCCTCTTAAGTGTCTTGAGCTTGGCCTTCATCCATGGGCTCTACCAGGTCCAAACCCTCTTGCCTTCCTTGCTTTACCTGAACTGAATTTTCCTTGATGCTATGCTCCACAAATACCGGACTGGATTGCTCACTATCCCCTGCAGGGTTAGTTTTCTCCAAATAGGGAAATAACAATTAATTAAAAATGACATCCCTACTTATTATGAGTTTTGCTCCTTTTGGCTCTAAGGACCACAACCTATACCCCTTAACCCCATCACCATATCCTAGAAACACACATTTTCTAGACCTTGGGCTAAGTTTATCATCCTTTTGATGTGCAAACGTAGCACATCCAAAAGTCCTAAGGTTGCTTAACTCAAAGGGTTTCCCACTCCACATCTCCTTAGGAGTCTTAAGGTCTAAAGCTCTAAAGGGTGATCTATTAACCAAATATGCAACTGTAGACACAGCTTCCCCCAAAAAACATTTTGGTAAACCAGACCCAATTAACATGCACCTAACCTTTTCCATAAGGGTCCTATTCATCCTCTTAGCAACTCCATTTTGCTAAGGGGTTTTCACAACCATTCTATGTCTTAGAATCCCATTTAACTCATAGAATTTATCAAAATCCTTATTAAAAAATTCTAAGCCATTATCGGTTCATAATACCTTAACTACCCTGCCCGTTTGAGTCTCCAACAACTTTTTTCACACCACAAATTTATTCAAAGCATCTGATTTATTTTTTAGCAAATAAACCCAAACCTTTCTAGAATAATCATCAATTAAAGATAGAAAGTAAACATTACCTCCCTGTGTTGGTGTTCTTGCTGGTCCCTATAGATCCACATGAATGTAGTCAAGAATGCCCTTAGACTTGTGCACTCCGTTGTTGAAGTTGACCAGATGTTGCTTCCCAAGAATACAACATTCGCAGAAATCAAGTTTCTCTACCTTGTCACCACCAAGTCGACCATCCTTGCTAAGAACTTGTAAGCCCTTTTAACTCATATGTCCCAAGCGATTGTGCCAAAAAAATGCCTTATCCATCTCAACCATCAAGCTTATTGTTTGATCCTTGATTTCTGTCTCTCCGATCATCTCATAGAGACCATCCTTTACTGCTGCTTTGATCACTATCAAAGATCCATTGGTTACCTTGATCTTTCCTCCCTCTGCTTTGTATGTGTACCCCATGGAATCTAACTGCCCTAATAAGATCAAATTTCTTCTCAAATCTGGAAGATACCTCACATTCTGCAGCAGTTTTATGACTCCATCAAACATCCTCAATTGGATGTCTCCTATCCCCCTCGCTTGGTAAGAAGTATTATTCCCTAAGAAAACCTTTCCATTATTGGTTTCCTTGAAATTCTTGAACCAATCCCTGTGAGGGCACATGTGATAAGTGCACCTGAAATCCAGGATCCATTTCTCGCTGCCTTGCTTCCTGCTCACATTTGAGCACACAACAAGAACATCATCTTGCTGTTCTCCCTTAGCAACCAAAGCCTCTCCATTGTTGGTATGGCTTCTTCCTCTCTTATCCCACAACTTCTTCTTGCAATCTTTCTTGAAATGACCCTCCTTATTGCAGTAGTAGCATTTCTTTCCTCCAAATCTTGGTTTGGAGTGCGCTCTCCCATGGCTCTGCCCTCTACCCTTTGATTTCTCTCGGTAGTTGCCATGGATGCTACTGCCATTCTGAGTTGCTAGCTTTCCTCTAACAAACAACCTTTGTCCACTTGATGCTTCCCTCATCTTGGCTTTAAAATCATGAGCCCTTATAGCATTGATCAGAATTTCCTTGGTTAGTGTATCTCTTCCATATTCAATAGGATTAATCAAACTTTCAAAATAATCAGGAAGAGAATTCAACAACATAACAACCAATTGGTCATCTGGGAATTTTATACTACAACTAGCCAAATCTTGAACTAGTTTATTAAACACATCAAGATTATCTTGCAACTCTTTATTAGGATCCATTTTAAAAGCAAAGATTCGTTTAAAAAGATAAATCTTATTAGAGAGAGTTTTGGTAATAAACAACTCATCTAGTTTCTTCCATATGACAGCTGAATCTTCTGAGTCTCCGCACTCCCTTGTGACACTATCCGATATGTGCAAAAAGATGGTGCTATACTCCATCTTCTTCATCTCAATCCGCTGGACCTCCGTGATACATGCTGGAAAAGCATCATCTTCTCCAATAGCCAAGTCCACCTTTTGTTACATAAGAACCACTTTGATTTTCTGCTTCCAAAGGGTAAAGTCTCCTTTTCCATCAAACTTCTCAACAATGAAGTTCGAACCCATCTTGCGGAAAAAATCCTAGATTTATACAGCACCCACAATTGCTTTCCAACTTCTTCTAAATCTCAAGAACACGATCAAAGATTGATCTCAATACTATTCTTGAATCACCCTCAAGAACACAATCAGATTTTGATCTCTACTCCATTCTTGAATCACCTTAAGAACACGATCAAATATTGATCTCTACTCTGTTCTTGAATTACCCAAGAAGTTGACCTTTGATTCTTGGAGTCTTGCTCCGATAACCCCTTGTTCTTGCTCTGATACTTGCTGTTGTAGCTCTGATACCACTGTTAGAAATCACCTTCAAGATGCCCAGTTGGTGATCTTCCAAACACCCAAGTCTAGAATGACTTGTAATGAATAGATATAGCAATCAAGCAAAGAAAGAACATAAGCAATTGTTATCGAGGTTCAGCAAATGCCTACGTCCCTGTGAACTACTCCGAGCTCTCTGCACTAAATCAATGAGTTCTTACAAATACAACATCACCTCCTCAAGAACACTCTTATTCTTGATACATGAAAGAAGAGAAAAGAAAGAGATAAGAACTAAGTGTTTCTTTGGAATTTTCCCCAATAAAATTCCAATTACAAAGCCCTTGAACCCCTCTTCTTATATGCTCTCTCTCAATCCCAGCCACTCTTGAATGAGATCTATTCTAGTGCCTCTCTTATGTTTTGTGTCTTTGCACTCTCACACTTCCACTTGAATTCTCTTGTATGATGATGTTATCTTTCTCACATTTTTGGTTGAAGCTAGATGACCCTTTATATAGTGCACCAATTTCTTGAACCAATCTTGAAGTCAATCTTAACCCTTAGATCTTGAGGACCAATCAATCATAGCCCTCCAACAAGTCTAAGTGATCCTATGCATTTTAATCAAGCCCCACGCACCAGGAGAAGAGTGCTGAAAATTGGCATCAGGTGTGCCTTCGTGCTGAGGCTTGGAACAGGACGTGCTGAGGCTCAGAACTTGGTGCCTTGCTGGAGGCCGCGGCGCGAACACCTTGAGTCACGGTGCAGATACCTTGAGTCACGGCGCGGACACCTTGAGCTGAACTCCCGGACATGCGCTGTGGCGCCCAAGGCTGGGCCACGGCGCACAACCAGACCTGATGTTAAACTCTTCAACTGTTTAATTCTTTGACAAATTCCCAACATGGTAGCCTTTCATTGTTCCTTTGGATTCACTTCTGTGTTACTAGGAAATATTTCTCTTTGTTGGGCATTGATGGTTATGGCTAGTTACCCAATTTACACTTCAAGATTCTTCATAGCGACTCCCATGTTGCTTACAATGAGTCTCAATGTTGTCTAACCGTGAATCGTTTTTTTTAACCTTGCTTTTGTATAATCAACAAAGAAAACCATGACATCCTCAAGTGACATATTCTTCTTGCTTGGTTGATTAACAAATCCTGGAGGAGGTTGCAGCACATTCTTTGTGTTTCCATAAGACAAATTCTCATGATTTCGAAGCCCTTAATGGTAGTAATTTGGCATAGGATTACCACAATATTTTTAGTTTCGATTGTTGATGTATTGAACTTGTTCTTGACTTGATTCATTACTTGAAACTGTCATACTTGGGGTTGCAACATATTGTGCACTTTGTGGTATTCCTTGTGTTGTCAAAGCTGAAATTTGATGAGATGGAGAAGCAACTTGAGCTGAAAGGGTTGCTAACTGATCTAATTCATGAATTCCAGCAACTTTCTTAACCATAGTTCTTTCAGTTGACCATTGATAGTTATTTGCGGCCATTTCTTCCAAAAGAGAAGTAGTACCTTCAGCTGTCTCTGACATCAAAGTTCCACCAGATGCAGCATCAATTGTGGTCCGAGTTTGCCTATTTAACATATTGTAGAACATCTGAACTTGCAACCAGTCCGGTAATCCATGTTAAGGGCCGTGTCGAATCAAATCTTTATACCTTTCCCTTACTTCATAGAGTGACTCGAAATCATTTTGCTTGAATTGACCAAGCTCACTCCTGAGTTGAGCTATTTTTGCAAGTGGGAAGAATTTAGCAAGAAACTTTTCAACCATTTTATGCCAGCTAATGATACTTCCTGGTTGAAGAGCTTGTAGCCAACCTCTTGCCTTGTCCCTTAAGGAAAAAGGAAACAATCTCAGTCTAATGGTGTCTTCAGTAACACCATTAATCTTTACAGTGTCACAAATCTCCAAGAATATCGCCAAATGAATATTGGGATCATCCAGTAGTGATCCACTAAAATGGGCTTGTTGCACCATGCTGATTAAGGCTGGTATGAGCTCAAAATTGTTGGTATGAATGGGTTGACGCATTATACCCTAGTAATTATCATTCACAACTGGCCGTACATAATCCTTCAAGGTGCGCGGTCGTGCATCATATTGTTCGTCAGCCATGCCTAGTACTTGATTTTTTCATCATGATTTAAAAGTTCTTTCAATCTCCCGATCAAAAGAGGTAATGTCACAATATCTAGCACGGCGCATGCAACGTCAAAAACACACCTGTAGAACAAAAATAATAAAATTCTAAATTAAAATCAAGATTGCTTTGTATCAATATTGGCAAAAATAAGAAGAAATCAATCCCTAGCAATGGCGCCAAAAACTTGATCGATGCAAAACTGCAAGTGCATAGTATCGTAGTTTTATAGTAAAGTGATAAGATGAGTATCACCCTGAGGGATTAGTAACTTATTTCTAACAAGTACCAAAATTATTCTAAACTTGATTTTATTTAGAAAAATCTCTTTTTGTTGTTTGTAATTGTAATATGAAATAAAATCAATTTAAAGGAAATAATCAAAGGAAAAGAAAGTTATTTTTCGAATATCAAATTAATAAAAGAAAGAACTTCTAGGAAACTGATCTCACTTAATTCCTCACTATGCTTAACTCATCTAACTAATTAAAATTAATCCTCTCTGTTTGTTAGTGAAATCTCCGACTTATCCAAAAGCCTCTTTCAATAGTCAATTGGAAATATTCTTGTTCATCATTCTACACAAGAGTATGCAAGTTAATAAAACAAGAAAGTATTAAGACCAACAATTTTTTTTTAGACTACACAAGTTCATATAAGTCTTTCAATTCCTATATTTACCTATGCTGAAATATCCAAGTTCTATCCTATAATTCCTTCTTTTGTCAGCAAATCACAATATCAAGATCATCTAAATAATGGCCAGTCAATTAGAAGCAATACATTCAAAATAAATCAGCCAAACATAGAAGATAATTACTGCAAATCAGCATAAAAAGGCAAGCGTTGTTTGAAATTAAATTACATCATTTTCCTAGAATAAAGAAAGTTTAGTTCATGCTGAAAGTTAAATTTAACAGCAACGAATTAACCATAATTCCGTAAGCCAGTGTGCGTTCAGCTGCTACTGCTAGATGAGGAGGAGAGGGTTGTCGTGCTATCAGCGTTAGATACTGAGCAGGGGCTGCTGTGAGGAAGCAGCTGTTGGAGACGGCAGCTGCTGGTGCCAGATTAGGATAACTACTACTATCGGAGAAATAAGACTGGTGGTTGCGGGCTGCTGCTATCAGGAGAGGAGGAGAGGGCTGTCAGCTATCTCTCAAGGGCTGCATGCTGTCTCCTTTAATTAGAGTTTCTTCTTTTCCTTTATATAGACTCAAAAGTCTTCAATTAAAATTTCCTGTTTTTAAACAAGAGAAAAAGTCCCTTGACGATAGGACACTAAAATTTGGATCTTTCCCTTCTTCTAAATCTTAAATAAATTAAATGACAACAATGAAGCCTAAAACCAACAAAAATTAATAAAATTAGATTAAAGTTAAAAGTTAAGACATGATAAAAATAAAAAATTATGCACGACATCAGGGTGCTTTGTATTATTTCAATCAGATTTTTTCATCTAGTCAACCTCTCGACTTCGAGACAATTTTAGGTTTGGTTGATAGGAAGGTAACTAAAAACTTGAACACTGCTTTGATTCAGGATGTGATGGATAAGGAGATTTATTCAGCTCTTTTTCAAATGAATTCATCTAAGGATCCTAGTCCGGATGGCATGTCTACTCTACTTTTTCAACTCTTTTGACATATTTTTTTAGAATTATATTGTTTCTTTAATTATGTAACTTTTTTTTTTCCAAGATGGTGTTATGCCTAATATATTAATCACACTTTTATTGTTTTGATTCAAAAAACTTGAATTTATGGTTGAGTGTCGCCTTATTAGTTTATGTAATGTAGCTTATGAGGTGATGTCTAATGTGCTAGCTAATAGGTTGAAGGTTTTTCTTCCAGATATAGTCTTTGTTAATCAAAGTGCTTGTGTACTAGATAGGTTAATTTTTTATAACGTTCTTGTGGCATTTGAGTTTATTCATTACTTAAAAGAATAAAAGTTCTAGTCAGTAAGGCCGTATAGCAGTAAAACTTGATATGAGTAAAGCTTATGATCGAGTTTAGTGGAAATTTATTCAAGCTATAATGGCTAAATTGGGGTTTCATGACAAATGGATTAATTTAATTATGCAGTGTATCACGTCTTCTACCTATTTGATCCTCCTTAATGGTGAGAAAAGAGGTTTTATTCAACCCTCTCCGGGTTTGAGATAAGGCAATCCACTGTCACCTTATTTATTTGTGTTATGTGCGGAAGAAATTGATAGTAGAGTGCCCTACAAGCTAATAGAATTTGATGTTATAGGCATGTTACTTGTAAATTGATCTTGTTCATTTATTGACAATAAATATTAATTTATGACATTTATATTATTTATCATGTTCATTACAAATTACTTAATGTGTTTACATGATAAAGCCCATAGAATAAGAGTAATGAAAATAAGCACCATGATAAGATCATGCTAATGATATATATTTCCTTAAGCTTTATTCTTAAATGTTCCTAATCATATGATCACTAAGAATGGCATTAGTTAATCTGAATAGATTAGTAGATGTTAAGTTTCCTCAAAGAGTTGAGGATGATTAATCTCATGGTCACTAGTGTTGAGACACTAAAACAAGTTATGTAGGTGCTTTTTAAAGAACAGGTTCATCGAATCGAGTCGACTAAGTAATTCCCAATGGAAATTTTATTGGCTATCATTAGGGGTTCTTACATTGTAGTTGTACAAGTGATCCTTGGACTTAAGGCACCATAGATTTTTTGCGTATAGTCATCATACTTTGATGCTATTTAAATGTTGTTTAAATCATAGGCCTTATAAAGGTAGTAATTAGGTATGGCCACTTATGCATGGAGGTATGTGAGTATACAATAGATGATCCATCACTCTCAATAAAAGAGGGAGAATGTCCTATGCGATCTAAATAAGTCATAGCTTGAAAATTCCTTGGCTAAGGTGGGGTGGAAATTAGAAAGGAGTTTCTAATTTCACCATTTAAGTTATTAATTTGATATCAAGATACATATGATTAAATAATTGGGGCATGATAGTAACTCCATGCCTCATATTTTATCAGGGACATTGCATGATGAAAGGATTCCATTGCTCGGTAACTGACAACCATAAAAGTTCACATTAATTCATATTGCTTAGGTAGTCATGATTGACATCTGACAGACTGCTAGATGTCAATCATGACTTGTAGAAACCTTTCAAAATTATTTATAATTAATTCTTAATCAAAGAGAGAATTAAAAAAGTTTTAATTCGAATCAAAATTAAAAGGAGTTTTAATTAAATGGATGGGATCCAATTGTTACGTAAAAGTTATGACCTACTGCAAACGCGATATTGAACTTAATGGGTCACACATAATAGAAAATTGTGTGGATATAGAAATTAAGGGGGAAATGGAGAGATTTTAGGAATTAAATTAAATCAGAAGTTTAATTCCAATTCTAAAATCCTAGAGCTTTTAGGAATAAAGGTTTAATATAAATAGGGGTTCTATTTGATGAAAACCATAATGATCATAATTAGCGAGTAAGATTAGATCTTAAACTCTTTCTCCACAAAGCCATTAGTCGAAAATCCTTAGGAGCTAGCACTCAATAATTTTTAGTTACCTTTGATTACAAATCTCTAGTTCTTTATTGCTCATGTGGATATGCTAAGAGGTTGAGCGCTTGAACGGCTTATGAACTCGTCTCCAAAAGATCATCAGGAATCTCTATCAGCGTAAAGTATAAATCTCTAACCTTGTATGGATATTAGATTTATTGTTCTAATAGATTCATAGGGAATTTTCTTGGTTGAATTTTATTGGCAAAATTGAAAATTTTAAATTTCGTTGCATTTTTTATGCCGATAGACTTATAGGATTTTTAGCCCTTTTGCATAAAACTGAAATGAATAAAATTATTAATAGTGTATCTATTTGTCATGGATGGCCTCAAATACCCCATTTGGTTTTTTGTTTTGTTTTGTTTTGTTTTTTGTTTTTTGTTTTTTTGCAGATGATAGCTTGCTCTTTGCAAATGCTAATTCTTAAGAAGCTTCTCATTTAGTTGAGGTTCTTAATTCCTATGCGCAGGCTTCTGGTAAAGTGATTAATGTTGCCAAGTCATCTATTTTCTTTAGTAGGAACGTTGGGGTTGAACATCAAGATGAAGTCAAGGCTATCATTAGTGTGCATTAGACTATGTTAAATGAGAAGTATCTTGGTCTCCTATTGATGATTGTGAGGTCAAAAGCGGCAAATTTTCAATCCTTGTTAGAAAAGATGTGAAGAAATATAGAGGGTTGGAAGGAAAAGCTTATTTCTAGAGAGGGGAGGGAAATTATTTTGAAATTAGTGATTCAGTCTATTCCCACTTATACTATGAGTTATTTCCGCCATCGAGTTTCCTTATGTGAGGATATTTATAAGTTGATAACAAATATAAAATTCATTGAATAAAATGGATTGAGCCTTTTCATAGGAAAGATGAGGGAGTTTGGGTTCTGGGATATGGATTTGTTCAGCCTTGCTATGCTTGCTAAGCAGGGGTGGCATTTATTGATGAACTTGTCTACTTTGTTTTGTTATGTATATAAGGAAACATGGGAAGATTTAGTGTGGGGCAGTGAGGGCAGTTGGATTAACCCCCACTTAAATATTTTATAGATATTTACATATTAACCCCCACTTAAATGTGTAATTGCCCCCATAAATTTGAAATCCTAACACTCCCAAACCAAGCCAAACGCCCCTGTTGGGAAACCACCTTGGATGATGCCCAGGAGATGATCTTCCAAACACCCAAGTCTAGAGTGACTTGTATAAAGAAAGTAGACAGAAACCAATCAAAGCAAGAAAGAAAAGAACACAAGAAATTTGTTGACGAGGTTCGGCAATATGCCTACGTCTCCGTGAGCTCCTCCGAGCTCTCTGCACTATCTTATGAATGGAGTTCTTTACAATCAGCAACACCTCTTCAAGAATCCACAAGTTCTTGAAGGAACAAAGAAGAAGAAGAAGAAACAAAAAGTGTAAGTACTAACCCTGGAATTTTCCCTAGAAAATTCCTCTTACAAGCCCTTGAATCCCCTTTCTATTCTACTCTCTCTCTTCTAAACAACCAGCCTCTCTACAGAGTCTCTCTTGTCTTTGCACTCTCACAATTGATCTCACTTTTAATCACAAGTTATTTCACATTACCTTTTAGATTGAAGCTAGGTGACCCTTTATATAGTGCACCAACTTCTTGACCAATCTTGAGGGCCAATATCCACCCTTAGATCTTGAAGACTAATCATCCTTAGCCTTTGATCAATCATAAGTGATCTTATGCATTTTGTACATGTATCCTTGCACTTAACAAAAGTTGAATCAAATGGACCATGTGTGCCTTTAAGGTGCGGCCTGGAGCATGGCACACTTGCTACCACTCTGGGCGCCGCGGCCTTCCCCTCCTCCTTGCACTCCTCCTTACTATGCATCGTGGCTTGCTCTGATGTTAGAACCATTTTCCTACTGTGTACTGATGTGCACACCTAGTGTGCTGAGGTGCAAATGACAAATGTTGAACCTTTTCCAATCTTGTTTAAACTTTAGACAAATACCAACAATCTCTACCTTTGTCTAAGCATTTAAACCCGAACCCATTGTGTAGAGAACTCAGTATCCAGACTCATCTTGAGTCACCATAATAACCGACTTCAATCCTAAGAAGTCCAAGGCAATGATTGAACTTACTTAGAGATAGAACTTTAGTACCTAAATCCGTAGGGTTTTCTTCCGTGGCTACCTTGTCCACATGGATGCATCCTTTCGTAACATTTTCCCGAATGAAATGGTACCGAACATCCATGTGCTTTATCCTTTCATGGAACACTAGATCCTTGCACAAGTGCAATGCACTTTGGCTATCCAAATACACTACAACCTATTTCTCTAGTACCTTCAACTCTTCCAGCAACCCTTTGCACCACATAGCGTCCTTGATGGCTTCCGTAGCCGCTATGTACTCAGCCTTGGTAGTTGAGAGTGCTACCACCGGCTACAACAGAGCCTTCCAACTTACACAACATCCGTTTAAGTTGAAGAAGTAGGAGGTAATCGATCTTTTTTTATCCTAGTCTGCTCCATAGTCCGAATCAAAATAACACTCAAGGCAGATGGACTTACCCCTCTTCTTATAAATCAGCCCTACTTTTGGGCTTCCCTTCAAGTACCTCAGCAACCACTTCATCCTAAGCCAATGCTCCTTTTCGGGATTGCTCATAAACCTACTGAAGACACTCATTACATTAGCAATATCAGATCTAGTGCTTACCATGGTGAACATTACAGAACCAACTGCACTAGAGTAGGGGACCTTTTTCCATTTCCTTCTTCTCCTCATTCAATCTTGGACATTGATCGCTGGAGAACTTGAAATGACCAGCAAGGGGAATCTTCACTGGTTTACTATCTTTCATAGAGAACTTAAATATCATCATCTCTATACAGGAAGTTTGAGAGATCTTTTATCTGTTTCTCTCCCTTTCCAGGATGATACACATCCTAAGGATCTTCTGTGCATGGCCAAGATCCTTCATCTCAAACTCCTCACTGAGTTGAGCCTTCAATTTTCTTATCCTCTCCATACTGCTCCCAACCAGCAACATATCATCAACATAGATCAGGATGATCACCACTTCCTCCACTTTGTACCCCTTGTAATACAAGCACGAATCATAGTAGCTCCTCATGAAACCCAGGCTGGTTACAAAGGAATCAAACCTCTTATTCCTTTGTCGAGGTGATTGCTTCAGGCCATATAGAGATTTCTTCAGTTGGCACACCAAATCTCCCTACCTTCCTTCCTTATAGCCTTCGGGTTGCCTCATGTAAATGGTCTCATCAAGCTCTCCATGTAAGAACACTGTTTTCACATCCATTTGCTCGATTTCCCAATTGAATTGGACCACCAATGCCAACACAATCCTGATCATCTTGTATTTCACAACCGGTGAGAAGATTTCGGTGAAATCTATGCCTTTTCTTTGTGTGAACCCCTTGGCCACCAGCCTAGCTTTATACTGGACTTCATCCCCTGGAGTGTTCCCTTCTTTGATCTTGTAGATCCATCTATAATCCACAACACTTTGTTTTTCTGGTTTGGGCACCAATACCCAAGAGTTGTTCTTCCTCAAAGAATCCATTTCTTCCTCCATAACTAGCTGCCACTTTGACGAATCCTTACATTCGATGGCTTCCCTGTAAGTTTTTGGTTCAACTATTCCTCCTTCTGTCCAAGGAGCTGCTACATTAGCATCCGCAAACCCATATCTCAAAGGTGGTCTAACCACCCTCCTTTCCCGATCCCTTATGAGCTGGTAGTCATTCTGACTTGCTGCATCAACCCTTTCCAGTTCAGCCTCCTCTTAAGTTTCTTGAGCTTAGCCTTTATCAATGGGCTCTACCTGGTCCGAACCCTCTTACCTTCCTTGCTCTACCTGAACCAAATTCTCCTTGATGCAATGCTCCACAAATTCCAGACTGGTTTGCACACTAGCCCCTGCAGGGCTAGTTTTCTCTAAGTAGGGAAATAACAATTCATTAAAAATAACATCCCGCTTATTATGAGTTACATTCCTTTTGCTTCTAAGGACCACAACCTATACCCCTTAACCCCATCACCATACCCTAGAAACACACATTTTCTAGACCTTAGGTTAAATTTATCATCCTTTTGATATGCATATGCAGCACACCCAAAAGTCCTAAGGTTGCTCAACTCAGGCGGTTTCCCACTCCACATTTCCATGGGAGTCTTAAGGTCTAAAGACCTAGAGGGGTATCTATTAACCAAGTATGCAGCTGTAGACACAGCTTCTCCCCAAAATATTTTGGTAAACCGAACCCAATTAACATGCACCTAACCTTTTCCATAAGGGTTCTATTAATCCTTTCAGCAAGTCCATTTTACTGAGGGGTTTTCACAACCGTTCTTTGTCTTAAAATGCCATTTAATTCACAGAATTTATCAAAATCCTTATTAAAAAATTCTAAGCTATTATCGGTTCTTAACACCTTAACTACCCTGCCCATTTGAGTCTCCAACAACTTTTCCACACCACAAATTTATTCAAAGCATCCGATTTATTTTTAAGTAAATAAACCCAAACCATTCTTGAATAATCATCAGTTAAAGACAGAAAGTAACAATTATCTCCCTGTGTTGGTGTCCTTGCTGGTCCCCAAAGATTCGCATTGATGTAGTCAAGAATCCCTTTAGACTTGTGCACTCCGTTGTTGAAGCTGGCCCGATGTTGCTTCCCAAGAATGCAACTCTCACAGAAATCCAGTTTCTCTTCTTTGTCACCACCAAGTAGACCATCGTTGCTAAGAACTTGCAGGCCCTTTTTGCTCATATGTCCCAAGCAAATGTGCCAAAGGGCTGCCTTATCCATCTTAACCATCAAGCTTGCTGCTTGATCCATGATTTCTATCTGACCAATCATCTCATAAAGTCCTTCTTTGATTGTTGCTTTGATCACTATCAAAGAACCCTTAGTTACCTTGATCTTTCCTCCCTCAGCTTTGTATGTATACACCATGGAATCCAGTTGCCCCAATGAGATCAAATTCCTCCTCAAATCCGGGAGATACCTTACATTTTGCAGCAGCCTTGTGACTTCATCAAACATCCTCAACTGGATGTCTCCTATCCCCCTCACTTGGCAAGAATTGTTATTCCCTAAGAAAAACCTTCCATCATTGGTTTCCTTGAAATTCTTGAACCATTCCTTGTGAGGGCACATGTAATAAGTCCACCCGGAATCTAGAATCCATTTCTCACTACCTTGCCTCCTGCTCACATTTGAGCACACAACAAGAACATCATCTTGCTGTTCTCATTTGGCAACTGACGCCTCTCCATTGTTGGTATGGCTTCTTCATCTCTCATCCCACAACCTCTTCTTGCAATCTTTCTTGAAGTGACCCTCCTCGTTGCAGTAGAAGCATCACCTTCCTCCAAACTTCAGTTTGGAATGTGATCTCCCATGGCTCTGCCCTCTACCTCTTGATTTCTCCCGGTAGTTGCCATGAATGCTACTGCCATTCCGAGTTGTTGGCCTTCCTCTTACGAACAGCCCTTCCCCACTTGATGCCTCCCTATTCTTGGCTTTGAAATCATGAGCCCTTATAGCATTGACCACAATTTCTTTGGTTAGTGTATCTCTTCTATATTCGATTGCATTAATTAAACTATCAAAACAATCAGGAAGAAAATTTAATAACATAACAACCAATTGTTCATCTGAGAATTTAATACTATAACTAGCCAAATCTTGAACTAGTTTATTAAAAACATCAAGATTATCTTGCAACTCTTTATTAGGATCTATTTTAAAAGCAAGATTCTTTTAAGAAGATAAATCTTGTTAGGGAGAGTTTTGGTAAGAAACAACTCATCTAGTTTCTTCCATATGACTGGAGGATCTTCCAAGTCTCTGCACTCCCTTATGACACTATCCAACATGTGCAAGAAAATGGTGTTGTATGCCATCTTCTTCATCTCAATCCACTGGTCCTCCGTGACACTTGCTAGAAAAGCATCATCTTCTCCAATAGCAAAGTCCACCTTCTGTTGTATAAGAACAACCTTGATCTTCCGTTTCCACAGGGAAAAATCTCCCTTTCCATCAAACTTCTCAACAACTAAATTTGAACCCATCTTGTGGAGATGATCCCAGAGTTGTGCAGCACCCACAAATGCTTTCCAACTTCTTCTAAACCTCAAGAACACGATCGAAGATTGATCTCAATACTGTTCTTGAATCAACCTCAAGAAAATGATCTGATCTTGATCTTTACTCCGTTCTTGAATCACCCAAGAACTTTGTTATTTAATTCTTGGAGTCTTGCTCCGATACCCTCTATTCTTGCTCCGATACCCAGTTGTGCAAGCTCTGATACCACTGTTGGGAAACCACCTTGGATGATGCCCAAGAGGTGATCTTCCAAACACCCAAGTTTAGAGTGACTTGTATAAAGAAAGTAGACAGCAACCAATCAAAGCAAGAAAGAAAAGAACACAAGAAATTTGTTGACGAGGTTCGGTAATATGCTTACGTCCCTGTGAGCTCCTCCGAGCGCTCTGCACTATTTTATGAATGGAGTTCTTTACAATCAGCAACACCTCTTCAAGAATCCATAAGTTCTTAAAGGAAAAAAGAAGAAGAAGAAACATAAAGTGCTAAGAACTAACCCTGGAATTTTCCCAAGAAAATTCCTCTTACAAGCCCTTGAATCCCCTTTTTATTCTACTCTCTCTCTTCTAAACAACTAGCCTCTCTACAGAGCCTCTCTTGAGTTTAGTGTCTTTGCACTCTCACAATCTCACTTTTAGTCATAAGTTATTTCACATTACCTTTTAGATTGAAGCTAGGTGACCTTTTATATAGTGCACCAACTTATTGACCAATCTTAAGGGCCAATATCCACCCTTATATCTTGAAGACTAATCATCCTTAGCCTTTGATCAATCATAAGTGATCTTGTGCATTTTGTACATGTATCCTCGCACTTAACAAAGGCTGAATCAAATGGACCATGTGTGCCTTGAAGGTGCGGCCTGGAATATGGTGTGCTGCAGCCTGGAGCATGGCACACTTGCTGCCACTCTGGGCGCCGCGGCCTGGGGAAAGCTGCGCCGCGGCCTGGACAAGGCTGGGCTATGGCTTGCTCTGATGTTGGACCATTTTTGTGCTGTGTGCTGAGGCACACGCCTAGTGCGCTGAGGTGCAAATGACAAACGTTGAACCTCTTCAAATCTTGTTTAAACCTTAGACAAATACCAACAGCCCCCAATTGTTCTCTCTATGGATTTATCACCTTATCTGATTCTCTCAGCCACTCTAGCACCAAACTCTCAATCATCTTCTCTTTCATATCTATTTTTCTATATCTCTGATTCTCTCTAAGCTGCTATTTCTCAAGTCCCATATTTGCTTCTCTCTCATCTTTGATTCTTTATAATGACTGTCATAACTCCTTATCGCTCACTTCTTGAAGGTCGTCTACCCATCGCTCGCTTCAACTGCGTTATCCTCGAGGACCTCGCTATTGAGGTCAATTTTTTTCCTAATTAACAAATACAACCATCCATCCATGATTGTAAACATCCAATTATACTTGCTATATGAAGTTAGTTGTTCGAAGAAATAGTGGCGTTAGGCATGAATAATCTTTATTTCCCCATACTCCAGGTCTGAAATTCAATTTAAACAAATGTTTAGTTACTAGCTATCGAGAATTACTTTGTATAAAGTAGAGCCTCAGTAAGTACAGACCAATGAAGTTGATAACTTAGATACTAGTGACCTCCATTTTTGAGTCTTTTTCTTTCCTTTCCTTGATGAATCTTCAACAAAAACCCTAAATTTGATTTTTAAAAAAATTGAGACGAGGAAAAAAATAAATTTCCCAGAAAAAAATCACCAAGTAAGTTCCTTTGAATTTATAAAAAAGAATTAATTAAGCAATTTACAAATTACAAAGCTCAATTTAGAAATTTCAAGAACACTCAAATCATATTATAATTAATTCCAAAAACAAAAATTTATTTTAGTTTATAAAGAACCAAACAAGAAAAAAGAACAATGAAAAAAAGAGGAAAAGAGAGTGACTAATCAATTGCAAAGAGATGAGTCACTGTCATAGGCGGCTAAGAGAGAGATTAATTGGTCAAAAAGAGGGAGGGAGATACCAAGATGATAGAGAGCGGTTGGACAAGTGAACCCGATGAAGTAATGAAGAATTAAATTAGGGTTTGGCTTATCCTTATAGTTATATACTAAGCATTTTTTTTCTTCTTTTTAACTTAAAATGATGTAATAGACTACTTTAGCTTTAGGTTAAAACAGCTCTAACATATTCTTATGTGCAGTTAAGAGAAAAATGGAAAGAAGTTAAAAAATCCAGCTTACCCTCCCTTTTTAAGAACCATAATTTAGGTTGTCTAGCTCTCAAAAATCGTTTCTTGTTTTTTGAGTTGTTTATGTATATTGTAGTCTTTTAATTCAGAGGCATGTTTGTTTTCATTTCATCCGTCATTTTTTTTGTTGATAAGTCATGTTGCTCAATGTTAGAATCATATATCTTGTCTGCATCTTTTACTTCAGGCATATTCAAGTACGGAATCAAATTATAGTTTGTTAAGAATTTTTAGACATTCTTTATGGAACTAACTTCTTAATTCTTACAATATTTATATTACTTTTGTTTTCAAATATGCAGGGAGATGCCTTTGTTTTGTGAAATACAAAAATGTCTTTGTTTTGTGAAAAAAAATCTCATCGATATTTATATTGCTTTTGTTTTCAAATATGCTTATTTACTATTTACTTATATAATACAAATGTGTGTATATGTCGCCTCTACTAACAAATTTTTTTGGATCTTTTTTGAACAAAGATTTGATTGAGGATTAGTAATGGTTTTAATGTGAATATTTGTGAGGACAAATGGATTACTATGCCTATAACTTTTCAGGTAATTTCTCCTAGATTGCCACACCATTCGGTGAATTAGGTGTTCAAATTAATTGACCCGAAGGTAAACTGGTGAAAGGAGGCTCTTGTGAGAGAAGTATTTTTGACCCATGAGGCTAATCTGATTCTTTCATTGTAGGTGCATGGGAGAGAGAATTGAATGGTATGGCACTACTTTGAGGATGGTACGTCTTTGGTTAAATCAACCTATTATCTCTTTTTTTCTAATTTTTTATATGAAAAGGCGGTGGGAGTTCTTCTTCTTCAACTCCAAAAAAGGTTTGGAAGGATTTATGGGGGTTACTTATTCCTAGTAAGGTTAAGAATTTGGTGTGTGATAAGTGCTTAAATAGTCATATTTAAGCCCCCTAATTTACGCTTGTTAGGTTCTTTATTTATCTATTTCATTAGATTCTACTTCATTTTCGTGTTTTATGTGTTTTTCCCAAGACTTGGACAAAAATATGATAATTTGGAGCTTTTAGGAGCAAAAGTCAAGTTCTGTCATCCAGCAAGGTGCGCTCGAGCGCACCTCCCTTGTGAACGAGCGCACAAGCACACGAGCGTACTTGAAGAAGGCTCGAGCGCATACATGCGCTCGAGTGCATCCCGTATACGATCAAGCGCAATCACTACAGAGGTGGCAGAGCCAGATATGGAAAGAAGTCTCTAGACTCCAAATAGGAAATTAGGGTTTCGGGACACCAAGAGGACCCTATAAATAGTCTTGTAAAACACATAAACCATACCTTTTGTTTTAGTTTCGAAGTAGCAAGCTTAGGAGAGGAATTGACTACTCGTCTCCGAGTCTTCTTCAGTTTTATTTTTCTGTTTTATTTCGTTATGTTTAGAATGTTTAGTTTAACTAGCATGTGTAACTAAACTCTTATAGGGCTCGATTGAAGCCCTAGTTATGGTTTTCCACATGTTTATTCATTGATTATCTTTGCTATAGCCTTGTTAGAATGCTTAACTTGATTAATGCCTGTTTATATTTAAATTCCTCATATGTGTGTGTCTGATCAACTTATGCATGTGGTATGGATAAGTTAGTAGAATCAATTTAGATGACCAAGTCCTGGGTTCGACTTTAGTAACAAGAGATATCCACACCGGATTCTTGGGTTAATCAACATGGGAAACTGGGAGCAGATCAAGCCCTAGGTCCCGTGTAGTTATCGATCTCCATAGCCTTCATGCTCTCTTAAGGGACAACTCAGTATACACCCATGCTGAATCCCTTAAGAGAGAAAAGAGTTAGAGTATACACCATGCCTAACTTGTTGCATAAGGAGATTAATAGCCTAAGGTGTGGGCCAAGCCCTTAGGTTGGCAACCATTAAATATTCGTAATAAGGCTAGAGCATTGACACCTTACTTAGTGGGAAAGTATAATTAGTGGTGGATATTGTAGTCCTATCTTCTCATTATTATTATTCACTCACAATCAACAGCTATTTCTTTTTTTTTTTACTTTGCAAAAACTAATTCTAAATTGAAATTCACCAATCCCTGTGGAAATGATCTCGCACTTGCACACTATGCTACCATTGACCTTGTGCACTTACAAGTAAAACTAGTACGGTTTTTTGCATATTTATTTAGGTAGATAATCGTCACAACAAGTTTTTGGCGCCGTTGCCGGGGATTGTGCTAAACTTCTTTTAGAATTAATTTTTCGTTTAGTTTAATTATTGTTATTTCTTTTTATTCTATTTTATTCTTATTTAAAGAAATTTTTAAGTTTCTGTTTCTATCTTATTTTTCGTTTCATTAAAACCCTAATCAATTTCCTTCTTCTCTGTTTCAGGTACGTCCAAGAGAGCTTTCCGTGCCATTTGAGATCGAGTGCACTCTCCTGTGCGATCGAGTGCAATTTAGGCAGTGAGTCACCCGGGCAGCAGCATTCAACTACTGCACTGAAGTTGTTTTTCCTGATTCATGCATAAGCTTTGTTCCAGACATCCAATATTTTTTCCCATTGATCCCGAGCTTGAGCGAACTATCCGACAAAGGTTTAGAGACAATTGGGAAGAGGTAGAAGGAGGAATTAAGGAAGAAATACCAATGGCAGAACAAATAGTCGACCAGCAACCACCTGAGCGGAGGCCGATGAAGCAATCCTTCATCTCACAGAACCTTGATCAACCTTCATGCATTGCGTATCAACCTGAAGCGGAAGGAAACTACTACATATCTCCGCAAATACTCAGTGCACTGACTCACTTTAGGGGTACACCTAGTGACGATCCACACTTGCACCTTCGAGAGTTCTTCGACCTTTGCAAATTCCAGCACATCCGAGACTTAGATCAAGAAGGAATAAGGTTAATTCTTTTCCCTTTTTCCTTAAAAGATAATGCTAAATTATAGTATAATTCTTTGCCTGCAGTTTCCATCCACACTTGGGAGGACTTGGCTAGCAAATTCCTAAGGAAGTTCTTCCCCGCCCAAAAGACGAGGAAAATGAGGAAGGAAATTCAATCCTTCCAACAAAAGGATAGAGATCTATTCTTCGAGGCCTGGGGACACTTCAACTAGCTACTACTCAAATGCCCCCACCACAACCTACCTCAAGACGAACTGGTACAAGCTTTCTATGAAGGTTTGAGTGACTCTAACAAAAATATTATGGATTCAAGTTGTGGAGGAATGCTGATGGAGAAAAGCAGCGAAGAAGCGATGGAACTCTTCGAAACCCTAAGTGAACACACGCAACAGTTCTTCTCTCGAGGTAGACATATAACCAAGAGTAAAGGTATGTATGAGGTAAGTCTGAATGGAGGATCATCTCCTCAAATAGCTACTGTGGAGAGGAAACTAGACCTATTGGTTAAAGTTGTGGCTGCACAAAACACCGCAACTAACCCACCAGCTACATCACTCCAGGTATGTGCCATTTGCTCACAATTTGATAATAATACTGATACGTGTCCCTTATATTCATCTGCAGATCATTAGCAAGCTAACTTTGTGGGACCAAATAATTATCCGCCAAAGAACAACCCTTACGCGAACACATACAACCTTGGATGGCGGAATCACCCAAATTTCTCATGGAGCAACAATCAAAACAGTCAAGGGCAGCAAAGAAACTTCCAACCAGCAGCCCAATCTGTTCCCGAGACAAAGAAGAATGACCTCGAAAGTCTTGTGAGGCAATTAGCATCTCAACAACAACAATTCCTGAATACACATGAACAATTCATGGAAAAGACAAGGCAATTTCGGATTGAAATGAGGCAAATCACTGCAAAAAATGATTAAGCCATTCAAGGACTAAAGGTACAAATGGGACAATTGGCCAAGGAATTGAGTACCAGAAAGCAAGGAGAGCTTCCGGCCCAGCCACTACCTAATCCAAGAGGACATCAGCAACTGAATGTTGTAACAACCTTAAGAAGTGGTAAGATCATCGGCACCAATGAGCCTACACAAGCATCTCCAGACCAAGCCTCCAAATCTAAGGTAAGTGAGATGGAAAAGCTAAATATACCTCTACCATTCCCTCAAAGGTTAGTGAAGTCTAAAAAGGAAACTAAAATGAGTGACATTTTCGAAACCTTGAAAAAAGTGGAAATAAATATTCCTTTATTAGATGCAATAAAACAACTTCCTGCTTATGCTAAGTTTTTAAAAGATTGTTGCACTAACAAAAGGAAGTTTCAGGAGCATGAGATGATAGCTTTGACCGAAGAGGTGAGTGTTGTACTATTAAGAAAGTTATCACCTAAACTAAAAGATCCGGGTAGTTTTTCTATTCCTTGCAGGCTAGGTGACCAGCTATTCGAGCATGCATTATTGGATCTAGGAGCGAGTGTCAACTTGTTACCATACAGTGTATTCGAGACACTAGGTTTGGGGGACCTCCAACCAACCTCTATTACTTTGCAATTAGCTGATAGAAGCATCAAACGACCGAGAGGTATCCTCGAGGATGTTTTGGTAAGAGTAGGTAATTTATTTTACTTGCTAATTTTATTGTGTTAGACGTGGAGGAATGTCATATGTCTGTACCAATCCCTATCATCTTAGGGAGACCATTTATGATCACTGCTGACACGAATATTAATGTAAAAAAGGGCATTGTCACTATGAGAGTAAATGATGAAGAGGTAGAATTTAAAATATTTAATATATTAGACTCCACTAAAACTGATGATGAGTGTTATAATGTGAGCTTCATGCAAGATATTGGTGAGAAAGTTTCTAAGGTCCATTACACTGTTCCATTAGAGACTATCCCCAACCAAGCTGACACGAGATTGGACGTTAGGTCAGAGGATGATAACGTGATTAAGGGTATTAATGGAGCTGTGCACACCATCAAGAACACACCCAAGCTTTCAAGTAAGTGTAATCCTCAAATTAAAAATCTTAAACTTACTAATACTACTTTTCCCTATTTTATTGACCAGGCACAAAAATTGGAGACAAAGCAGTTGTCGATGGCACTGGAACCACCTGACGTGGGCCCTAAGTGCCTTCTTCAAAGAAAGTAGCACTGAAGCTACTATAGAGAGCGCTTGAGCAATTCCACTTGCATAACATATAGCTCAAGTGCCTCTATCGAGGTTAGTGGCACTGAGGCCACTACAAGATGGTATGACTGTATCGTTCCTATTTTTACCCTTACTCATTTCTTTATTTAAACTCCTTTTACTCTTAATAAAATTCTGCCTTGTGATCGAGCGCACACCACATGCGCTCGAGCGCCCTCTTTCCCTGCACACCAGTGTATGCGAGCGCATCACATTAAGCAGTTGCGCACACGAGAGATCAAGCGCACTTCACAAATGCACTCGAGCGCACTAGGGGCAGAGAAAGCACGTGATATTTTTATTCACACTTCACTCACAACCCCACTTTGTCCTCTGGTCTATCGCAAATACCATAACCAACCATTAAATCTATTGAAAACCACCCACTCACCTCCAGTAAGCCACACCACCACTGCTCGTCAGTCACAATCACCACCCTACCACCGTGCATCACCCATCCACAAAACCATCTTCCCCTGAAATTTCCCAAATCCAACATGGTATACAAACCGATTTTTTTTCACTTACATGCACACCATCCCACACGGTTCTTGATCGTTAGTTTAAATATTCATATATGTTTATTTTATGTGTTGATTAAGTATCTTTATATCTACAGGAGGTTTAGCTAAATGGTATGTAATTTCTACAGCTTCTGGTTTTTGTTGCACATAACGTATTTGACCTATTGTCTAACCGAGTGCGATCGAGCGCTTGGTATTAGCGATCAAGCGCACCTCAATCTGTGCGATCAAGTGCACCAGCAGCTGCGCACGAGCGCAAACACACCAGAAGTAACACTATTTTTCCACAACACATGGCTTCCACATCCCGAGCTTCCAGCAGTCGCCACCAGGCATCCCAGCCCAGTTTCGAGCAGCGTGAAATACTGTTCAAGACCACATTCAATGTAGATGAGGACTTCAAGAGTTTGGACACCACAAGATGGGCAGTCCAAGAGTTCAAGAACCGGGGACTCAAGCAGCTGTTCAAGCTGGTCTGTTCGACGGCATACACTTGATTCGTGGTCAGTTTCTACGAGAACCTGACCTATGACTGCACCAGGCAAAGATCTTATCCTCTTTAGTCCAGAGCAGATTCATAGAGCTGACCACCACCGACATAGCTGGCTCTTTACACTGCTATAATGAGTCCCCACCAGAGGACAGCCACATAGAGGAGCAGCCTGACCCGTTCCCTCTACCACACATCATAGAAGATATGTGTGCGGGCCAGTATGCAGACCGCCACAACAATGCAGGGAGCCAGTCGAGGTTGCTTCCCCATTTATGGTTGGTTGACTTAGTCCTGCAGCATAATGTGTGTCTTTTGGGGCATAAGACACAAAAGTGGGATCAGTTTCTACAGGCTCTCTATGCCTTTCACCGAGGTCATTGGTACTCCATCCCAACGGTTATATGGAGTCATATACATAAGTTTTGGGATGGGGTGCATAACCGACAGACGACCACAGTTAATGCTTGGGGCCTTCCTTTCCCCTTCTTACTCAGTCACATCTTCAAGAAGAAGGGGATTAGAGGCTCCTCTATTGACGGCCCGGTTAGTGATCATCCTTTCTTTGGGAGGGACCAGTGGAGTCTTAGCCAGTCTCACATGCCCCGAGGACCCTGGGCGCAGATTCCAGTTATCGAGCCTATGGCAGATGATCTGATAAAGGCCGAGCATCCACTAGTGAGCCCTTCATGGGAGGAGGACCAGCCAGGCATGGGATCCATGGAGTATCAGCACCTTCTAGATGAGCTGTCCTTCTTCCGCTGTGAGCTGTCTGACATCCGTCGGGAGGATCATAAGGCTGCCTGTTTGATCCATCAGCGGATCGATGGGTTCGAGGCACAATTTACACGACAAAAGGCGATGCTACAAGCCATCCTTGACTGCCTACCTCCTGCACCTGGTACCTCTTCGACTACACCCACAGATGATTAGCAGTGAGAGGATACCTTGTCTGGCTGAAGACGTAAAACTTAGCGCTCATGGGAGGCACCCCAAACATATCCTTTTCATTTTAGTACTTTTCTTTTGTTTATATTTATATTTACATGTCTATTATTTATACTTCTTGTTTTTTGGAACAACATTTATTTTTCTTTGTCAGGTACTTAATGCGTGCATCCAGTTCAAGTTTGGGGGCGTGTTACAAGCAAAGCAAGCAACCTAGTTCTCCATCTCCTAGGTCAGATCTTTCCATGCCACACACATATTTAGGACAATGTTTATTTTTAGTTTGGGAGTAGTGAGAGATACTGTTATGCACACACTTGAAACTCATGCACACACTAGGTCCCATTTTTTTAGAAAAGATAAATGCATGTTCATTTGGTAACAAAAATTTTGGTTAATTTAAAAATATGATAAAACTTCATTAGTAAGCTTAAAAGCTATAACACATAGTCTTGTAATAGGAATTTTACAAAGTTTAGTTACCTACCTCAAGGCATCTAAGAATTCACGAGTTTGATCCAAATTTGCACGAGCACATTTAACACGCATTTGTGTGGGGTATGACATATGCTTCTTTTATATATGGTTCTATAACCTAACTGTAATCGGATAACTTGTTAAAAAGAACACTTTGGCATAAGAAAAATAAAGAAAAATGTTCATCATGCAAAAAGAAAATCGAAAGCTTCTAATGATCATTAAAAACTTTCCACTGAGTAACTGGGCCTCTTGCCTCAGTAAGCAGTGAGTGTTCACGTCAAAAGGTGGGAAGTAAGCCTTTAATGATCATAATAAAAATTTCCACTGAGTAACTGGGCCTCTTGCCTCAGTAAGCATTAAATGTTCACGTCAAAAGGTGGAAATTTCATTTTGAAGCATTAAAACCTGTTAGTTCCATAGCCTGTTTTACTCAAGTTAGTAAGTCCTTAGGGGTGTCTTTACACCTAATGCCCTGAAACCATCTGGTTTGGGAGTCATTGGCCAAACACTCAATACAAGGGTCAATTAGAAAGCTCGATGGAACTCAACATGGCAAAGATCGCATGATAAAAGAAAAAGAAAAAGAAGCAAGCATTATGCCATTTTTGTTCTCTTTGATAAGGAATTCGATAAAGGTTTGGGTACCGAAACACTATACACTAAAATTATGTGGAAGCCCTATTTTATGTGTGCTAATTCATCACACACAAATCAAACTTGCGATGCCTTAAGCCAACCTTAGGTAAGTAACATGAGCTTTTGAAAATCCTTTTTCAATACAAAAATGTGTTTTTATTATAAGCTTACTCATGAACAGTTATCATAGTTTTATGCACAACCCAAATCTTTGAGTATCATGGAAATGAATTTATCTTTAAATTTGTTTTAACATAGTCTTTAGTTTAGTATTACTAAGGGACTAGCAATATGTAAGCTTGAGGGTGTGAAAAGTGCTTAAATAGTCATATTTAAGCCCCTTAATTTACACTTGTTAGGTTCTTTATTTATCTATTTCAGTAGATTCTACTTCATTTTCATGTTTTATGTGTTTTTCACAGGACTTGGACAAAAAGATGATAATTTGGAGCTTTTAGGAGCAAAAGTCAAGTTCTGCCATCCAGCAAGGTGCGCTCGATTGCACCTCCCTTGTGATCGAGTGCACTTGAAGAAGGCTCGATCGCACACATACACTCGAGCACATCCTGCATACGATCGAGCGCAATCACTCCAGAGGCGGCAGAACCAGATATGGAAAGAAGTCTCCAGATTTCAAAGAAGAAATTAGGGTTTCAATACACCAAGAGGACCCTATAAATAGCCCTGTAAAATACATAAACCATACCTTTTGTTTTAGTTTCGAAGTAGCAAGCTTAGGGGAGGAATTGATGACTCATCTCCTGAGTCTTCTTTGATTTTATTTTTCTGTTTTATTTCATTATGTTTAGAATGTTTAGTTTAACTAGCATGTGTAACTAAACTCTTATAGGGCTCGATTTAAGCCCTAGTTATGCTTTTCCACATGTTTATTCATTGATTATCTTTGCTATAGCCTTGTTAGAATGCTTAACTTGATTAATGCTTGTTTATATTTAAATTCTTCATATGTGTGTGTCTGATCAACGTATGCATGTGGTATGGATAAGTTAGTCAAATCAATTTGGATGACTGAGTCCTGGGTTCGACATTAGTAACAAGAGATATCCACACCGGATTCTCGGGTTAATCAACATGGGAAACTAGGAGCGGACTAAGCTCTAGGTCCCGTGTGGTTGTCGATCTCCACAGCCCTCATGCTCTCTTAAGGAACAACTCAGTATACACCCATGCTGAATCCCTTAATAGAGAAAAGAGTTAGAGTATACACCATGCCTAACTTGTTGCATAGGGAGATCAATAGCCTAAGGTGTGGGCAAAGCCCTTAGGTTGGAAACCATTAAATATTCATAATAAGGCTAGAGCATTGACACCTTACTTAGTGGGAAAGTATAATTAGTGGTGGATATCGTAGTCCTATGTTCTCATTATTATTATTCACTCACAATCAACAGCTATTTCTTTTTTTTTTTTACTTTGAAGAAACTAATTCTAAATTGAAATTCACCAATCCCTGTGGAAATGATCTCGCACTTGCACACTATGCTACCATTGACCTTGTGCACTTGCAAGTAAAACTAGTACAGTTATTTTCATATTTATTTAGGTAGATAATCATCACAACAGTGTGGAGGGATTGTAAGAATGGTCTTCCAACCATGTCGAATTTTTGGAGGAAAAATATCATTCCAAGTTAAAGTTTGTAAGGTTTGCATGAATGGGAATTAGAATTTTATGCACTAATTATTTGAGTGCGAGTTCGCTGCTGAGGTGGGGGGTTATGACACTCAAATCAAATAGTGCATGGAAAAGAGAAGATGGAGGCATGTGATGTGTTGGCTCAAGAGGTGGCTTATCTTGATGACTTCTCCTAGGTTACGAGCTCTGTGAGGTGTTGGGGGCAACATGGCAAGCGTCTGACATGAGTTATGCGAGATGGCAGCCTCCAAGAATAGGTTTGTTAAAATCAACGTCCATGGGGTTATGTTTTCGAACAAGGGTTTAATGGGGGCGGGTGTTGTGATCAGAAATGATTATGGACAGGTTCTTGCCTACATGGTCTCATCATTGTTGGTGCTGCATGAGGCGACGATTGTGGAGGCGAAGGCTATGCTTGAGGCCAGAGGCAGATTTATAGTGGGGTCAATTGTCCCCACTTGAATTTTTAAAAACAAAGTAGTATTATTGAATTTTCTAAAATTACCCCTAGAAAAATAAATTAATTACCCCCTAAAGCTAATTGCCCTCAAACCAACAAGCCAAGATATATGAAACTTATTCAATAGGTCCAAAATAAAAACTTAAAACTGATTTTTATAAGTAATGGACAAGCTAAGCTAGAAGATAAGCTCATGTGAATAAACCAACTTTAACCCACGTGTTTGATTTTAAATACAAATAAAGGCAGCAAAACCACAATAGTACTTATATATAAAAGATAATCTCCTTTTCTAACTTATGTATCCAAGTGACGTGGGATTCCACTGAAGCAATATCCTCTCTATAACATTGGTTTATTTTGTCTCTTCTTTTTGAACATCTTGTTTCGTTTCTCTCTTTTCTTTATTCTTCTTTTCATAAGAGCAATTATGTCCTATCCGTTTCAATTTAAATTTTTTTCCTTAATTTATCTTTATTATTAAAGCCATAGTTTTAGACCAAAGAACCAAAATTAGAAGCCTATTTCTCTTCCCCAAAAGCTTTTATGTTATTCATCAAGCTTTTTTTACTTTTTATGGGCATAAACTTTGATAAGAACTTTTGAATCACACATATATATTATAGTATAAGTACATATAAAAATACAAACATGCATATAAGTGAGTAGATAATAAAAACAATAAAACAAACATATCAAAGTAGGAGAATCATTACTTGTTCACATGGGCATAAACTTTGATAAGAACATTGATCAAGATTTCTTCTTAAAAATATTACATGAATCTCACATCAATAGTAAAATATGAAACAAAATGTAGAAGAAGAGAGCTAGGGTTTTCTGAATGCTTGCTGTCAGGACATCTAGCCTAGTCGATCTGCATAGCAAGAAAGAGAAAAATCTTTCGAGAAAGCTAAGAGAATACCATGATTAGTAGTGCCACAAAGACAACGAAGAATTCTTTTAACACTATGTAAATGAGAGGTGCATGGAGCATGCAAAAACTGACTAGCAAGATTTAAGACATAGGCAATGTCAGGTCGGGACATGGTTAAGTACTACAGATCCCCTACCATACTCCTGTATTCAGATGCATCCTCAAACAGTTCACCCTCATGTAGTGAAGGTTGGGACTTAGGCGGGAGAGGTGTTTTAACTGGTTTAGCAGATGACATAGAGAATTTAGACAAGAAATCCTTGGTATATTTGGTTTGAGAGAGAAACGGACCTGATTTGAGCCATGTGGCTTCAATATCGACAAAGTAATGAAGATCACCAAGATCCTTCCTAGACATTTGTTGAAATAAAATATGAATAAAATGAAATAGAATGGAAGAATTGCTACCTATAAGGATGATGTCATTGATATATAGCAGTAAGATAAGAGTACCATGAGAGGAGTGTAGGACAAACATAGAGGTGTTTACACGACTACAGGAAAATCCATGAGATAATAAAAAATAACAAAATCGGTTAAACCATGCTTGAGGTTGAGACCATAAATAGCTTTTACGAAGTTTACAAACATGATGTGGGCGTAAGGCATCAACAAACCCAAAAGGTTGTTTCATGTAGACTTCCTCATTAAGATAACCATGAAAAATATTATTTTTAACATCAAGTTGTCTAATGACCCAATCATGAAAAATAGCTAATGATAAGATAGTTTGAATAGTAGTGGGCTTGACTACCAAACTAAAAGTTTAATGATAATCAATACCTAGTTGTTGATGAAATCCTTTAGCGACCAACCTTGCTTTGGAGCACTTAACAGACCCATCAGACCAATATTTAATCCTGTAAATCCACTTACACCTAACTAAGTTTTTCATTAGATCATATGGTACAACCTACCAAGTGTGGTTAGTAATAAGTGCATCAAATTCATCAGCCATAGCAAATCTCCACTCACGAGCTTTAATAGCTTAAGAAAAATAAGTTGGTTTAGAAGGTAATGTGGAAGTAGAGATAGAAAGTAATTTTTTGGGCTTATGAGCCCCCGCTTTGGAGCGAGTGATCATGTGGTGATGGGAGACTGAGGTAGAAACAGTGTAGGTGGAGTGGATAGAGGACGAGGTGCAGTGGAAGTGGAACTAGGAGGTGTTGATGTGGGGAACAGAGGTTCAGAAGTTAAGGAGATAAGAGAAGGATGAGTATAGGCAAAGAGAATGAAGTGGGAAGAGAAGGTAGACTAGAGGTAGAGGTGGTGTTAGCGGACGAATTAGAAGGAGGTAGGATGAAGGGTTGATGTAATGGGTCAGGAGAAGTAAGGATAAGTTATGGAAAGGGTGAGGAGACGACAGAAGACTACGATAAAAATTTGATTAAGTCAGAATAGGGGAATGAAAGTTTATGAAAAATAACATGTCGACTAGTGTAGACTCTGCCAGTGGAGGGATCAAGACACATATAGCCTTTGTAATTGTGAGCATAGCCGAGAAAAACATATTTCTTTGATCGAGGGGCTAATTTGTGAGGGGCATATGCAGTAAGGTTAGGATAGCACTCACACCCAAACACATGAAAATTAGAGTAATCAAGAGGTTTTGAAAACAATTTTGTAAATGGAGCTTGATGATTGAACACAAGAGCAGGGAGACGATTGATGATATAAAGGGAAGTAAAGGTGGCATCAACCCAGAATGAATCAGGAATGGAGCCTTGAATTAACAGTGCTCGGGCTATTTCACTAATATGCTTATGCTTACGCTCGATTACACCATTTTGTTGAGGTATGTCAGGGCATGACATGCGAAAAGCAATGCTATGTTGGGCGAGAAATAGTTTGATCGAATTTTTTGCCACCATCACTTTAAATTATTTTTTTTTATTTTGGTATAAAATTAATTTTTAACAAAAGCCTTGAAGTTGCAAAAATGCTGAAAAACTTCAGATTTCTTACGTATTGGAAAGAGCCAAGAATAACAAGAAAAATCATTCACAAAAAATAACATAGTAACGATAACCAAATTGGAGTAAACAAAAGATTGCCAAACATCTTAATGCATTAAAAATAAAAGATTTGTAGTATACTGCTCAACTAAATCAAAAAGTAAATGTTTAGACTTTTCTAACTAACATTCGGAACAATATCTTGAATATATGGAAGATAGGAAAATGTTCTTTTTATTGTGCAAAAAAGCTAACACATGAAGACCTAAATAACCTAACCGACGATGCTAGACATCACCATAAACTTTATGAGAAACCAGTGCCAGAGGGGTGGGGTTGACAGAACCTAGGGGAAGAGGACAAAGTATCACTGAAGGAGTTGAGAAGAGTTTTCCCCATGGTCTTGTCCTTATTAGAAACATAAGAGTCATCAAAATTGGCAAAACAGTTGTTATCAAAACATAAACATTTAATATAAAGTACATTATGAGAGAGGTGAGGAACATACAAGACATTATTAAGATGGAAAGGACGGGTATATGTACAAAGAAAAATATAAACAAAATTGTTAATATCAAGTAACTGACCATTACCAACAAGAATCTTAGTATTACCATAATAAGGTGTAAAACTATTAAATATACCTAACTAAGGGATCATGTGAGCAGAGGCGACCGTATGAGGATACCAATTCGCAACATGAGACTCACCAAGAGACATAGTGGCAAAAGAGTTGGGATGTTATGGGAAACCAGTACATGATTGAAGTGATGAGGATAATTAATAGTAATATGACCAACATTGTTGTAAATTTGACAAGGTGAGGAAGAGGACACAAGAGGCGGCCCCAAGATACCTTCATAACTGTAAGAGAACCACTATAGAATCTATTAAATATAAGAGGAGAGTAAGAAGATTGATCAGTACTTGAGCCATGTTGGAATGAGTCACCACGACTCGTATTGCAACCAAAATCCCTACCACGACCACGAGTCACAGAATGACCCCTGCCACAACCACGAGGAACACCTGAATTGGTGGTGGAAGTAAGGACAGTAGGATGATCTCATGATGGAGTGTTGGCACGAAGATGTTTCAACTGTTGTTCTTGAAGCAATAGGTTGGTACGTAGACTGTCAAAGGTGAGGGTGATGTTGTTGTTGGTCACAATGGTGATAAAGCTCTCATAATCTATTGACAGACCAGCTAAAGCATATGAGATTAGGTATTTGGTAAAGAGGAGTGAGTTTATAGCATCAAGGTCATCCGCAATGGATTTGAGTTTTCTAAGGTATTGTTCCATTGATCTGGAAGAAGCCAAATTTGATACATGATTAAGACACATAGTGCCATTACTGGTACGATGGAATAGGGAGGGACTAGTGAAAGAACCATTAACATAACCGATTAAGTCATAGCTCGTGAGGAATGGAGAAATTGAGAACGTCAAAGGATAAAATTGGAGTTATCAAGTTTGATGCTGACTAGATGGGTGATACTAGGGGTGGAGAACAAAGGGAGATTGGGAAAGGATTGAACAGATGGTTGAGTATAGGGCTGAGAAAAAGATGAAACAAGTTGATTTAGAGAAGAAGAACCAAGTGCGATGCTAGGTAAGGGGAAGGCAGTTTGAGGCTGAGTGGATGTTGGTGATGGAAGAAATACAAAGAGAAGGAAAGAGGAGGTGGAGGCAGTAGGGTTAAGTTAGTGTTTAAGGAGACAATAAGGTTGGTAGTAATACTAGGGTTTGTGGCGGTAATAAGAGATGTTTGGGAGAGTGGTGCAAACTAAGATGAGGGATTCATGAAGGAATCAGATAAGAAAGGCGTGGTGGACAGGGAGACAATAAAACTATTTTCCATGGCTTTAGGTTTAGAGTCTTACTTCTCTTATACCATGTAGAATAAGAGAACTAAGGTTTACTGACTGCTTGAAAGATTGCAGCAGTGTAACAAAGTATATATAGTGATAGGTTACATGTGTATTTATATTAGTGTCCCTAGGTTATGTATATACATGTTTTATACATTTACACAAAAGGAAGCTCTCTATAAAAAGGTTTTTTGAATATGCAATTTAAGGTTGAGGATGATAATAATAATTTGGTGAAAATGCATTAAAGTGTGGTATTAATAATTGAGTTCCTCAATTTTATTGTTGTTGAAATATTTTTGTTTATATATAAGTAAAAAAATTAAAAATTTTGTCCAAATGTTTGGGTTCGGTTGAGTTGAGCTCTGATCGAGCCGAGCTTGAATAGTTCGATCAAAGGCTTTGTTCGAGTTCAGTCTTTATATGAATATATGTCGCTCCTACAGGAAAAAAAAAAATTATAGATCTGCCATTGCTTGAGGCGCTGCATTTTGCGCTGGAGATGGGTTTCCAGGATGTAATTCATGAAAGTTATGCGCAAGTTATTGTTAGTGCTGTAAATTCTCCTAAAGCTTCATATGCGACCTATGGAGGGGTGGTGGAAGACGTCAAGATGATGATGTAGCAGTTCCATTCATGCACTCATGTTTTTGTTAAAAGAAATCTAAATAGCGTGGCTCATGCTTTAGCCAAACATGCTTCGTCTTTTGTTACACCTATATTTTGGGTTAATGAGGTCCTTCAACCTATTTGGCCTCTGGTTTTGCCCGATTATAATTACTCTTTTGCTTATTAAAGGTTAAGTATTATTATCAAAAAAAAATTGTGGTACATTAACTGTTCACTCTAATTTTACAAAAATAAATTATTTAACTTAATAAAAAAATTAATTGTATATTAATAATTTGAAAATTTTATATTATTTGAATTTAAATCAAAACCACATATTTTTATTTATTTGACATAATTTAAAAATATAATTCTCCATAATTAGGATTATTTGAATTTAACTTAAATTCTGTCAGCTAGCTTAGTTGATGGAGTCGTTTGTCATTGCAGAAGAGACTGAAGATCAAACCCGACTCAAATCAAGTATGGGAGGAATAAGGGATGCATTGGAGAGTGATGCCTCCCGTTGTGTAGCTTAATTTTAATAAATAAATAATTATTTAATTTTAAAATCTAATAATAATTAATTTATATTATTTAAATTTAATTTAACTATCCAATAACAACAATAATTTGGATAACTTAAATTAGATTTAGATAAAAGTGGCTGAAAATTTAATTTGAATTACTTAACAAATATTAAAAAATAAAAATATAGCTTGGTCAACTTATGAGAAGAGAGAAGAGCGAAGAGAAAAAGAGATTAAGGATAAAGAAGTTATGCTATGGTTTTTAAGTTTATAAGGATATTATTGATATTTTACTTGGCCAACTATTATTATAAACCAAATCTGATTTGAGAAGTTGGGACCAGCTTATAATTCAGTTTAATCTATTTAAATTTACTATATAAGCTAAACTAACACTATAAGAAAAAGCATTATCACCGACGAACAAAATCCATCAATGATAAATCTATATCCTTTATGATACTGATCACTGACAGTCCGTTGGTGATGACCGTCGGTGATGAGTCTCTCGGTGATACTCTCCTCAGTAATAATGTTTTTCACCGAGTGAATAAAAATCCCTCGATGATACGTCATCACCGAGGGATAGTACTGACGGATTGGCCCTTGGTAATAATATTTTATGAAATTAAATTTTTTTCTCGGGTTTACAAAAATATGTTAAAATAATATTATTACCGAGGGATTCCCTCAATAATAATATTTTTAAAAAAATTATTACGGTAATAAGTAATTTTTTTAAAAAAAATACTATTAAACATTACTATTACCGAGATCCCTCGATAATTATAATTTCGTGCAAAAAACATTTATTTTCATAAAATTATTATCATGGTAATAGTATTTTTAAAATATATATTTTTTATTTTTCCCTATTAAAACCTGTTCAATATGTTTGAAATCAATTTAAAAAGTACAAAATAAAACGGATTCGAAAATACAAAATATTATGTAAATTAATAAAATATTATTTAAGAAATACAAATTAAAATACATTCAACAATACATTATATGAAATCCCTTGAATACAATAGTCTCAAAATGAAATCATGAGTCGGTTAGGTTCATGTCGTGGTCCACATGCTTAACATCATCCTCCGTAGTTGGATTCTATAAAATAAAATAAATTACATGCTCAAATATATAGTCATTATATATATAGAAATTAAAATATACGTAAACCAAAACTGAAACTAGCTACCCGAAATGAATTTTGTTTGTTCACACTAGTCACATACGATCAAACGGACGTGACGGTAACTCCGCCTCGTCTATTAGTCAACTGCTTAACATTTTTGCCATTAAAACCGCTAACTTATGAGTAAAATTGCCTGAAAACCCATATAGTTGGTAACTGGATATTCGAAATGGATTTCATTTGTTCTCACTATTCACATTTGACTAAATGGACTTGACCGTAACCACATCTCATCCACTACACTTATACCCTTAAAATCGCTAACTTAGAAGTAAAATTGCTCCAAAACCCACACGGTTGGTAATCGGAGATTCGAAATGGATTCTGTTTGTTCCCACTAGTCACATTCAACCAAACGAACTTAACGGTAACCTCATCTTGTCCATTAGACAGTTATTTTACACTTTTGCCCTTAAAACTGCTAACTTATGAGTAAAATTTCCCTAAAACCCACAAGTTGGTAACCAAAGATCTAAAATGGTTTTCGTTTGTTCCCACTAGTCACATTTGACCAACTGTATGTGACAGTAACCCAGTCTCGTCCATTAGATAACTACTTTACACTTTTTCTCTTAAACCCGGTAAATTATGAATATAATTGTTTGAAAACCCACACAGTTAGTAACCAGTGATCCAAAATAGATTCTGCTTATTCTATTAGTCATATTCGACCAAACATATGTGATGGTAAATCTGTCTCGTCCATTAGACAGCTATTTTACACTTTTACCCTTAAAATTGCAAACTTATGAGTAAAAATGCCCGAAAACCCACACGGTTCATAACCAGATATCCAAAATGGATTCTATTTCTTCCTACTAGTCACATTCGACTAAACAAACATGATGGTAACCTCTTCTCATCCATTAGACATCTACTTTACACTTTTTTTTCCCTTAAAGGCACTAATTTGTGAGTAAAAATACTTGAAAACCCACGCAGTTGGTAACCAAAGATCCAAAATGGATTTTTTTTGTTCCCATTAGTCACATTCGACTAAATGTATGTGATAGTAATCCTACCTCGTCCATTAGACCCGATATCCACACCTTTTCACTTAAAACCACTAAGTTATCAAAATAAAATTTCTCAAAAAGCCACGGTTGGTAACTTAAATATAAAAAATTCAATGTGTTGAACTTTACATGGGGTGGTGCAAGAGCTGTCACCCCAAAACGTTCGACCATCTGATTCATCATAAGCTCCATGGATTGGAGATGTGACTTCATGTCATCTGATCTCTGCTTCTCTTGATCCAAACGTGACTCCATCCCCTCCCTTCTTTGCATCTCCTCATCTAGCTATTGTTGCATCGCTTTGATATCGGTGAGCGGTGTGAAGCATGGTGTAATGGATCTAGAGAAAGAACCGCTCCTTGGAAAACTGCTAGCAAAAGGATGACTGTCAATCATCCCTCCGAAGCCATAAAATCGTCCATTGTTTAGTTTACCGGATGCCTGCAACTACTCATCAGGGTTGATCTCAGTCTGTGAGGATGCTTCAATCTGGCCACCACTTTTCTCTTGAACCCTCTACTCATATGTTTCCTACAATACAAATGAATGTGTATGATTAATAATTCATTTTCTCCCAAACAATATTAATAATAACAATTATTTTGGGCATAAGTAAAAAATATATTTGATACATACCACAGTATCCCTTGACTTTTGATTGAAATATTCATTTGTACCTTAGTGCTTATAGATCTTGTTAAACACCTCAATAGGTGTGGCAACTCTACCCAACTTTTGGGATTTTACATTACAATTGGTCAGTAAAAATTAATTTAACTATACATGCAATTATCTAATTATATGTAAGGGTAGAGAAATAAGGAAAAAAATATACCAATGCAGATGCATGAGCATTTGTACTGATGGACCCCCCAACATGGTGAACACAACAATCATCTCCTAATCGCCTGCTTACCGACACAACATTGGAGCGATGAGTCCACGTCTCTGAGGCCCACAAACTAACCAAATTGTTCCAATGCTCACAAGAGATTCAGTGACATCTTTCCCCTTCTCTTCCGGTCAAATCATACTAGTTTGTTTTGTCTTCGCTCCTCTGCACTTTACATTGATCTCGCAAGTCATTCAACCAGTCATTGTGGTGAGTCGCAACAATCCTATCATAGAAAAATCAAGCATCCTGAAGTTCCTATGGAGTCACAAAAGTGTAGTGCTCTTGAGAAACAACCAAAATATGATTAGTAACAAATTATTTTATATATAACACAAGAATTTAATATATAACACTTCATGTGAATATGAAACATATAGTAACATAAAGCAAAAGGATGAGAAAAAAAGTATACCGAGAAATGGTCCCAAATAGAATTTTTGGTGTCCTCACTGAAATGAGAGTAAGTGTTCCAAGGTCCATTCATGTGCTTCCACACTTGGCAGGCAATGTTTTTTGCCACATCTTTGCTCCCACAAAATTTACTAAATTCATATAATTAATTGTATTAGTCGATATATGATATATATTAATGGAAATTAATGACAAAAATAATTTTCTATAAACATCTCTCGCTAATGATGGTCAATTGGATCTTTTGTGCTGGTAGAGGCTTCTCTTTGTTTAGTTCTTTGCCAAGGCTTGACTAGAGGAACCTTAGAAGGCCCAGGCTCTACCCATGCATATGAGAATATATCTTGACATATTAAATAATACTCTATTTAAAAATTGAATTAGATTACAAAATGAGGCATAATTAAATAACAACACAAAAGTTTAAGGTAATTTTACCAATCGATGAGGCAGTCACGGTAGTCTCTAGAGAGTAGCCTCTGGAGTAGTAGTCTTTGGAGAATCCATGCTCTTAGGTCCTCTATATCGACCCCTACCCTCAGGACCTCTATGTAATCGAGCCCTACCTCGTGGCATCCTGTTTTGCAAAAAAAAAAAAAAAGAGTAGGAAATGTGAATATATGACAATTGATACAATCGATTTAAAACTAGCTCATGAAAATCACAATAAAGAAATCATAAAATGTATACAATTTTTTAATCATACTACTCATATAATTCTCATGATCCATGAAAAAATTGATTGTACCATTCACTAATCGACATCCATGTTAGTACTAGAGCTATTATCTTCTTTTTTTTTCTTTTTTTCTCTTCTTCTTCTTCTCCTCCTCCTCCTTCTTCTTCGTCTTCTTCTACTTCTTCTTCTTCTTCTTCTCCTTCTCTCCTTATTCTTCTTATTCTCATTCTTCTTTTTCTTCTCTTCTTCTTCTTCGTCTTCTTATTCTTATTCTTCTTCTTCTTTTTCTTCTTCTTCTTCTTCTTTTTCTCTTCTTCTCTTTCTTCTTTCCTTCTTCTCATCCTTCTTCTCCTTATTTTTCTCCTTCTCCTTCTTCTTTTTCTCCTTCTTCTTTTCCTCATCTTCCTCCTCTTTCTTCTTCTTCTTATTATTATATCATCATCTGGATCTTGGTACATGTTTTACACACTACCCACCAATCATTTATTTTTCTTATTAAAAGAGTAAATGCAATAGTACACTTGTATTGCTTATGATGCTAACACAGTCTTCTTCTTCTTAGAAGTAATCCGCAACTATAGGCATTATATCATCATCTGGATCTTGATACAAAGGGAATTCGACATTGCCACTAGCCTTCGTTTTACACACTACTCACCAATCATTTTTTTCCTTTATTATTAAAAGGGTAAGTGCAATAGTACACTTGTATTGCTTGTGATGCCAACACAAATGGTTCATTTGAGTTAAGCCCAAATTTATACTTAATATCTATGAGACTATATCAGTTTATTTGAAGTCCATTTTCAGAATTAAACCAATCACATTTGAATAATACAACAATGTTATTAATCCATATATATTAGAGCTCTATAACTTCTGTCAACATCCTGTAGAAGTCACGTTTATATTCATTGTAACAACTATCTTTCTTATATTTTCCATACTCCTTGGTGTGAAACTTGAATCCATTGATATAATATATGGGATAACACTTCACCCAATTCGTCGAGCCAACTCCTATTCCTCGTATTTGCTTGTCAATTATTTTATCTTTAGTGACCTATAATTAAAATATATAATTCAGTTATACATTAATATATAATAATATACACTAACAATATTTATAATATATCATATGGCATGACTTTCAAGATCATAAAGCCATTTTGTGAAGTTTTTCTCAAGGAGCTTCTCAATTTGTTCATTAGTTATGCCTTGGTGTTCACTCCTTAATGACTCATCATGTTGTCTACAACAATTATGATGATGAATTAATTATTGTCTAAGATATGCATATATGGTAAGAGAATACATTAGATTCAAAAGTAAGTTAAGATCACACTTAACATATGCCATAATTTCAACGTAAATAAGGAGAGCGCATATCTCTACGACCTTGAGCTCATTGTCATCCAAGACTCTAATAGTCTCACAACCTAGATAACAAAAAATAGATAGTCACTCTCCTTAATCCACATTTCTCCCGTCATCATTGTGATCGACTCGATTTATTTTTGTTTGAACATTTGGTTCAAAATATTCAGAACAAAAATTGGAGATCTCTTGTATAATGTACGCCTCAACCATGGAAACTTCAACGCGTGCTTTATTTTGAGCATTTTTTCTCTAGGTTGTGCATACACCTATGTTGCATACATATACATATGTATTAAAAAGTAAGAATGATATGAAGTGAGAACACACTAACATTTGGAAAAATTATGGATATTACTTCTCAAACGGATACATCCAACGATAGTACACGGGGCCACCAACTTTAGCTTTGTAAGCTAAGTGAATCGGCAAATGCTCTAGTGAATCGAAGAATGCCGGAGGAAACAACTTCTCAACCTTGCATAGAATGATGAGAATGTTTTTCCCCAGCAACTCCATATGCTCAACGCATAGTTCAGTTGTGCATATGTCCCTGAAGAATTTACTTAGGTCTGTCAAAGCATCCCACACAGAGTCAGGTAAAAAGTCATGAAATGCCAGGGGAATTAATCTTTCCATGAACACGTGACAATCATGACTCTTCGTCTAGTAGAACTTGAACTAGTTCAGTTTAACACAATGTGCTAAATTTGAAGCATAGTCATTTTGGAACTTCAAATTTGAAACTCATTTGCAAAACACCTTTATCCAAGACTTGTTTAATGTGTAGGTTGCTTTGGGTTTAAATTTAGTTTTACCATTAACTTCAACCAACTCCATCTGAGGACGCCTACAAAACTTTTCCATATCTAAACGAGCATTTGCATTGTCTTTAATTTTACTCTTGATATCCATAACAGTGTTGAAGACGTTCTCAAACACATTTTTCTCAATATGCATAATATCCAAATTATGGTGAATAAGATTAGTTGACAAGTACACCAACTCCTAGAAGATACTCCTCTTTGTCTAATTATGATTCTTCCCAAATCTAGCGATTTCTTGTTTTCAACCATTGGTACCAAATGTGATATGTTCAAATGACATCACTCTAGCTTTCACATCTACCCCCAATAACAGTGGTGGTGGCAGGCCACCCTTAGATATATTCTTTATGAAACCCTACTTCTGCTTTCTGAAAGTATGATATTCTGGTAAGAATTGATAGTGATAGTCCAACCAACAATTTTTATAACCATGTGGCAGATACAGTGATTTTGTAAGCTCCACACAGTAAGATTAAGCCAGTAGACTGAGAGTGCTCCACTCAGAAAGCATAAAATATGCAGGGAAGTCACTGATCATCCATAGAAGGCAGCCTTCATATTAAAATTTTGTTTCTTGGCTACATCATAAGTAGGAACTCCATCCATCCACAACACTTTCAACTCGTCTATTAATAGACGTAGATAGACATTCAGATTCTTACCAAGGTTGTTTGAGCCGAGAATTACCAATGATAAGAACAGAGTATGGTCTTTCGTGCACATACCATGAGGTAAATTGTAAAAAGTGACAAATACTAGCCAACAAGAGTAAAGAGACGTCGAATGGCCAAACATAATGAAACTGTCAGTTGAGAGTCCCAACCTAACATTGTGTGGTTCGTGGGCAAACTCAAGGTAAGTATCATCAAAAGTTTTCCACGCCAGCCCATCTACTGGGTGGATGACCATATCTGGCTTACTATGTTTGAACTCTTTTTGCCACCTCATGTGTCTGATAGTGTTTTTGATAAATAAAGCCTTTAAAGTCTCGGTGTCAACGGAAGGTAACGCAACACCTTGTGTGGTATGTCTTTTTGCTTCTTATTATCGCTCTGCCTAGGTTTAAATCGAGGATGTCCACACATGTCAAACACTTTCTTGTCTTTGTCTTCCTTGTAATACAACATACAATCATCCAAACATGAATGCAATTTCTCATACTCAAGTCCTAACTCATTCACCATCTTCTTGGACTTATAAAATTTTTCAAGCTACTTCTCATCCTCCGGCAACGTACTCTTAATTATTGTCAAAAATCGATCAAAACAATTCCCAAACATGTCAAAATTAAATTTACAATTCAACAGTTGTGAGACCGCTGATAACTTAGTGTGTTTCTTACAACCCATCTCATAACAACTCATCAACATCTCTCAATATGTCATTGAACTTCGCAACACGAGGATTCAGATCCTCTTCAACATCCCAGTTAAAGTTTGGGCCAAAAAAATCCATTACCATCTCCCATATCTGATTCGTTTCTCCGAAACCTTCCTTCACATGGTGATTTAATTGGGGTGTCAACCATTCGCGTCTCAAGTAACTCTTACCATGAAAAATCCACCTCTTATAATTAGAAGTAAAACCTTTCTTATATAGGTGTAAGGTAATCGTTTCTTGGTTTAAAAACTTAGAATTCTGGCATAGATAACAAGGATACCGAGTAGTTCCATTATACACAAACAATTGATTACTATATGAAAAGTCAAGAAAAACATCAACCCCTTCCAAAAATTTCATAGATAGGGCATGATTTACAACCCAACGATCCTTCCAACTATGGTCAACTGATATCATTCTAAATACTAAAATGATAAGGAATATCTTGTCAATAAAATGTTTTAAATATATATATATATATATATATATATATTCTTTCAATTATGCTTATTGTGTTTTTTACATACATATAAAAAGATATAGGTAGAAATAGCATGATACAATCCCAAACATATATTTTGTTATCACTTTTTTATCTTCCAAAAATGTTTCATTAAATACATATATTTTCTAATGATGCTCACTTAGAATGAAACAACTTATCACACAACAAATGGGCTAGCATAGAAAGGTTTGGATTTACATACGTGACTCAATCAATATCCGATAACGGTGAAGTACGACTGAGTCGAGAACGATTGGTAACCTGCGAGACAAAATTGATAACGAATTAGTAAACAACAGAATGATTCCTTATGCATCATGCATGTTGATGAATTCTTTCTAACCATATAATCCAATTCACTAATAGGTAGGGAGTTCTAACCCATTCAGGATTGTGTGATCGATTTTTTAATTTGTAGTTCCAAACTTGTTCTATTATAACTCAATTTCAGCAGCATTTCCCCTTAGTCTTCCAAGTACAAGGCTTAAATTTGGAGCTATATTCTGAGGAAGGTAGACCTAAATTTAGTGCGTACCTAGAGAATAATGAGAGATGCTGTCGAAATATAGTCGAAACAAAACAGGGCTGGTTTATGAGAAAAGGGGTAAGTCCATCTGCCTTGAGGGTTTTGCAGATTCGGACTATGGAGCAGACAGGGATAAAAGGAGATCGATTACCTCCTACTTCTTCAACTGAAACGGATGTTGTGTAAGTTGGAAGGCTCAGTTGCAGCCAGTGGTAGCACTCTCAACAACCGAGGTTGAGTACATAGCGGCTACGGAGGCCATTAAGGAAGCTATGTGGTACAAAGGGTTGCTGGAAGAGTTGAAGGTACTGGAGGAGTAGGATGTGGTGTTTTTGGATAGTCAAAGTGCATTGCACTTGTGTAAGAATCCAGTGTTCTATGAGAGGACAAAGCACATGGATGTTCAGTATCATTTCATTCGGGAAAATGTTACGAAAGGATGTATCCATGTGGACAAGGTAGCCACGGAAGAAAATCTTACGGATTTGGGTACTAAAGTTTTGCCTCTAAGTAAGTTCAATCATTGCCTTAGACTACTTAAGATTGGAGTTAGTTGATTGATGACTCAAGATGAGTTTGGATCCTGAAGTTCTCTGCACAATGGTTCGAGTTTAAACACTTAGACAAAGGTAGAATTGTTGGTATTTGTCTAAGGTTTAAACATGTCTAAACATGGTTTAAAGATGGTTAAAGTCTAAACCAAGGTTGGAGTTTTAAAATACAGCAAGTTAAGAGACTGGACACATGTGTGTGCATCACTTTGGAGCAAGGTAAGGGTAGGCACACTAGTGTGTGCACTTCAGCACAGAAGCTGAAAAAGTGTACGCGCTACTGTGTGAAGGGGCAGCATCAGTGTGCGCCACACCACCCCTTCACCAGCGCCGCACCACATAGAATGGAGACTCTCTAAAGCATGCCAGTGCCGCACTGCTCCCCACCAGTTTTACTTGCAAGTGCATAAGGTCAATGGTAGCATAGTGTGCAAGTGCGAGATCATTTCCAGAGGGATTGGTGAATTTCGTTTTAGAATCAGTTTCTTAATAAAATAAGATCAAAATAACTATTGAATGTGAATTAATAATAATGAGACATAGAGCTTAGATATCCACCACTAGTCATACTTTCCCAATGAGTAATAGGTCAATGCACTAGCCTTCCTATGAATACCTAATGGTTGTCAACCTAAGGGCATGGTATCTACTCCTTAAGTTATTGATTTCCCTAAGCAACGAGTTAGGCATGGCATTTACTCTAACTATTTTCTTTCTTAAGGGATTCAGCATGGTATCTACTGAGTTGTTCCTTAAGAAAGCATAAGATTTATGGAAATCGACAACCACATGAGACCTAGGGCATGGTATCTACTCCCGGTTTCCCATGTTGATTAATCCAAGAATCCGGTGTGGATATCTTTTGTTACTATTATTAGGCCCAGGACTCGGTCATCCAAATTGGTCTAACTAACTAATCCATACCATATGCACATATTGATAAGATATACACATATAAGGAATGTAAATAAACACAGGCATTAATCAAGTTAAGCATCATAATCAAGGCTATTGCAAAAATAATCAATGAATATATATAGGAAAGCATAACTAGGGCTTCAATCGAGCCTTATAAAGAGTTAGTTACATATCCTGTCTAAGATAAACATCATAGCATAAACTAAATATAAATTATAAAACCCGAAGAATACTATGGAGACGGGTTGTCAATTCTCTCCAAAGCTTACAATTTCGAGCTAAGAAAAAGATAAAAAAAAGTTATCTCCTTTGTGTGTGCTTACAAGTGTATTTATAGGGGTTGAATAACCCTAGAAGACTCAGGAAACCCTAAACTTCCTAAAACGTAAAACCTCCTCAATTTCCAAAACTGGTTATGCTATTTTACTATTCATACCCATACATGTGCGCTCGATTGCATGCGTTTTGCGCTCGATCGCAAGACTGTGCTTGATCCTTCTTGTGTGCGCACGAGCGCTTATGCGCTCGATCACACCAAATAGTGCACTCGATCGCACTTTTGCCAGTAGCAACTCCAGGATTTCCAGATTTCTTCCTTTAGGTGCCAAAAATACTTCTTTTTATCCAAGACCCTATAAAAACATGTGAAACATAGAAATGAAGTAAAATGGACTAAATTAACATAACTAAGGCTTAACAAATGTAAATAAGAGGGCTTAAATATGAATATTTAAGCACCTATCACACCCCCAAACTTACATATTGCTAGTCCCTTAGCAATACAAAACTGAAAACTAAAATGAAAAATAACGACACACAGATAGATCCAATATCCATAGTGTTCATAAAAGTTTAGGTCTTCACACAAAATTATGATGCGCATTTATGAGCAAGCTTAACAAGTATAAACATATATTTGCAATGAATAAGAGTTTTGAACGCAAATCACTTTCATGAGGCAGTTTAAGACATCACAAGTTTTGATTTTAGTGTGTGGTGAACTAGCACATAAAAGATTAGGTTTCCAAATAATTCTAATGTGTAGTGTTTTGATGTCTCAAGATTCACCAAATTTCCTATTTTGAATTAACAAAAATGGCATAGATTTTCTTCTTTTCTTTTGTTTGTGAGATTTTTGCCAAGTTAGTTCCCTTAAGCTTTCTATTTGACTCATGTAACGAGCGTTTAGCCAATGACTCCCAAACCAGATGGCTTTAGGGCATTGGGTGTAAAGACACCCCTAAGGACTTACTAACTCGAGTCAAAAAGGCTACGAAACTATCTGGTCTTAATGCTACCAATCAGAACTTTTACCTTTTGACGTGACACTCACTGCTTACTGAGGCAAGAGGGCCAGTTACTCAGTGAAAAGTTCTTTTTAATGATCATAGTGCACAAATTTTTCACCTTTTGACGTGACACTCACTGCTTACTGAGGCAAGAGGGCCAGTTACTCAGTGAAAAATTAGTTTACTGATTTTTAGGAGCATTTTTATTTATTTATGCAAAAGCATTAATCTAACAGGTCATCTGGTTCACAGTCGAGCAAAACAAACATACAAATTGAAATTACATGTCATACCCCACACAACTATGTGCTAATGAGCTCGTGTTAGTTTAGGTTAAACTTGTGAATCCTTAAATGCCTAAAAGTAAGTGATTTAGGTTCAAAACTTAATTATTGGCCTATATGTTCAAAGTATTAAGCTCACTTATAAAGTTAAATCATATTGTTTGTTTAGATCATCCAAAATTTTTGGAACAGAATGAACATGAATTTATCTATAAAAACAATAAAAAAAAAAATTGGACATAGTATATGTGTGAGTGTGTCCCCATACCCCCAAACTTAAATTGCACATTGTCCCCAATGTGTGAATAGCATGGAAGGAGCTGACCTGAGAAATGGAGAACTATATGGCTGGCATGGCTCGTAGCACGCCCCCAAACTTCAACTGGATGCACTTACTCAGTCCTTGAAAAAGAAAGACAAACAAACATAAAATGGAAAACAAGTAATAATAAACAGCTATAGAAAAGTAAATACTAACAATAAAATAAAATACTAAAAAGGATATGCTTTGGGGTGCCTCCCATGAGCGCTAAGTTTAACATATTCAACCAGACGGGGTATCCTTTCACTGCTGATCGTTGGGTGGTGCAGTCGAAGAGGTACCGGGTGCCAGAGGTAAGCAGTTAAGGATAGCTTGTAGCATCACCTCCTGTCGTGCAAACCATGCCTCCAAACCATCTATGCGCTGGTGCACTAGTGATGTGGCTGCAAAGACCTCACCTCGGAAGGAGGACAACTCAGTGAGAGAGTGCTGGGACTCTGTAGGTCCCATGTCCAGATGGTCTTCCTCCCGCAATGGGCTAACAGCAGGGGTCTCTATCTCCATATGATCCTCCTCAATCCTCTCAGCTGCAGGTGCAGGGGCTAGGAGCCCTCGAGGCTTGTACGAGAGGCTATGTGTCCACTGAGCCTTCCCAAAGAAGGGATGCTCTCGCACTGGTCCATCGCTGGTGGTCTCCTTAATCCCTTTCTTCTTGAAGATGTACGAGAGTAGGAATGGGAATGGGAGCCCCCATGCATTGGCGGTGGTGGTCTGACGGCCATGGACATGATCCCAAAATTTATGCAGCTGGCTCCATATAACAGAGGGAAGAGAGTACCAGTGACCTCTGTAGAAGGCATACAACGTCTGTAGAAACTGGTCGCTCCTCTGTGTCTTGTGCCCTAATAGATACACATTGCACTGAAGGATAGTGTCTATAAGCCAAAGTCGTGGAGGCAACTTTGATCGGCTTGCTGCATTGTAGTATCTGTCGGCGTACTGGCTAGCGCACATATCCTCAATAATCGTGGACAGGTCAAAAGAGTTCGGCTGTTCCTCGATATCGTTGTCCTTCGATGGGGACTCATCACAGCAATGAAGAGCAGTGGCTATATCGACACTAGTCACCTCGATAGATGTGCCCTGGACTGATAAAGTCAATACTCCCAGTCTACTGCAGTCAAAAGACATGCTCTCATAGAATTGGACTGCCAGCTGGGTGCAAGCAGTTGAGCAGATTGGTTTAAAAAGCTTTTTCAATCCCCGGTGTTTAAATGCTTGGACTACCCATTGAGTGGCATCCATATGCTTGAAGACCTCATTAATGGCAAAAGTGGTCTTGAATAAGAGCTTTCTCTGCTCGAACCTTGGCCAAGATGACTTGGCACGGCTGCCCGAGGCATGGGAGGTGGAAGTGGTTTGCTTTGACATGTCGATCCTAGTTTCTATCAAATTTGTGATCGATCTTGAATATGTGTGCTCGATCACACATTGGACTATGCACTTGATCGCAATTACTGTGCGCTCGATTGCACACGGTCAGACTTTTTCTCGAACAGTTTGTGGGTGAAAGAAGACCAAGCTATGGTTTTATGGATCTGAGTGTGTTCCTAACCTTCTACAAGTATAATAGCAACCAATCATACACAAGATAACATATATATATATATATATATATATATATATATATATATATATATATATTATAAAAGTGTAAATAAAACATTAAAGTCCGTGTTTGTGATCAAATTGGGTACCTTGTGTATGGCGAGAAAGTGTACTAGGGAGGGGGATGTGGCGGTGACAGTATGGTGGTGGTGATGGTGGTGGTTAGTGGTGATGGGGGAGTGGTGGTGGTGGTTGGTGATAGTGGTAATGGGGTGTGGTGATGCTGGAGTCAAGAGTGTGAGTGAGGTGGTTTGTAAACGGAAGAGTGCGAGTGAAAGGCTGTGAGTGAGATGTGCAGAGAGGGTGAGTGAGTAAGTGTGAACGAAATTTTTAAATGTATCACTAAACTGTCTGCCACTAGTGTGCTCGATCGCACTTGGCATGTGCTCAATCGCACTCTTGCGCTCGAGCACACTGAATGATGCGCTTGATCGCAAAGTGGAATGCATGGACAAAATAACAACTCACCAAGGCTAGAATGATAAAACAAGAATAATACAACCTTACCATGCGTTAGTGGCCTCAGTACCACTAACCTTAATAGAGATGCTTGAGCTATATAGGTAATCGAATATGAACTGCTCAAGCACTCTCGTGCTATAGTGCTACTTGGTTGGAAGGAAGCACTTAGAGTCCACCTCTTGTGGCCCCAGTGCTTGTATCTCAGCTGTGTACTGTACAGATTCAAGTGCCAAGTCTTCATCTCTCGAAGGGAAGTTAACATCGAGGTATGGCTTGGCTCTGTGTCCATTTATCGTAAAGGGTTGATTTCTGTTGGGACCACAGACCTCTAAAGCACCATGAGGGAAGACCTTGGTGACCTCATAAGGACCGTACCATCGGGACTTGAGCTTGCCTGGGAACATTCTTAATCTTGAGTCGTATAACAATACCTTTTGTCCTACATGGAATTCTTTCCTCACTAGTTGTTTGTCATGATAGGTTTTTGTTCGTTCCTTGTACAACTTGGCATTCTCGTAGGCATCATATCTTAATTCATCGAGCTCATTTAGATCTAGCGTCCTCTTCTCCCCTACTTGTTTCATGTCGAAGTTGAATTGCTTTATGGCTGATGAGTCTTAAATATTACATATTTTAGACCCTTAACTTATATTTGTTATGCTCTTAGTTATTAGTATTTCACTTTATTTTATGGTTTTTTTTTTCGTGTTTTGTGTATTTTTACAGGATTGTGGAGAAAATGAAGCATTTCAGGATATGTGAAGCTTCAAGAGAAATTGCGATCGATCGCACTATGCTGCGATCAAGCGCAAGGTCATCAATCCCACATCGAAATGTTTGCAGTGCATCGCACCTGCGCTCGAGCGCACAGACTTGCGATCGATCGCAAGTGATCATCCCACATCGATCAGAATCTTTACAACGCGATCGAGCACACCAGACACGCGATCGAGCGAACCTGCGATCGATCGCAACATACTACGATCGAGCGCACTCGGGCAGTATCCCACATCGTTTCTGCAAGCCACATTGCTCCGGGTCTTCCCCTATATAAGCACCATCTGGCTTCATCATTGAGTGTACAATTCCTAAGCCACTTTGGTGTTTACCGGTGGACGTCCGCCAACATTCTGGTGGATCCCGAAGGCATTGCTACCATGAGGGGAAGCGCCGCCCGGCAGCGAGTGGAATTTCTCCCATGTAAAGTTGTTTATTTATTTCTTTATATTCAGTTGTTTTAGTTTAAATGTTTAGCACTTGTTATTATAGTTTTATAGTTATGAGTGGCTAGACTCTTCAGCTAAGGTTGAAGATGAAGCCCCGCCGTTGTTTGGCGTAGTAGTTCAGATTTGCTTGTACAAATCTGACAATTTTTAGTATAAATGTTCTGTCAATTATTTGAGTTAATCTTATAATTGATTGATTTTAAATTGTCTGTTGGATTTTCTTTATGTTTCATATGATGGATACATTGAATGCTTTTCGATTAAATTGGATTCCCTTTGTGATTTGTTAAGAGCGGATACATCGGGTGCTTTTGGTTTAGTTGGGATATTCTTTGTTTTTTTGTCTTATAGTTGGATTCATTGAATGTTTTGAAAGGCTATATTTTTAGAACATGTATGCTTAACTTCGGTGGGGTGGATTCGGAAACCTTAGTGCTTTTTATTATCAGATTTTAAATCAATTTAATTTAGTTTTAATTTATTTTGCAAATTATCATTCAAAATTCGGAACTAGGTTAAGATAGAGTTAGTTTAGATTAAAAATTATATTTTCACAACGCAATTCCCTATGGATTCGACCTCGCACTTGCACAACGCTATACTGCAAACGACTCGTGCGCTTGCGAGTAATTTAAAACTCACAACAAGTTTTTGGCGCCGTTGCCGGGGAATTGTTTTGTTTGTGAAAATTTTTGGTCTGAATTGATTTTATTTTTCTACTAGTTAGCTATAAGAAAAAATAAAAAAATAAAAAGGTTAGAAAAAAAAAATCAATAAAAAAAAAAATTTTAAGTTGTGTGTTTGTTTTATTCTGCAAGTTTCTGCTGGTTAGTTTACTTTAGTGTTTTTTTTAGTTGGTGTATGCTTGGTCGGAGATCCTTGGACTTAGATTTGATAAATTTAGATCCCGACTTAGAAAGAACTCTTAGGAGACAGAAAAGAGCGCTAGTTGAGAGAGAGACTGTTGATATGGCAGAGAATTATAGGAATGCAAATCATCCTGAACATATAGAGCAACCTAGAGCTTGGAACGTGGACTCCACTACATCCCTTAGGGACTTGTTCGCACCCGTTACAACTAACTCATCCTCTTGCATAGTGTTGCCACCGACCAATGCCACCCACTTTGACTTGAAGCCACATGTCATCCAACTCTTACCCTCATTCTATGGCTTAGATCTTGAAAATCCTTATAGCCATGTGAAGAAGTTCAAAGACATTTGTGCCACATTCAAATTTCAGAACTTCTCTGAAGAGTCAGTCCATCTTCGACTCTTCCCTTTTTCTCTTCACGATAGAGCTAGGGCGTGGTTGGATTCCAACACGCCCGGGTCTATTACATCTTGGGAAAACCTGCTTAGCAAATTTTATCATAAGTTTTTCCCAATGTCTAGAGTGAATGAGTGCCAAAAGGAGATCAGCTCTTTCACTCAGGATGAGGATGAAAAATTTTCCGAGGGTTGGGAGCGCTTCAAAGAGCTACTGATCAGATGCCCTCCACATGGATATGAGAAGTGGAGACTCGTTCAATTCTTCTACCAAGGGTTGACTCAACCCAACCGTAGCATGATCGAGTCTATGAATGGGGGGCATTCTTGAGTCTGACAGGAGACGAAGTATATATGGCGTTGGACAAGTTGTCCGACAACTCACAGCAGTGGGATTTTTCAAGCTGTCGAGATAAGTCCATTCGTGCTCCTAAGAGGGGAGGCATCTATGAGGTCAGAGAGGACGCTGATTTGAGGATAAAGTTAGATGCCCTCACTAAGAAGATTGACGCTCTCACTGTGAGCCAATCCATCAATGCTGCCAACACATTCAATGTTGAAAGCTGTTCCATCTGTGCTAGTCCCATGCATCTAGCACAGAATTGCCCATCAATGCCGGCTTGTGCCGAGTACCCTATGGAACAAGTAAATGCTTTCAATGACTTTCGAAGGCAGTCAAATGGATCGTACTCCGAGACGTACAATCCAGGGTGGCGGAACCACCCAAATTTTTTATGGAGGCAGAACCAACCAATGAATCAGGGAGGAGCCCCTTATCATGCTCAAAATCATTATCCTCCCGGATTTGCCCCACAAATTCCTAATCATGGTCATTCTGCCCATCCAGCACCTTCACCTGCTTACCACGCACCCACTCAAACACCAGCGCCAGTTTCACAGTCGCTAGAGGACACCCTTAAGGAGTTCATGAAGGCGACTAGCCAAAATATGAGTGATGTGAGGAGTGCAACAGTGGTAAACACCCAAGCAATTGCCAAGCTGGAGAGTCAAATAGGGCAAATTGCAAGTCACTTGGGTAAGAGAGAGAAGGGGAAGTTCCCCAGTCAGCCCGTGCCCAACCTGAAAGGACAATATATGGTTGAGAGTTCATCAACTCCTACGCACGGGGCGGAACAAGTACAGTCGATTGTCACACTGAGGTCTGGGAGACAGGTGGGCAATCGAGTGGAAAAGAGCCCTGCTATACAGCAAGGGCAAAGAAGTGGCAACACGGAGAAGAGAGATGCTGAGCCATCTACAGCCACACCTACTGAGAAGGACCCTCCTAGGTCATTTGTACCTAGAGCGCCTTACCCCGAGAGACTACAGGTGCCGAAGAAAGGAGGGAAGTATGAGGAAATTCTAGAGGTATTCAAGCAAGTCCAAATCAATATCCCATTTTTGGATGCCATCCATCAAATGCCATCATATGCCAAGTTTCTAAAGGACTTGGTCACTATCAAAAGGAGGACGAATGTCCTAAAAAAGGCATTTTTGACTGAACAGATCAGCTCAATCCTTCAGTGCAACCTACCCATCAAGTATAAGGACCCGGGGTGTCCTACCATCTCTTGCACGATAGGAGTCAGCCACATTGAGAGGGCTCTCTTGGATCTAGGGGCGAGTGTGAATCTTCTACCGTACTCAGTCTATTTACAATTGGGGTTAGGAGAATTGAAGCCCACATCCACGACGCTTCAATTGGCTGACAGGTAAGTGAAAAGACCACGGGGGATAATTGAGGACGTTTTGATAAAAGTGGATAAGTTCTATTTCCCCGTGGATTTTATTGTGCTTAACACAGAGCCGGTTCAGAATCTAGGGATTCAAATACCGGTGATTCTAGGGCAACCATTCTTAGCCACGGCTAACACCCTGATAAATTGTAGGACAGGGGTGATGAAGATCTCCTTCGGAAATATGACAGTGGAGTTGAATATTTTTGATATCACTAGGCAACCACATGAATATGATGAAGTGAGAACTGTATGCTTGATAGAGGAGATTCTTGAGGAGACTGTGAATGAATCAAGCACTGAGGACCCCCTGGAGGCATGTTTTGCTCAATTTGGAGAGGATTTGGATTTAGATAAATTACTTGAGCAAGCGAATGCCATTTTGGAGTCTCCTCCTCGGGAGAGCAATAAGATGAATGAGATTGTGGATGACTTTCGCACTGAGGACCCCCTGGAGGCATGTTTTGCTTAATTTGGAGAGGATATGGATTTAGATAAATTACTTGAGCAAGCAAATGCCAATTTAGAGTCTCTTCCTCGGAAGAGCAATAAGACAGAGGAGACCGCCGCACTTGAAACCCCCAAGAAGGAACTTAAGCCTTTACCAGATAATATTAAGTATAAGTTCCTAGGTTCAGCCGATAGTTTGCCTGTGATTATACCTTCCGAATTGGGTGATGCTCTAGAGGAGAAATTATTTGACGTCTTAAGAGAGCATAAGGAAGCTATAGACTGGACTATTGAGGATGTCAAGGGGATCAGCCCCTCGGTGGTGACGTACATGATACAGTTGGAGGAGAATGCCAAGCCATCGAGAGAGCCACAAAGAAGGCTCAACCCTGCTTTGCAAGAGGTTTTGAGGGCGGAAGATATTAAGCTGTTAGAGGCAGGCATCATTTATCCCATCTCTGATAGCAAGTGGGTGAGCCAGATTCCAGTCGTGCCCAAACGTGCTGAATTTACGGTAGTAAATAAAGACAACGAGTCGGTTCCAACTCGAGTGCAGTTAAGATGGAGAAAGTGTCTAGACTACCGTAAATTGAATGCTACCGCTAGGCCTGATCATTTTCCATTCCCATTTATTGATCAGATGGTGGAAAGCTTAGTTGGGCCTGTTTACTAATGTTGGGTCTGGCTGAAGACATTAAACTTAGCGCTCATGGGAGGCACCCCACAGCTTATCTTTTCTTTTGTTTATCTATGATTTCGCATTTTTATGATTAATGTTTGTTTCCAGTATTTTTTTTGTTTTCCAGTTTTTATTTTTCAGGGACAAAGCGTACTTCAATTCAAGTTTAGGGGTATGCTATGAGCCATACCAGTCCAGATAGTTCTCCATATCTCAGGTCAGCTCTTTCCATATTAGTCACACATTGGGGTCAATGTGTAATTTAATTTTGGGGGTATGGGAGACACATCACACACTCCATGCTCATGTTATCGTGAAATTTTAGTTGATCTAAACATTTTCTGTGATGTGATGTCATTGGTGAGCTTAACATTTTGAACACATGATCTGGTGATAAATTTTTAAAATTTAGTTACTTACTTTAGGCATTTTGAGAATTCACATGTTTGATCTAATCTAACACACGTGATTTTAATGTGTACGTTTCCTTGTCTTAACTGAAACTGGATGACTTGTTGGATAAACACTTGGGCATAAAAAAAATAAAAAAAAAACAAAAAAAGAGAAAAATATATATAATAATAATACTACTAATGATCATCATCAATAAACTTTCTACTGAGTAACTGGACCTCTTGCCTCAGTAAGCAGTGAATGTTCACGTCAAAAGGTGGGAATTTTATTCATAATGATCATTGCGAAATTTTTCGCTGAGTAACTGGACCTCTTGCCTCAGTAAGCAGTGAGTGTTCACGTCAAAAGGTGAAAATTTGTTTGGTAGCATTAAGGTCAGTTTAGTTTCGTAGCCTTTTTTACTCGAGTTAGTAAGTCCTTAGGGGTGTCTTTACACCTAATGCCCTAAAGCCACCTGTTTTGGGAGTCATTGACTCAACACTCGCTACATGGGTCAATTAGAAAGCTTAAGGGAACTAAACATAGCCGTGCCTTATTATTAAAAAAAAAAAAAATTACTATGCCTTTTTCGTTCATTTTGATGGGAAATTTGGTGAATCTTGAGACATGGAGACCTTACACATTGGAGTTATTTGGAAGCTTCATTTTTATATGCTAATTCACTTTACACTGATTCAAGCTTGTGATGCATTATCCTGCCTTTTGTAAGTAATTAGATTTTAACATTTCTATTCATTGCGAAGATGGGTTTACCTTTTTAAGCTTGCTTATGAATGAATATCATGGTGATGTGTGCTCCTTAAATTTTTGGATACCATGAGTGATGACTTTATCTTTATGTTCTTTGTTTTTCATTGAGTCTTTTATTTTGTTTTGCTAAGGGACTAGCAAAATATAAGTTTGGGGGTATTTGATGAGTCTTAAATATTGCATATTTTAGACCCTTAACTTATATTTGTTATGCTCTTAGTTATTAGTATTTCACTTTATTTTATGTTTTTTTCGTGTTTTGTGTATTTTTACAGGATTGTGGAGAAAATGAAGCATTTCAGGAGATGTAAAGCTTCAAGAGAAATTGCGATCGATCGCACTATGTTGCGATCGAGCGCAAGGTCATCAATCCCACATCGAAATGTTTGCAGTGCATCGCACCTGCGCTCAAGCGCACAGACTTGTGATCGATCGCAAGCGATCATCCCACATTGATCAGAATCTTTACAGCGCGATCGAGCGCACCTGCGATCGATCGCAACATACTGCGATCGAGCGCACTCGGGCAGTATCCCACATCGTTTCTGCAAGCCACATTGCTCCGGGTCTTCCCCTATATAAGCACCATCTGGCTTGGTGTTTACCGGTGGACGTCCGCCAACATTTTGGTGGATCCCGAAGGCATTGCTACCATAAGGGGAAGCGCCGCCCGGCAGCGAGTGGAATTTCTCCCATGTAAAGTTGTTTATTTATTTCTTTATATTCAGTTGTTTTAGTTTAAATGTTTAGCACTTGTTATTATAGTTTTATAGTTATGAGTGGCTAGACTCTTCAGCTAAGGTTGAAGATGAAGCCCCGCCGTTGTTTGGCGTAGTAGTTCAGATTTGCTTGTACAAATCTGACAATTTTTAGTATAAATGTTCTGTCAATTATTTGAGTTAATCTTATAATTGATTGAGTTTAAATTGTCTGTTGGATTTTCTTTGTGTTTCATCTGATGGATACATTGAATGCTTTTCGATTAAATTGGATTCCCTTTGTGATTTGTTAAGAGCGGATACATCGGGTGCTTTTGGTTTAGTTGGGATATTCTTTGTTTTTTTGTCTTATAGTTGGATTCATTGAATGTTTTAATAGGCTATATTTTTAGAACATGTATGCTTAACTTCGGTGGGGTGGATTCGGAAACCTTAGTGCTTTTTATTATTAGATTTTAAATCAATTTAATTTAGTTTTAATTTATTTTGCAAATTATCATTCAAAATTCGGAACTAGGTTAAGATAGAGTTAGTTTAGATTAAAAATTATATTTTCACAACGCAATTCCCTGTGGATTCGACCTCGCACTTGCACAACGCTATACTGCAAACGACTCGTGCGATTGCGATTAATTTAAAACTCACAACAATGGCCCAATATGATTGATGCTCTAATTCCACCGGGAGATGGCATGCTTTTCCAAAGACTAGGCGGTAGGGAGACATGCCAATTAGAGTCTTATAAGATGTCTGATATGCCCATAGAGCATCATTTAGGCATAGAGACCAATCCTTCCGATTAGGCTTCACTGTCCTCTCTAAGATTCCTTTGATCTCTCAGTTGCTAATCTCCACTTGGCCACTGGCTTGAGGATGATATGGAGTGAGAACTTTATGAGTGATCCCATATTTCTGAAGTAGTTCAGCAAAAGAGCGATGATGAAAGTAGCTACCCCCATCACTGATAATTGCTCTTGGAGTCCCAAATCGCGTAAAGATGTTAGCCTGTAAGAACTTTACAACTACTTTGTGATCGTTAGTTTTTTAGGGGACAGCCTCGACCCATTTGGACACATAATCCACACCCACAAGAATATATAAATAACCACAGGATTTAGGAAATGGACCCATGAAATCAATGCCCCATACATCAAAAAGTTCTATTATATGAATATTCTGTAGGGGCATCTGATTTCGGGAAGAGATGTTACCTGTCCGCTAGCATCTATCACATGAGCTGCAAAAGAAGAAAGCATCTTTAAACAGATTAGGCCAATAAAAACCAGATTGAAGTACCTTAAGAGCTGTTCATTTTGCCCCAAAATGTCCTCCACAAGCAAACTGATGGCAATGTTGTAATAAACTTAAATGCTCCTCTTCTGGAATCGTCTGATGATTTGATCGGGGCAGAATTTTAAGAGGTAAGGATCATCCCAATGTTAGTGTCTTGATAGAGATATCGACTGCTTCTTTTCTTGTGTGGTCATACCTGGGGGAAAAACTTTTGCAGTTAAATAATTTACAATATCAGCATACCATGGAAGTTTTACCTCTAGAGCAAACAATTGTTCATCAGGGAAGTTCTCATTCAGAGATAATTCATTATCGTCATTCTCATAGGGTAGCCTTGACAAATGATCTGCAACTACATTCTCACTACCTTTCTTGTCTTTGATCTCTAAATCAAATTCTTGTAATAGGAGTACCCATCTGATTAGCCTAGGCTTTGCATCTTTCTTAGAAAACAAATATCTCAAAACAGCATGGTCAGTGAATACAATAATTTTAAAACCAATAAGATATGATCTAAACTTCTCTAAAGCAAAAATAACAGCTAACAATTCTTTTTCAGTAGTAGAATAGTTAAGCTGAGCATCATTTAAAGTTCTATAAGCATAGTAAATAGCATGAGGTACCTTATTGATTCTTTAACCTAAGACAACTCCCAAGGCGAAGTCACTGGCATCACACATTAATTCGAAAGAGAGATTCCAATCCGGTGCTATCATTATTGGGGTGGAGGTGAGAACATCCTTCAATGTGTTGAAAGCTTGCATACAGTTATCATTCCATTCAAACTTGGTATCTTTAGCCAACTACGCACAAAGAGGTCTTGAGATTTTGGAGAAATCCTAGATGAATCTTCTATAGAAACCAGCATGTCCAAGGAAACTTCTAATGCCCTTGACTATAAGAAGGGGAGGTAGCTTTGAAATGATGTCTATTTTAGCTTTGTCTACCTCAATACCTTTGTTGGAGATGGAGTGCCCCAACACAATGCCTTGTTGAACCATGAAGTGAAATTTCTCCCAATTCAGCACTAAGTTACTTTCTTCACATCTCTTTAGGACACTTTCCAAATGGTTTAGGCATTCATCAAAATTGGACCCAAATACACTAAAGTCATCCATGAATACCTTAATGTATTTCTCCACCATATCGGAAAATACACTCATCATACATCTTTGAAAAGTGGCTGGTGTGTTGCATAAATCGAATGGTATTCTTCGATAAGCAAATGTACTAAAGGGACATGTGAAGGTAGTCTTTTCTTGATCCTCGGGTGCTATGGAAATTTGGTTGTACCCACTGTACCCATCCAAGAAGCAGTAATAGCTGTGACCGGCTAATCTCTCTAACATCTGATCAATGAATAGCAGGGGAAAATGATCTTTTCTAGTTACTTTGTTCAATTTTCGGTAATCAATGCATACCCTGTCTTTCTTGTAGGTATGAGCTCCGCATTTTCATTTTTTTCAACGGTAATCCCACTCTTTTTAGGAACAACTTGGACCAGACTCACCCATTTACTGTCTGATATGGGGTAGATAATGCCAACATCTAGTAGCTTTAATACCTCGGCCTTTACTACCTCTTTCATATGTGGGTTAAGTCTTCTTTGAGCATCTCGAGTGGGCCTTGCTTCTTCTTCTAGGTAGATACTATGCATGCACTTGGCTGGACTTATCCCTTTAATGTCAACAATGGTCCATTCAATGGCAGATTTATGCTCCTTAAGAACTCTTAATAATTTCTCTTCTTCTCCCATACTCAAATTAGCAACTACGATCATAGGTAAAGTCTTCTTTTCTCCCAAATAAGCATAAGTGAGATGTTCTGGCAGCTGCTTCAGTTCCAAAGTTGGTGCCTGGACAATAGAAGGCAGAAGAGTAGCATTAGTAGGTATGAGAGATTCAAATGGAGGAGCATACTTACTTGAGTGCCTTGGAGAAGTCTCAAGCAGGTGCACTATTTCAATGATGTCATTAGTCACATCTTCAAGTTCTTGGTTAATATCCTCTTCTGTGAAGCCATGGGTGAGAGTGGTCTCCAATGGATCAATATGTTGGACCTAAAAAGCTTGCTCGAAAAAATTTTGTATCATACATACATTAAAGCATTCCAAATTATCTTGAGGTAGTTTTAATGCATCAAATATTTTAAATTCTATTTTCTCACCATTGATCTTCATACTCACTATGCCTTTTTTCACACAAATCTTAGTATCGGCAATTCTCATGAAGGGTCTCCCTAATATGATGGGTAGGGGTAATGGCATAAGGCATTCCTCTATATCTAGCATGATGAAATTAGCAGGTAAAATGAACTCACCAACCTTTACTAGGACATCCTCAAGAATACCCATAGGTCTTTTAATACTCCTATCTACCAACTGTAAGGTCATTGAAGTCGGTTGTAGCTCCCCCAAACGTAGGGTTTCGAATACCGTGTATGGTAATAAGTTTACACCTGCTCCTAATTCTAGTAATGCTTTCTCAAACAGTTGATCACCTATTCTATAGGGAATAGTAAAACTACTCGGATCTTTCAGTTTTGGTGGGAGTTTTCTTAATAGCACAACACTTACTTCTTCAGTTAATGCTACTGTTTCATACTCTTGAAACTTTCTCTTATGAGTGCAACAATCTTTTAGGAACTTACCATAGGCAGGTATTTGGTGAATTGCATCTAATAAAGGAATGCTAATTTCAACTTTCTGCAAGGTTTCAAAAATATCAATCAGTTTATTGTCTTTCTTTTGTTTTACTAACCTTTGCGGGAAGGGTGGATCATTTACCTTCTCCGTTTCACTTACCTTTGATGCCGATGGTTTCTCTTTGGATGCTGTTGCAGACTCATTGGACCCTATCACCTTGCCATTTCTCAAGGTTATGACAGCCTTTAGTTGTTGATGCCCCCCCGGGTTGGGTAGTGTTTAAGCTGGAAGCTCACCTTGCTTTCTGCCACTTAGCTCTTTAGCAAGTTGTCCTATTTGTACCTCTAGCCATTGGATGGCTTGTTCATGCTTTGCTGTAGTTTGTCTTAGTTCAGTCCGAAATTGTCTTTCATCCGCCATGAACTGATCTTGTGAGGTCATTAATTGCTGCTGTTGAGTGGCCAATTGCCTCACAAGACTTTTGAGGTCATTCTTCTTTGGTTCGGGAGCAGTATGGGCTACTGGTTGGGAGTTTCGTTGCTGCCCTTGCTGGTTAAGGGTATTTTGATTGTTGTTCCAAGAGAAATTCGGGTGGTTTCGCCATCTAGGGTTGTAAGTGTTTGCATATGGGTTGTTCTTCAGTGGATAGTTGTTAGGTCCTACGTAATTGGCTTGTTCTGGATCTACAAATGAATACAAAGGATAAGTATCAGTATTATGATCAAATTGGGAACATATTGCACATACCTGGAGTGGTGTAGCTGGTAGGCTAGATGAGGCATTTTGAGAAGCCATGGCTTTAACCAACAGGTCTAGTTTCATCTCCGCAACAATTATTTGAGGAGAAGATCCTCAATTTAAATTTACCATATACATACCCTTACTTTTGGTTACATGTCTACCTCGAGAGGAGAACTGTTGAGTGTGTTCGCTTAGGGTTTCAAAGAACTCCATAGCTTCTTCGCTGCTTTTCTCCATCAGCACTCCTCCACAACCTGAATAAACAATACTTTTGTTAATATCACATAAACCTTTATAAAAGATTGTACCAGTTCATTTTGAGGTAGGTTATGATGTGGGCATTTGAGTAGCAGCTTGTTGAAGTGTCCCCACACTTTGAATAAGAGGTCCCCATCCTTTTGTTGGAAGGACTGAATCTCCTTCCTCATTTGCCTCGTCTTTTGGGCTGGGAAAAACTTCCTTAGGAATTTGCTAGCCAACCCCTCCCAAGTGTGGATAGAAACTACAGGCAAAGAATTATATCATAATTTAGCATTATCTTTTAAGGAAAAAGGGAAAAGAATTAACCTTATTCCTTCTTGGTCTAAGTCTTGGATGTGCTGGAGCTTGCAAAGATCGAAAAATTCTCGAATGTGCAAGTGTGGATCCTCATTAGGAATACCCCTAAAGTGAGTTAAAACATTCAATATTTGCCGAGATATGTAATAGTTTCCTACCGCCTCAGGTTGATATGCAATACATGATGGCTGATCAATGTTCCGTGGAATGAAGGATTGCTTCATCGATACTCTTGCAGGTGGTTACTGGTTTTCGAGCTGTTCCGCCATTGGTGCTTCATTCTAGGATTCTTCTTCGTTCTCTTCGAAGTTGTTCCTAAGCTTTTGTCGGATGGTCCGCTCAAGCTCGGGATCGAGGGGAAAGAATGTTGGATGTCGGGATCGAAGTCCGTGCATAAATTAGAAAAACTAGCTTCAGTGCAGCAGTTTAACTCTGCTGCTCGGGTAACTCTCTACCCTAATTGCGCTTGATCGCACAAGAGGTTGCGATCGATCGCAAGTATCACAGAAAGTGCGATTAGGGTTCGATGAAAATAAAAATAAAGGTGAAAAACAGAATATAAAAATTGTTAGAAAAATTAAAGTAAAATAGAATAATGATGATTAAACTAAACGAAAGTAATTCTAAAAAGAAATTTAGCGCAATCCCCGGCAATGACGTCAAAAACTTGTTGCACATTTATCTACCTAAATAAAAAAGTAAATAACCGTACAGTTTTACTTGCAAGTGCACAAGGTCAACGGTAGTATAGTGTGCAAATGCGAAATCATTTCCACAGGGATTGGTGAATTTTGTTTTAGAATCAGTTTCTTAATAAAAGAAGATCAAAATAACTGTTGAATGTGAATTAATAATAATGAGACATAGGGCTTAGATATCCACCACTAGTCATACTTTCCCAATGAGTAATAGGTCAATGCACTAGCCTTCCTATGAATACCTAATGGTTGTCAACCTAAGGGCGTGGTATCTACTCCTTAAGCTATTCATTTCCCTAAGCAACGAGTTAGGCATGGTATCTACTCTAACTCTTTTCTTTCTTAAGGGATTCAGCATGATATCTACTGAGTTATTCCTTAAGAAAGCATAAGATTTATGGAAATCGACAACCACATGAGACCTAGGGCATGGTATCTACTCCTGGTTTTCCATGTTGATTAATCCAATAATCCAGTGTGGATATCTTTTGCTACTATTGTTAGGCCCAGGACTCGGTCATCCAAATTGATCTAACTAACTAATCCATACCACATGCACATATTAATCAGACATACACATATGAGAAATGTAAATAAACACAGGCATTAATCAAGTTAAGCATCATAATCAAGGCTATTGCAAAGATAATCAATGAATATATATATGGGAAAGCATAACTAGGGCTTCAATCGAGCCCTATAAAGAGTTACTTACACATCCTGTCTAAGATAAACATCATAGCATAAACTAAACATAAATTATAAAACCCGAAGAATACTGTGGAGACGGGTTGTCAATCCTCTCCAAAGCTTACAATTCCGAGCTAAGCAAAAGATAAAAAAAAAATTTATCTCCTTTGTGTGTGTTTACAGGTGTATTTATAGGGGTTGAATAACCCTAAAAGACTCAGGAAACCCTAAACTCCCTAAAATGTAAAACCTTCTCAATTTCCAAAACTGGTTCTGCCGTTTTACTGTTCACGCTTGTACATGTGCGCTCGATCGAATGCGTTTTGCGCTCAATCGAAAGGCTACACTCAATCCTTTTTGTGTGCGCACGAGTGCTTATGTGCTCGATCACACCCAATAGTGCACTCGATCGCACTTTTGCCAGTAGTTACTCCAGGATTTCCAAATTTCTTCCTTTAGGTGCCAAAAATGCTTATTTTTATCCAAGACCCTATAAAAACATGTGAAACACATAAATGAAGTAAAATAGACTAAATTAACATAACTAAGGACTTAACAAATGTAAATAAGGGGGCTTAAATATGAATATTTAAGCACCTATCAAGCACCACTTAGGATTGATGGAGGGCTATGGTTAAGTGGTAATCAAGATCTAAGGGTGAAGATTGAATCTCAATAATGAACAAGAAGTGGGTGCACTATATAAGGGGCTACTTAGCTTCATTTTTCCATGTACAACAACATAAGTTTGTGACATACTTTGAGATCAATTGTAATACAAGAGAGAATTTTGTGAGAGTGAAAAAGATCAAACACAAGAGGGACTCATTGTAGTAAGGCTGGTTGTAAAGAGAGAGAAGTCTAGATTAGATAGAAAGCATTGTTAGTTCTTATCTTCTTCCTTTCTTCTCTTCTTGGTTTCTTCAAAAACTTGTGCTTCTTGAAGAGGGTTGCTGTATTTGTAAAGAACCATTGATTTAGTGCAGAGAGTTCGGAGGAACTCACGAGGACGTAGGCACTTGCCGAACCTCGATAACAATTGCTTGTCTTCTTTCTTTCTTTGATTTTCTGTTCTTGTCTTTGATTGCTGTATTTCTTTCTACAAGTCATTCTAGAATTGGGTGTTTGGAAGATCACCACCTGGGCATCTTGTCAAGGTGATTTCCCACAGCATCCATATCACAAACTAATCTCAAGCACAATTAATCACACATTCAATTCACAATAATCCACTATATCACAATCATAATCCCTTTAAATAATAACATCACATTTTCCCCATATCCAATATATATATAGATATATTTTTTCAATCAATCAACAAAATTTGACAACCCTATATGGCAAAAAGTGGTTTGTACACATCACAACTTGACTATATATATACATACATATATATATATACATACATATATATATATATATATAATATATATAATACCTGTATTCGTAAAGAAAAGGTAAAAAATTAATTTAATAAATATGATATGAAATCAAAATAATACATATATGCGAAAGATTTAATTTTTATTAAACAATTCTAAAAAAAGAACGCGTGGACAGTATATAAGGAAAAAGAAGAAGAAAAGAAAAAAAAATCGTGGAGGATAAGAAGAAGAAAAGGAAAGAAAAAAAAAGAAAAAGGTTTTTTTATAAACATTTTTTTTAAAAAAAAATTAAAAAAAAAAGCTTGCAACACCTGGACTTCCAAGTGTTGCTTCAACACTTTCCAGTTGCTCCATGTTAAGCAGCTTAAAGGTTAATCGGTGGAAAACGACGGCAAATTACCTATATATATATATATACATGTATACATATAAAATTTGTTCTTTACTTTAATTATACTTATCAAATCCTGATTGATTTTCTTTCTTCTACAATTCAAATTACTTTATTTCTTTAAACACTTTGGGATCGAAAGAAAGGTTGAAATAGTAAAATTTTGAAGGAGTTTACGGGAGAATTTTATAGAGAATTATGGGAAGCTCAAAGAAAAACATAAGGTAATAATGTGAAGTTTATTTTTTAAATTTAACATACATGAAATTTCTCGAAATTCAAAGTGGGAATTTTTGAATGGTGTAAATTATGGAAGAATTGAATAATAAATTAGAAATTTAATATAAATATTATGTCAAGTGTTGACGATCAGCAACTGAAGGAAATTGCTGAGAGGAGCAGGAAAGGCAAGTAAATGATCCACAGGTAGTTCTAAGTGCTACGCGGTGAGTTATATTTACTTTAAATAATCAAGATAAATATGAAATATATAGTGATAATATTTGAATAAATTACTAACTTATGATTTGTGATAGGTGAAAGTAGTTTGATGGGTATGATAGGTATAATTTATATGTGGAAAGTAATTATATGAGAAGTAATATTATTGGAATAGTTAGTCGATTTAATAATGAAGGTGATCAATGAAATTCTTGACAAGTTATAGTTGATAAATTGATATGATATATGAGAAGAAGAATTTAGTGAATTTGATCAAATAATAATTTAAGAAAAAACAGGATAGCTAAATTGAATGTTTGAATACATGCTTGTTTTTTTGTATTATTGTTCATATGCATATTTTATATCATTGTTCATATGCATATGCATGAAATAAAAGAATCGGGAGGGGACCGGTCTAAATGAAAAACCATGACAGCCTGTATATACTAGAAATAAAAGAACCAGGAGGGGGCTGGTCTAAACGAAAAACCATGACAATCGGTCTAAATAAAATAAAAGAACTGGCAAGGCAGCCGATCTCAGATAAAAATATGTTGACATGTGGGAAGATGTTCCCTAATAATAATTCATGCATTGCATCTATTTTAAATATTGATTGTATTACTGAAATACTAAAGTGTTGTTTGTTATTGTAAATTTATTTATAGATGAATGAGTCTCACAGAGAGATAGTTATGGTAAGAAAGAAACATGGAAGTATGATATGATAAGAACTATCTAAATGGTAGACTATATGTTGTGAACCTCATAACGAGGTAATTATGAGATAATTGATGGTCTTAAGGTGAACAAATAAATAAGAAGAAGAGATTGATAGAGAATGGGGCTTATAATATGTGTAGTGACAATAGAATGCTATTATCAAGTTATATGAGATATAAATGATTAAATATTAAAAGACTATCTATACAAATTGAATACTTCTAGTAAATTTAATTCACTGAGCTTGTGAAGCTCATCCCTCAATGTTAAATGATTTCAGGCAGCAGGCAAGACAGATAGTTGGTGAGTTGAGATTCAGACGAATTTATTATCTTTAAGCCACGAGATCCAGATCTTCAGACTAATGAGAAAAAGAAACATTTATAAATATTCATGCATATTATGTTGTATACAATATTTAAGTTGAGATCTGAATGATGTATCTCCCCTGTTAAGGGTTGAGGATTGATTTAAATACTTGCAGTTGGTAAATTTATTATTGTTGCATATATGTGTCGTGCTGTGATTTTCAAAATGTGATGACACCGTCTCGGGGGTGGCCAACTTGGGATGGGTCGTTACAATTTTGGTATCAGAGTATTTGCTTTATGATTATATAGACTGTATCAGAACTTAAAGAAGTGAAAGATATAAATAAACTATATTTTAATGCAAAGTCTAAGGATGACATGTGGACAGGCTAGAGCTAGAGGTAGAGTTCTGAATCAGAAGGGATGTGGTAGACCCCCAATATTTAAAAGAACTGAAGCAGAGGAGAAAGTTGAGTCTGTTGTTCCTGCGAGGGAACAAATTAATAGTGAGGTAGGTACTAGTAGAACTGGGAGAGAATCTGAGGTTAGGAGGGATGAATTAAGAGAAGCTCTTGAGCGTTCCCTAGAGAGGATGAATGCAGCTAAAGAAAGGGCTGATAATTTGCAAAAGAGATTAGAGGAGAGGGATAGAATATAACCTGATGTGGTGAGACAAGAGGTTTATGAGTGAGAAGGTGTGTTTGCACATGAGATTCAAGGCGATTGCGCTTTGTAAGATTTTTTAAGTTTAAACCCTAGTATTTTAGAGGATCTGTAAATCCTGTAAAAGCTAAGCAGTGGATTAGACATGTCGAGAAATATTTTAAGGTTTTACCAGTGACAGATAGACAAAAGGTTGCTTTTACTTCATTTATGCTAGAGGGTCAGGCTTTTCAATGGTGGGAGGATATTTTGCCGAGGGTAAGCACACAAGTAGAGCAAACTTTAACTTGGAGTAAGTTTAAGGATGAGATCTTTGTGAAGTATTTTCCAGATACCTTTCGGGTATAACAAGAGAGAGATTTTATTCATCTAAGGCATGGCAATTTATCGGTGGCTGAATATGATAGTAGATTCATAGCCCTGTCAAGATTTTTACCTAAATTAGTGAATACAGAGGAGAGGAAATGTAAGATATTTTTAAACGGATTACACTATGACACTCAGACTAAACTCTCTTATATAAGCATTGGAAATTATGATATACTGGTGGATAAAGCATCACAAATTGAGAAAGATTTGATGGAGTTTAGAGGTAGAAGGGAATGGTTGAAGAGGTCTAGTTTGAGGGACCTAGAGCTAGTGGCAGTATGAGTATGCAGGGTGGGAGACCACCACAGAGAGGGCATTTCTTGTCACAAGGAACTGTAGTACAGGGTCAGAGGCAAGCAGGATCTGTTGCTTCTGTAGCTCAAAGTAATACTGATGGGACCCCTAGATTTGGGAGACAAGTTATGGGAAGTGGGAGTTATAATAGAGGAGTAAGTATGCCACCAAAGGGAGGTGGTAATCTGATGTATGATTAAGAGTCAAAGGTTTGCTTTAGATGTAATTAGATGAGGCATCTATCTCAAAATTGCCCTACGCAGATATGCTTTGTACGTGGTGAGGGAGGGCATGTTGTTGCAGATTATCCAGTGGGGAAATCTGCTGATGTAGGCGTTGGAAGTGTTGAGAGAAAACTAGTGGAGAGAGGGGGTGGATCAGGGAGTGTGCGGGGCAGAGGTCGAGGATTAGTAGCTGAGAGAGGACATGATAGCCAATTATAGTCCAGAGATAGTAGAGTCTATGCATTGACCCAATAGGATGTATAAGCCACTCCTGATGTTGTTATGGGTATAGTAACTATCCTTGATAGGCCTGCTAGATTATTGATTGATCCTGGTGTAACCCATTCTTTCGCATCCAGTGTTTATATGAAATCTATTGATGCTAGTGCTAGTCCTTTAATGCATGCTATTGTTGTTGAGGTTCTTACTGAGGATAGGGTTATTATCAAGACCATTTATCGAAGCTGTGTGATTTATATGGTTGATAGAGAATTTGAAATTGATTTATTGCCTTTAGATATGACAGATTTTGATTTAATTATGGGGATGAATTGGTCATTTACCTATCATGCTTGGGTAAATTGTTTTAGGAAGAATGTGGTGTTCAAGATACCTGGAAGGAAGAGTTTAATTTTCAGGGAGAACGTAAGATACTTGCTAACTATCTTATTTCTGCCTTAACTGCCAGTAAATGGTTGAAGAAGGGTTGTGAGAGGTATTTGGCATATGTGGTGGATTTTAGCAAGGACAATAGGAAGTTAGAAGAAATCTTGATAGTAAAAGATTTTTCTGATGTATTCCCCGAAGAGTTATCCAGTTTGCATCCCAATAGGGAGATTGAGTTTTCTATTAAGGTGATTTCAAGATCAGCACCCATATCTATAACACCTTATAGAATGGCACCAGCTGAATTGAGAGAGTTGAAAGTTTAGCTTCAAGAGTTACTAGATAAACAGTTTATTTGACCTAGTATGTCACCTTGGGGAGATCCTGTATTGTTTGTCAAGAAGAAGGATGGGACAATGAGGTTATGTATTGATTATAGACAGTTGAATAAGATTACCATCAAGAATGGATATCCTTTGCCCAGGATAGACGATTTATTCGAGCAGCTACAGGGAGCTAGGGTGTTTTCTAAGATAGACCTAAGATCAGATTGTTATCAATTAAGGATAAAGGAGGGGGACGTGCCTAAGAGTGCTTTTAGGACACGTTATGGCCATAATGAGTTCCTAGTCATTCCATTTGGGTTGATTAGTGCTCCTGTAACATTTATGGATCTAATGAATCGGGTGTCTAAACCATTCTTGGATAGATTTGTGATTGTGATTATTGATGATATTGTAGTATATTCCAAGAATGAAGAGGAGCATACGCAACATTTAGAGATAATATTGGAAATTCTGAGGAGAGAGAAATTATATGCAAAGTTCTCTAAGTGTGAGTTTTGGTTGAGTGAAATATCTTTCGTGGGGCATGTTATGTCAGGAGAGGGAATAGCAGTTGACCCACAAAGGTGGAAGTAGTGTTGAATTGGGAAAGACCCACTAGTGTAACAGAAGTTATAAGCTTTTTAGGGTTGGCTGGTTATTATAGGAGATTCATCCAAACAATTTCTATGATTGCTGAACCATTAACTAGATTGACCAGGAAGGATGTGAAGTTTAAGTGGTTAGAGGAATGTGAGAGTAGTTTCCAACTGTTGAAAGAAAAATTGACTACCGCCCTGGTATTAGTGCTTCTTTCTGGTAGTGAAGATTTGTGGTATATAGTGATGCGTTACATCAGGGGTTAGGATGTGTGTTGATGCAACATAGGAGAGTTATAGCTTATGCATATAGGCAATTGAAGAACCATGAGTGGAATTATCTGACCCATGATTTAGAATTAGCTGCCATAGTTTTTGCTTTGAAGATTTAGAGATATCATCTATATGGAGCCAATTATGAAATTTTTATTTATCATAAAGCTTGAAGCATTTACCGACCCAGAAAGAGTTGAATTTGAGGCAGAGGAGGTGGATGGAGTTGATTAGTGATTATGACTGTACCATTCATTATCATCTAGGAAAGGCTAATCTAGTAGCTGATGCATTGAGTAGAAAGGCTACAGGGAGATTAGCTGCTATTGGGAGTCATAATACTAGCTTGATGATAGAATTAAGAAGAATGAGGATGCAGTTGAGTGTCAATGATAGAGAAGTATTGATGGAAAATATGGTGGTACAATCTTCTATTATTGATCGTTTATTACAGATGCAGGGTAGATATGAGGGGATAGAGAAGATCAGACGGGAAGTGTTGAGTGGGAAGCTGATTACGCCTAAAGAATAACGCGGTAGTTGTAGCACAGCTTTGGGGTGTCGATTCCATAGAGAGACAAATTAAAAGAATAGTAGAAGGAATAAAGGAACTAAAGAAAAATATCAAATGATTAATGGAGAACAAAGATTAATTTTAAATGCAAATTAAAGTGAAGCAAAGTAACTAACGGAGAAAGTACTCAAATTTGACAAACAATAAAGCGTCAGGAATCTCTTGCACAAATATGGTATTTTAATTATTCTTAATTCATTGGATAACTCAATAGGGAACTCAATTCCCAAAATTCATAATCGGAAGGTGTAGATTTATAAACCAAGACTAAACCAAATGTAACCCTTTGAAAAATCATTCACCACTTTTAAAATACGTAAATTATTATCATTATTGAGAAAATCCAACGACGATAATATACTCAGGAAGCGATATTGCAACAAAGAATTAAATCAATATAGATAAATAATTGATTCAAACATAATCAAAGAGCTAATCCATTCAATAGAGAAAGCATAACTGAATCCATAAATAAAATAAATTCAACGATTATTCGGAGAAGAAAACATCACCAATAAATTGAGAATGATAAAACAAAAAGTTTTAGTAATTAAAAATCAAATACAAAAATTAAAAAATATTCAAAAATACTATCTACTGTGCAAGTTCATCCCTAGCCCCACTTGAAAATTTAGTTACCCATAAATCTGATGGACAACAAAAATCTCAAGGGAAAAATTAGAGCAAACATTAAAGTGCTAATCATTAAACTTTAAAACTTAAAAGAAATAAATTAAAACTAACAATACATGGAGAGAGAGATTCCACTCACAGCCGCTGTGCGACACTCCCCCCGATTGATAGCAACATCCTCTAGATTGCACCCCTTGGTAGCAAAGCCTCCGAGATTGCACACCTTGGTAGCAAAGCCTTTGAGATTGCACCCCTTTTGATGAAGTGAAATGAGGCTTTTATAGGGGAACTCCATGAGTGCAATGTGTTTCCAATTCAATGTGGGATGTAGAATGTATTTCCAACCAATATGGGATGTGGGATTTAAGCCTTCACATGCCCTTCAAAACTTCTGCCATGCTGAAATCACGCACAGCCTGACCTTTGTCTACTAAAACTGCCATAACTTCCTATAGAAGAATCATATTTACGAGCTGTAAAATTCCTCAGAAAATAAATATTTGGATCTTTCCAAGCATATATGGTTCATCTCCTGGTTCTTCCTGAATCATTACAGTTTAATCCGCAAAAACCACTTCTGCCACGCTGAAATCACGCACAGCCTGACCTTTTTCTACTAAAACTGGCATAACTTTCTCTAGAAAAATTGTATTTACGAGCTGTAAAATTCCCCAGAAAATGGACATCCGGATCTTTCCAAGAATATATGGGTCATCTACTGGTCCTTCCTGAATGAATGCAGTTTAATCCACAAAAATGACTGATCTGTACGGGCAAGTCTGGTAATTTAGTAAAACTTCTTTCCAAGTGCTTGTAAACTTGTAAAACAACGAGAAAAACAACTCAAAGTAAAAAATTCCTAAGCTAAAAATGTAAATTAAGGGGCCAAAATATGCAATATTTGGCACTCATCAAATATCCCAAAACTTACATTTTGCTAGTCCCTTAGCAAAACAAAATAAAAAAAAAAACTAAATGAAAAACAAAGAACACAAAGATAAATCCATCATTCATGGTGTCCAAAAATTTAAATAGCACAAAAAACCATGATATTCATTCATGAGTAAGCTTAAAATATAAACCCATCTTCGCAATGAATAGAATTTTAAAATCTAATTACTTACAAAAGACAGGCTAAGGCATCACAAGTCTGACTCAGTGTAAAGTGAATTAGCATATAAAGATGAGGCTTCCAAATAACTTCAATGTGCAATGTCTCTATGTCTCAAGATTCACAGAATTTCTCATCGGAATGAACAACGATGACATAGTTTTATTTTCTTCTCTCTTTTATTATAAAACTCTGTTATGTTTAGTTCCCTTAAGCTTTCTAATTGACCCATGTAGTGAGTGTTGAGTCAATGACTCCCAAACCAGATGGTTTTAGGGCATTAGGTGTAAAGACACCCCTAAGGACTTACTAACTCGAGTAAAAAAGGCTACGAAACTAAACTGGCCTTAATGCTACCAAGCAAAATTCCTACCTTTTGACGTGAACACTCACCGTTTATTGAGGCAAGAGGTCCAGTTACTCAGTGGAAAGTTTCTCAATGATCATTACGAATAAAATTCCCACCTTTTGACGTAAACACTCACTGCTTACTGAGGCAAGAGGTCCAGTTACTCAGTGAAAAGTTTATTAATGATCATCATGAGCATTTTTCTCTTTTTGTGCAGTTTTTATTTTTATTTTTTATTTATACTTTTCTATGCCAAAGTGTTTATCCAACAAGTCATCCAGTTTCAGTTAAGTCATGGAAACATATACATTAAAATCAAATTTCATACCTCACGCTATTTTGTACTAATGTGCTCGTGTTAGATTAGATCAAACATATGAATTCTCAAATTCCTAAAGTAACAAAATTTTAAAACTCTATCATCAAATCATGTGTTCAAGATTTTAAGCTCACCAATGACATCACATCACAGTATTCGTTTAGATCAACCAAAATTTCAAAACAATCATGAACATGCATTTATCTTTTCAATAATATATAAAAAAAACTAGGACAAAGTGTGTGTGAATGTGTCTTCCATACTCGCAAACTTAAAGTACACAGTGTCCCCAATGTGTGAATAACATGGAAAGAGTTGACCTGGGAGATGGAGAACTAGCTGGACTGGTATGGCTCATAGCACACCCCCAAACTTGAATGGAAGCACATATTGTCCCTAAAAAAGAAATACTAAAGTAATACTGGAAAACAAAAAATATTAAAAATAAATAGTAACAAGAAATATGAAAAACAATAAAAACAAAAGGATATGCTGTGGGGTGCCTCCTATGAGAGCTAAGTTTAACATCTTCAGCCAGACTCAAGTGTCACCTGGACCAAGGAAAACATGCTTTAAACCCTTAGGCAGAGGCTCAAATTCAACTTTGGGTGCTTCCACACTTGAAGGAATTTGTTTTGCACTTCTCTCAAGCAACTCCTCAAACTTCGGTTGCCATGCCCGAGTGTCATAATCCTGAGTTCTATCAAAAATAGCACAAACATCAACTACATTAGATGGATCATTGATAGAATCAAACTCAAAATTAATAAGAAAATACTCAAGGGGATCAATATCATAAACTATAGAAACTCCCCTATCCATGAGTGAGTTAATCATGTATGCCTGATGGCTCTCGTCATCATCTTCTGGCTGTTTTGCAATATGGTAGATATTCACCTCGAGGGTCATGTTTCTAAACGACAGCTTTATAAGCCCATTCATGCAATTAATAAGAGCGTTAGTAGTGGCAAGGAAAGGCCTACCTAAAATCAAAAGAATTTTAGAAGTAGTATCAACAACAGAGCTAGTGTCAAGGATTAGGAAATCAACAGGATAATAAAATTTGTCAATTTGAATTAGAACATCCTCTACCACACCCCAGGGTACTTTGACTGAACGGTCAGCCAATTGCAATACCGCAGTGGTTGGTTTAATTTCTCCCAACCCCAACTGCAAATAAATAGAATATGGCATTAGATTCATGCTAGCTCCTAAATCTAGCAAAGCTTGCCTAAACTCATTATTTCCAATACCGCATGCAATGGTTAGACAACCAGGATCCTTGTACTTGGGAGGAATTCTCTGCTCAAAATGTTCTTCCTCTTAACTGTGCACAAATCCTTGAGAACTTTTGCATAAGTAGGAACTTGTTTAATCATATGCAAAAGAGGAAGATTGATTTTTACTTGCCTTAGATTCTCTAGGATTTCATTGTTTGGATCTAGAGTTCGCTTGCTTGATTTTAAAGCTTGAGGGAATGGTACCTTAACAGGACTCTTTGTCACCTCAGGTTCCTTGGGCAGCTCAGCATCACTGCTATCTTGACCCTTTTCCACATCCTCTGATTTGTTCGTTGTTGGGATGCGTAATGACTTACCACTTCGTGTCACAATGGCATTCACATCCTTCAAATTATTTTGTGCCATGTGCTGACCATAGGGTGTGGACTAAGCTTGAGAAGGGAACTTACCTCACTCATTCACACTCAAGGAGCTCAACAATTTGGACACTTGGCTCTTAATCTCCTTATTTTCTTCAACAACCTACGTAATCAACGATTCACATCTTTGGTTAGTCTTACCCTGTGCCTTAATAAAATCATGCAAAGTGTCTTCTAAATAACTCCTAGAAGATGCAAGTGCATGATATGGTGCAAGATACGAGATAGGGGGTTGTGCAGGTAGCTGGTTTTCAGGCTTCCAACTAAAATTGGGGTGATTGTGCTACCTCGGATTATAGGTATCAGAGAAAGGTGAAAAAGGCTTACATACCTAAGGTATTACATTGTTCCTCATACATCCCTCTCATCTTAGCAAATATGGGACACTCTTGGGCGAGATGATCTATCCCGCCACACACAAAACATGGTCCGAAAGACTTTGCATGATTAGCTACGTGTGTTGGCTTTAAGTCCTTAGTCTTTAATGCATCTAGCCCCCTAGTGAGCATATCGACCTTAGCCTTTAGGTTATCCTCTTCCCTAAGATGGTAAATTCCACCACTATTTGGGTTTCCTGCAGGTCGTGACCTATTTTTGCTTTCAGTAGCACTAGGTTCAGTCCAAGTGTGAGCTTTTTCAACAAGTTCATTGAGGTATTCTACGGCCTCATCAGGATCATTCTGTAAGAACTCACCATTACACATCATCTCCATAAATTGGTACTCTCTAGTTGTAAGTCCCTCATAAAAATAGCTTAGTAAGCGCCAATTCTCATACCCGTGGTGAGGACACATACTCAACAACTCCTTAAATCTCTCCCACGACTAATACAAAGTCTCACTGTCCTTTTGTGCAAAGGTGGAGATTTGCCTTGTTAAAGCATTGGTCTTATGTTGGGGAAAGTATTTATTAAAGAAAACCTGAGTCATCTCATTCCACGACCCAATAGATCATGGTCTCAGTGAGTATAGCCAACTCTTAGCTCTATCCTTCAAAGAGAAAGGAAAGAACTTAAGTCTCACAATGTCATCAGTTGCATTTTGACTATGAAAAGTCGCAACTACTTCCTCAAACTCCATAATGTGCACATATGGATTTTCATTTTCCAAGCCATGAAACGTAGGGAGTAATTGTATCATCCCTGTTTTAAAATCCAGTTGGTGAGTATTAGCTGGAAACATGATGCATGATGGTGTGGCTATGCGTGTAGGGTGGAGGTAATCCTGAAGGGTCCTAGGTGGTTGATCTTTGTGTTCACTCATTTCTTCAGGACTAGATGGATTGTCAAATAAAGGATTTAAAAGGTTTAATTCTGACTCTAGTGGAAGATAAGTGAAATTCTTGATGAGCTATGGTTGAGATTTTGATATGAATTTTTGTAGGAGATAAATTTTAGTAGATCTTAACAATCTTTGATAGATGATTTGATGAGATTTAGGATGAAATTTAGTGAATCTTGACAAATTTTTAATGGAGGATTTGATGTGATTTGGGATGAGAGAGTCTTAATGGAAAATTTTATATAAATTTGAGAATGATAAGGAATGCCAATTTAATTGTTTTAAAATTTTGTTGTTTTTATGTTACTGATCGTATGTTCATTTGATATCATTGTTCATATGCATATGCATTAAATGAGAAAGAAAGAACCGGGAAGAAAGCCGGTCTAATGAAAATGAAAGAACCAGGAAGGCAGTCGGTCTAATTGAAAAACCGCAACAGCCGGGATAAGCTGTAAAAAACCGGGAAGGCAGCCGGTCTAAATGAGAATGAAAGAACCTGGAAGGCAGCCGGTCTAAGATAATTGTTGTGAGTTTTAAATTACTCGCAAGCGCACGAGTCGTTTGCAGTATAGCGTGTGCAAGTGCGAGGTCGAATCCACAGGGAACTGCGTTGTGAAAATATAATTTTTAATCTAAATTAACTCTATCTTAACCTAGTTCCGAATTTTAAATGATATTTGCAAACTAAATTAAAACTATATTAAATTGATTTAAAAACTAATAAAAAAGGTACTAAGGTTTCCGAATCCACCCCACCGAAGTTATGCATACATGTTCTAAAAATATAGCCTATCAAAACATTCAATGAATCCAACTATAAGACAAAAAACAAAGAATATCCCAACTAAACCAAAAGCACCCGATGTATCCGCTCTTAACAAATAGTGATAATATTTGAATAAATTCATAACCTATGATTTGATGATAGATGAAAGTTGTTTGATAGGTATGATATGTAGAACTGATATGTGGAAAGTTATTATATAAGAAGTAATATTATTGGAGTAATGAGTCGATTTAATAATGAAAGTGATAAATGAAATTCTTAACCAGTTATGATTGATAAATTGATATGATATATGAGGAGAAGAATTTAGTGAATTTGATCAAATAGTAATTTGAGAAAAAACAGAATAGCTAAATTGAATGTCTGAATACATGCTTGTTTTTTGTATTATTGTTTATATGCATATTTCATATCATTGTTCATATGCATATGCATGAAATAAAAGAACCGGGAGGGGGCCAGTCTAAATGAAAAATCGTGGCAGTCGGTATATGCTGGAAATAATAGAACCGGGAGGGCAGCTGGTCTAACTAAAATAAAAGAATCGAAAAGGTAGCCGGTCTAAGGTAAAAACATGTTGACTTGTGGGAAAACATTCCCTAATAATAATTCATGCATTGCATCTATTTTAAATATTGATTGTACTACTGAAATATTGAAGTGTTGTTTGTTTTTGTAAATTTATTTATAGATGAATGAGTCTCACAGAGGAACAGTTATGGTAAGAAAGAAACATGAAAGTATGATATGATAAGAACTATCTAAATGGTAAACTATATGTTGTGAACCTCCTTTCTTCTAGAGAATGAAGCTCCATCAACAAACATAATGAGTGTCTTAACCTTTCTTGATCATCACTTCTGCAATCTTCAACATATAGCAAGTTCTAGAAGTATAGCTTCAAACTCATTCATGTTGTAGTTCATAACATATTACAATAATGAGTTTGGAAGGGATTAAATAATTAATTCAGTACTTAACTCCGCAACTATACTAAAATGAGCTAGTCTAACTGCTCGATATAGTTGATCATCTTTAATCCATACTCATGGACTAATGATCCTTTGAGCATCTTCGCCGTAAAGATGTTATGCTCACCATATAACTCTTGTAGATGAAACAATATTGTATAAGAAATTTTCATATTGTCATATTGCTTTTAAAGTTCATTAAATATAGATGTTAGCATATAGTACCTAGCCCACATGTTACCCTTTTCTTCCAAAACATTCTCAACAACAGTTATTGGAAGCAACCTATCAAGGAGATTGGAACAGTCAGTCTATTTGCATTAAGTATGCATGATAGTTAGTTTAGTCATTATGATCTATGATGTAACAATAGATAAAATAGTGTCTATTCATTTTATTAATTATTATAGAGATTTGGTCATTAATCTAAATGGTGCCTCCCACTATTATTTTTTATTCCCACAACCCTCAGTGTGGAAAGTGAAAACCCTTTTGGAAGGTTTCCTACTAGGTATTGGAATCCTATCACTTGCATATTATAGTCTTATGGTAGCACAACAAATCACAATGTACTTGATAGGTAGATAAATTTTATAAATTGCTTCTCATGCATATTCTAATATCTATTTAGCCTCTTAAATGCGTACAACCTTAAGGTAGCGTAACAAATTGTATATGTTATAGTTAAGTCAAACCCACCATTCCTCACAAGTATAAATTAGTGATATAACCCTTACAGTAGTGCAACAAAGTTATATAATTTGTTTATGTCATGTACATCATATATAATAACAGTCAATATAATTTTTCTACATGTGTAAACCTTACAGCAGTGCAACAAATTTACACACATAAGAAACTTCTTATATTGACCATAATGGTGAAAGGCTATAGGCAGTTCCTGATGATTTTCGTTTACAACTCAATATTTAATTTTGTAGGTGAGGGATTTGGGTCTTTACGTTTAAGTCTCATCATTTAACATGCATCAAATACATATAATAAGCATATAATCTAATTACTTGAATAATATACATACATCACATACATATATATTAACCTAAGTGGATGACTATGAAATTTCTAAGCATAATTTACTTGAGCCAACAAAGTAAATCACTTGTTCAAACCCTAGGTAATTATTACATGAATATATCTCATACATTCATGGATCTTTAATCTTCAAACGGACCACCATGCTTCCTAGAGCACTCCCTGATTCGCCTCAGTAAAATCCTATCTGACTCTAAATAACTTTACATACATTAAATATATATAAGAAACATTGATCAGAAGTCAAGGGGAATTACATTGGAAGGAGATAAAAATTTACATTGAGAGAAATAAGAGAAGGTGAGGCATGCAAACCCCATTTAAAATTGAATAACAAAAAATAATACCATGAATTTAACCAATTACTAAGGTCTAGGTCCAATAGTCATCCACTCATACAATCAAATTGCATAAATAAATGATAACAATTCTATTCTAGTTATGACTATTTCTTCTTAGATTGTAATCCTAATATCATTAGGTTTCCAGAAACTTTTCTTAATCCTATTCTAAATAAGACTAAGATTCCTTGTTCATTAGAATTCTCAATCCCAATGTGATATGGATTTTAGAGCTTTGATTCCCGATCAAACTCCAATTTCTTGAACATTATTCTAAAAATTAAAAACAATTCTTAATTAATAAAAGTATAATTTTTGACAACTAAAAAATATTTATTTCATTAAATAAAAATTTGATTTCAAATTCTAAGTCAAAACAATTTTGAGATCTAAAAAACGAGTAAAACTAATGAATTTCAAAAAAATCATTTTTGCTGATTTGAACAATGTCTAGTTTTTTAATTATATCTTAAAAATTACTTAGAATTTTAATCATGTTCAGTAGAATGTGAAACTAGACTTCCATATCCTTCCAACTATACTAAAAACTTTGAAATTTGATTTATGACGAGTTAATTATGACCGTTTTAAATTGGACTAAAATATTTGTTCGAGTTTTTCATTAGGATAGAGGGATACTCGATTGTGAAAATTGTCTTACCTATTTTTCATTAAGGTTGGAGGTCATAGTCGGCTGTCCCCTCGGGGTAGTCGGCTGTCCCCTCGGGGTAGTCGATTGTCCTTTCGATATTTGCATATTTTCACGTTTTATATATGATTTTTTTTCCCAAAACAATTTTATTTTGATCCAAAATCATATTTTTATCAACCAAATTGTTCATAATCGAATCTTTATTGATTTAATTCACTTGAAGAAAATTTTACAAATTCTTTATTATCATCATATAATAATAAATAATTCAAGAAGTCTTTCTTGAATCATCTTGACCTAGGGTTTTACGAACCCTAATCTAACTATTTAGATTTTGAATTTGCAATTACTAGAATTTACAAGATCGAATCCTTTATAGCCACAACAATAGGATCAAAATCATTCTAATAAATCATGGAGTTGGCTTCGATACCATTATAAGTCTATCATTATAGATACACAGTTAAAATTAAAAATTTTCTATGCCAATAAACTTGATCTCATGAATTTCCTTATGAATCTATTAGAATGATAATCCATCTCCATACAGGGTTAGAAATTTGTACCTTTATAAAGATTCCGATTGAGAATTTGGTGTACAGTACACAAGCCATTCAAACATTCGACCTTTAAACGTATCCACACGAGCAACCAAGAACAAAGATCTCCTTCTCCAAGATGTTGAGCACCACACAAATAGGAGGACAAGCGTTGGCCCAAAATTTTCTGAGTGCTAACTTTGAAAATTCGGTTCTCAAGGGAGATGGAGAGAGAGTCTAAAATCTGATTTTAGTCTCACAACAATTGTGTTAGGGTTTCTATCAAATATAATCTTTATATAGAACCTTTACTCCTACAAGCTTTAGGATTTCTAGAATTACAATTAAATTCTTGGTTTAATTAATTCTTAAAAATCTCTCTATTAACCCATTAGTTTTTTTTAATCTTACAATTGCCATTTTGTGTGTGACCCCTTAGGTTCAATATTGGGCTGGTGGTAGGTTGTAATTTTTACGTAACAATTGGATCCCATCCAATTAATTAAAACTTTTTAATTTTAATTCAAATTAATAATTAGAATTAAAACTCATTTTAATTCTCCCATTAATTAAAAATTAATTATAGTTAATTCTTAAGGGCTTTTACAAGTCATGATTGTCACCTAGTAATATGTCATGACTATCCTGACAATATGAATTAATGTGAACCTTTTCGTTGTCAATTATTATACAATTCAATCATTCTATCATGCATTGTCCTTGATTAAACCTAAGGCATGAATTTTCTGTCAAGTCTTAATTATTTAATAATATGTATCTAGATCTAAAGTCCGAAACTTAAATGGTGAAATTAGAAGCCCCTTTCTAATTTTTATCCTACCTTGGCTAAGGAATTTTTAAGCTGACTTAATCAGATCACATATGACATTCTCTTTCTTTATGGAGAATGATGGATCCTCTATTGTACACTCACATACATCCATGCATAAGTGGTCATACCTAATTACTACCCTTTATGACCTATGATTAGAATCACATTTGGATAGCATCAAAGCATGATGACCCATACACAAGATATCTAAGGTGCCTCAAGTCCAAAGATCACTTGTACAACTGCAACTTAAGAATTCCTATTGAAATTCAGTAAAATGTCTATAAGAAATTTCTTAGTTGAGTAAGTTCGGTGTATCTATTCTCTAACAAGAACCTATATAACTTGTTTTAGTATCTTACACACTAGTGAATGTGAGATCAATCACCCCCAGCTCCTTGAGAAAACATAATATGTACTAATCTATCTAGATTCAGTAATGACCTTCTTAGTGATCCTATGATTAAGAACATTTAGGAATAAAGATTAAGGAAATGCATCTCACTAGCATCACTCTTATTCTATAGGCTTTATCATGTAATGCATATATAGTGGTTTGTAATGAACATGATAGAAAAGATAAATTCCATTAATAATTATTTATTATCAATAAATGAATAAGAAACCAATAGAATGGTTTTTGATTATGAGTATTCTTAATCCTCAATATATAATAAAAAACCAAAATGAACGTAATGGAAAACCCTAAAAGCTTAAACGAATGAACTTTGACTATTAATCTTGGTACCACATCTATTCCATTTTATTTAAAAAAAAGAAAAAAAATATATTTCATGGTGTGTTTTCATGGTATGCCAAATATTGAAAAAAAATCATCTCGAAACATTGAAGAAAACTTTGGAAAACTCACTTGTAATCTTTAACCCATAGAAACCGTAGTTTGAAAAGGCTAAACAATTAGAGTTGAAATGATGAGAGGCCATTATTTTATTTTCCTATTAAAAAATTTCCCTTGTTAACTCCTTTTGGGCCTTGTTATAATTTCTTTTGAAACAACCCTTGTCAATGATTGCATTTCAAAAGAATGATGCCATGCCAAAGGGCAAACTCAATGGGATTTGGTAAATTGAATAGCAAAGGAATGAAAAGAACAAATTTTAAAACAAAAACAAAAGAGAAAGGAAAATAATGAAAAGAAGGAGAAAGCAAAGGTGAAAGAAGAAGGACAAAGAGCAATGAAAAAGGAACCCTTGATTTATAAGAACCCTAAAAACACCTTTTTAGACTTTTGATTACCCTTCCTTTCATTAACCTTAGAAGTCGTTTGCCACGTTACAATCTTTGAAAAAGTTCTCTTAGATTAATGAAGATTTCTTAGCCTCACAAACTATTTTTGGGTAATGATTTTTTTCAAGAGTATAAGTTTTCACTAAACACGACTCATCTCGACACCACTTGCAAGGTATTGTTTTACTCCTTCCAAATAAGTCTTCCCAAACAACCCACCTTAGTACCACTTGCAAGGGATGTTTCAAACCATTACCCTTTACAATATCGTTTCACACTTTTCGTGCCTAAATTCCCCTATCACCTTCATAATATATGCACTAAGCTTCAAATCACCCCTTCACTACCAAAAATGACTATAAATCCTAGAATTTTATATAGGAGCATTTAAGTAATTTTCCATGCACTTTATTATGCATCATCATCATACATATCATTCACTTATATGTGGCATAGTTATTATTGTGACATGGTTATTATGGCTATTATACAAATTTTTACCATGACATGTTTCTGTTAAGGAACTACTTGAAATAAATAAATATACAATAATAATATGAAGAAAAATTAGTTTCCTTTTATAAAAATATATGGGAATTAAATAATTAAAAAAAATTATTCTATAATTTTTCCTTATTTGAAGAGAAATATATAAGTACACTTGAATAACTAGAAAAAAAAAAGAGAAAAAAATTTGAACAACCTATTATACCCTTTAGAAAGGTATATATACCTAAATTAAACGAATTTTAGCCTGAGAGACATATTCTTCACACCTCCGTCAAAACCACTCCCAAACATAAATCTTTTGTATTTCTCTTTTTCTCTACAACCCTGTAAACCCTACAACTCTTTGGGCAGCCTCTCACATCTATTTCTAGTAGTAAAATCCTCTTTATTTTGGAGAGACTCTTTTCTATGTTTCGCCAACAAATCCTCCCCTATTTTCCCCTATAATCATTTCCAACGACATTCGTTTGTTCATATGGAATGTTCCTTCAATATTTCTCTTCCCTTTCACAAACTCTCTCTCTTTTTTTTTTCTCTTAATTTGTTTATATCATTCTCCCATAATGTTTCTTTCCATGATGTTGGTCCATTTTCCCCCTCTAAGTTATCAATCTACCCTGACCGGGACCTCACAAAACCAGGACTCCAAGATTAGCACATCTAAGTAACACACATCTTCTTTCTCGTATTGTTAATGGGTAAAATTCCTTTTAATGCAATATCATGAAATAAGATAAGAGATCTTAGGATCTTCGACAATTCCCAATTAATATGTTTATGACCCATTTATAATTTCTCATATTCATATAGTGGTGTAGTAATTATATATGGTTTGTGAATAATATTTGTGCCTTAACGTAAATGGTTTGATTATTTTATGGGTTCTTGTTTCGCTTCAAAAAATCAAGTTGGTAATGATACAGTCAACTAATCAATTGATGTGTCAAGGAGGATGAAGGATGTTGGCGATTGGAATATAACAAGAATTGATGTGGAAAAAGGGTTCTTAATTCGAGTTCAAGAGGGGCTCCAAGATGAAATTAGGAATAACTATTGAATATACTTCTTTGATTATTGCTTCTTCTTTTATCCAGCTAATATATCTGGCCAGTTTAGTAATTTGTTATAGGATTACTAGCTATTCACTTTCTCTAACTAACTACTAACAAAATTATAATTATATTTTGACTACTAGTGAAGCTCTTTAAACCTCTTTAGTTTTCCTTGTACTTTGTTGACTTATAGTAGTTTCTGTCTTCTTACCTTGCTGTTACTTGTACCATTGAGGCTTCCTTAAACTCTTCCTTGGCCTTAGTATGGATTTATAAGGGAGTTTAGGTGTTTGAACCGCCTTAGTAACTAATTCTAGAGATGTAGTTGTATCATTACCCTTCCCATAGACAATCACCATGTCCTTAAGGTGTAAGTTAGGGTAGAGGCTCACTAATTCTTTAATGTCTTCCGAAGATGCTTCTTTTAAAGGTAAATGCTGCCACTAAACTAGTATTGGCTTAATTCATTGGCCTTGGCTAAGTATATCTCGTTCAACAAGTATTGCTAAGGGCTAATAAAGTGGTTAAGAGTACTCTTTACTAATTGATTTGTGGGGCAAGCGACAACAAAGTCTTTAACTTCCTTCTTCATGTTAGCCTAATAGACGTTAGTAGAGAGCCTAAGAAAGGTTCTTTAAACTCTTAAATGACCACCCAAAAATGTTGAATGATATTCAATAAGCAATGTTTGCTTAAGAGGTGAGGTAGTACAAATAAACAGTTTGTGTTTGTCGTATAACAAACCATCTCTGACTTCCCATTGAAAAGTCTTAAAAAGAGTATCACCCAAGCAGTTGTTTAATTTGTATAACTTCAACATCTTTATCTTGGTCTTCTTTGATCTGATGTACGATATCAAAGTTAACTATAAAGAGAAATAGGCAAGTGGTTAATCAAGTGTATCTGAATGCTATCTAGAGAGTGCATCAACTGCACTACTATTTCTCCTTAGATTGCAGATGATCTCATTATTATAGACCAACAATTTATTGAGGTAGTGTTGTTGCTCTGGATTTTGTACTACTTGATTCATCAAGTGTTTGAGGATGTTGTTATAAGTTTTGATGAAAAACTTTCCATTCAACAAGTATTGTCTCCATTTCTTCACAGCACTGGTAATGGAATATAATTCTCTTATGTATGCTGATTATCACTGCATTCTTGGACATAGCTTTTTGTCGATAAAAGCTATGGAATGAGGAGGCTATAACAATATTGCACCTACTCTAGTTTAAGAAGCATCAATTTCAATAGTGAATGGTTCAGAAAAATTAGGTAAACTAAGGATAGGGGTGACAGTTATAGCCTTTTTTACAGCTTGAAATGCTAGTTGAGCATTTGGACTCCAGAAAAAGCTATAATGTTTAAAAAAGTTAAATAGATAAGTGGGAATTATAGTATAGTTTTTTTATAAATCTTTTATAGTAACTAATTAAGCCTAAGAAGCCTTTTAGTTACTTTATTGTTGTAGGGATAAGCCAATCCAGCATGCAAGTAATCTTGGTTTTGTCTGGCTCCACTTTATGAGAAGTAATCACATGGTCCAAGTAATCTATGGATCCTTGAGCAAAGGAGAATTTACTCAGCTTAGCATATAAACTATGCTGGTGAAGACACTATAGATCTAAATGTAAATGTTGAACATGATCATTGAGGTATTTGCTATAAATTAGAATGTCATCAAAGATTATGATAACAAATCTTCTAAGGAAAGTAGATAAAACCTGGAGAATGGTAACCTGAAATGTTGTAAGGGTATTAGTTAGGCAAAATTGCATGACTAGGAACTCATAGTGGCTCAAGTGAGTTTTGAATGCTGTCTTATGAATGTCCTCCTCTTTTATCCTGATTTGATGTTAGCCTGCTCTAAAATAGGGGGGCACTATATAACTCATCCATTAGTTCATCAACCGTAGGTATAAGAATTTTTTTTTTCACTATGAGGTTATTCTAGGATCGGTAATCCACACAAAATATCCAACTGTTATCCTTCTTTCTTCCTAGTAATACTGGAGAAATGTAGGGACTAGTGCTGGCTTGTATTACTCGTTCAGTTAGAATTTCATAAACTATTTTTTTTTTATTTCACCCTTCTGAAAGTGAGGGTATCTATAAGGCCTGAAATTGACTGGTTTTGATCCAGGCTCTAGGGAAATGCCATGATCAGTGGATCTTAGAGGTGGTAATCCACTTGGTTTAGAAAATACTGAAGTGTGCACTTGTAGGATTTGTTGAACTTGTGGAATGTTAGTATTTTGGTGGAATTCAAATAGTTGCATTGTGTTTGTCTTAAGGTTTCTAGCAAGTAGCTAGAAGCAAGAATGGATTATACCATTACCAAGTAATTTCTTAAGAAAGCTACAAGAAATAGGCTCAGTTTGTAAAGCTAGATCTCCTTACAAATGGACTATATTGCCAAAGAAGCTAAAATGCATAGTATGTTGTTATAGGTCTAAGAGTTTGTAATTATTGTACCCCATAATTAAGTCACTTCATTCGATAGAAAGATAATAAAAATTAGTGATAAATGTATGTCCTTGGAGGGAGAATGTGACTTGGTGACAAATACCATCTCAGACCAACATTTCACCATTTCCAACTTGAAATTCAAAGTGATGAGAGGGTGATATAGGTAATCCAAGAAACTTTTCTATCTTTTCTTGGATAAAATTGTGTGTACTGCCTCTATCAATGAACACTTGGACTGAGAGTTTTTTTTACAATTTTGCCATCTTAATGTATTTGGTGTTTTGTGCCTTATTAAAACATGTAAACTAATTTCTGGTGGTGTGTCATATGGTTATGTAGCAAAAAGATTAAAGAAGTCATCAGATTTTATGGAGTCACATACCTCTCATTCCAGTAGCAATAGAGACATTTTGCATTTGCATTGATATCCTGGATGGAACTTGTCATTACAGTTGAAGCACAATCCTTTCTCTTTTCTTTGTTGCATTTATTGGGATGATAATCTCTTGACTGGAAGTTTATTGACAGGAGGGATTACAACTTATACAGGATGAGGTTTTGGTCCCAAGATTGATATAGGATGCACTGGTCTGTGTTATGAAGATATGTTGACAGGTCTTTGTGATCACCATCTCTATTATTGTAAATGAGAAAGATCTATTGCATCATGAAGATCTTTTGGTCTATGAGCCAAGACTTCCCTTCTTATAATGGGTTTTAGGTCGAAAATGAAAAAATTCTTAAGGAATTCATCTGATAATCCACATACTCTACTAGAAAGTGCTTCAAATTCATATTAACAATCCAAGATAAAAGTGTCTTGAGTTACTTTGGTGAGGGCTCCTTGAGGTTCTTTATATACGGAGGGTCCAAATCTTGTTTGAATTTCTCTTACAAAGTCTAGCCATGTACCGACTATTTTAGTATGATGAATCCATTAAAACCAGCTAACTGCAGACCCTTCTAGATACAATGCAACAAGTTGGAGTTTTTGGTATTATAGAATGTCATAGAAGGAGAAGAATTGGTTAGCTTGAAATAACCAATTAGTAGCCTTATCAAAATCTTGGCAATTCAAGCTTCATTTTCTTGCCAACAAAAAAAAATAGAATTGAGTGATTTTGAGATTATTTACGCATTTTTGTTGTACTATCTACCTTATTGTGTTGCTTCTTGAGTGCTTCTACTTCATTAGCCACTCTATTGAGTTATTTCCACTGAGGGGTAATCTCATCCCTTAAGAACTTGTCTAATCTTTCCCATGAAAACTCTTTTTTGTTTGCCTTTGATCTAACACCTTCTACCATTGTGGGAGAACTATAATTTTAGGTGCTTAGAAACAATGAAAGCACCAATTTGATATAGTTAACTAGTTAGTTGAGGTTTCAAGAAGGATGGAGGATGTTCGTGACTGGAATAGGAGGATAATGGAAGGGAAAAATCGGTTCTTGATTCAAGTTCAAGAGAGATTCCAAGAACAAAAGAGGAAAATTACTGAGTACACTTCTTTGATTATTACTTCTTCTTCTATCCTGTTAATATATTTGGTAAATTTAGTAGTTAGTTATAGGATTACTAGCTATTATCTTTCTCTAACTAACTACTAACAATCTTAACAAACTACTAACAGAATTACAACTGTACTATGACTACTAATGAAGCTCTTTTAACGTCCTTAGTTTTCCTTGTACCTTATGGACTTGTAGTAGTTTTTTGTCTTTTTACCTTGCTGTTACTTGTACCATTGATGCTTCTTTAAACTCTCCATTGGACTTAGTCTAGATCTACTAGGGAGTTCAGGTGTTTGAGTTGCCTTAGTAGTTGGTTATCGAGATGTAGTTGTATCAGGTAAGGAGGACTAATGTGTCACAATCCAAATCCATAAGGTTACCCTTCTAGACTTATAGCGCACCTAATTTAAAATCACTTGATCATGATATTTCATTTCCAAAATACATCAATACACATCAAAAGAAAATTTGGGAAAAATATAATTAATTAATTACAATCCCAACTTAAGCTAAAACGTTTTCCCAAAACAACCACAAATAAAATGACATTAACTTCATCCAAACTTTTATTGTTTTACTTACTAAAGAAATATATCCTTAAGAGAGGATTGATACAACTTAATTATCAAGAATTCATAACAAAACACCAAAAGAAGAATAAGAATAGGAAAAAGAAGCTGAAAAAGAGAAAAAAAGAAATTGTAGAAGAAATGAGAGGGAATTGAGAGAAGAAGTAAGAATTGAGAGAGAATATATTTAGGTCATAATTTCATTATAAAATGACATTTCTAGTATTTATACACTTCAATCAAAGCTGTTAGGAAGTATTTTACAGTTGTGAACAGTAAACAGTTAGTCTAACTGACTTAACAGCCTTGCCACCTGTCCTAATTGCCTAACTAACTTCTCCCCTCCAAGAACTGGCATCCTTATCCTTCTTTAGGAGTATTATAATTTTTTGGGAGCTTGTCTTACTCTTTAAGTTCTCTTTAAGAATTTTTGAAGTTCCTTTTCTGGTTCTGGGTCTAGCAGCAGCTGCTGGAACTTATCATTTCCCTGTTCTAGTTCTAGCAGTTGTTGCTATAGCAGCTTGTTCTTCTTTTCCTCTTGACATCTTTTGCTATCATCAGCAACCCCTCCAAAATTCACCTTGTCCTCAAGGTCATGGGTATTGCATACTTCTTATATTACAAAAGAATCCTCCAATGATGTTTCTTTAGGTGGTAGGCTGTTCCACTGAACTAGTACATGCGGAATGAGTTTGTTTTACTGCCAAATGGTTCTGTGATCCTGGAGAGCTAAATGGGTGGGTATTGGTTTTTTGTGAAGGCTCAAATCAGGTAAGGAAGAAGGACTATCAGGGGGTGTGCATTAGAAGGGTTTGAGGAGGATATGTGGAAAAAATTGTGGATTTTGGAAGTGGGGGGGTGGGGCTAACTTGTAGGAAACTAGACCAATTCTTTCAATCACCTGAAATAGTCCATAATACCATTTCCTAAGCTTCTGATTGAGTCTCAAGGCCAAAGACTACTAATTGTAAGGTTGCAGTTTGACTTGGACCCAACTTCTTGTGGATAGTACTTTGTCATGTCTCTTTGTGTCAACTAAGGACTTCATTCTGGATTGAGCTTGAGAATATGTGATTTTAGAAGTTGGAGAAGCTTATGCCTAGACTATAGGTAATAACTTCAATGTTAAAAGAGCCAGGTATATATCTCCATAGGATTGGGGGTTCCCTGCCATATAAGGCTTGGAAGGGAGTCATTTTAATAGCTGAGTACTAGGAGGTGTTGTAAGAGTATTCTGTATAAGGTAGTAGCTAGAGCCAGGATTGAGGTTTATCTTGAGTGAAGGCCATTTAGTATTACTGAAGACATCTATTGAGGACATCTTTTTGGCCATCAGATTGAGAGTGGTAAGCTGAACTAAAATTGAGGGAGTAGCCACTGAGTTTGAATAATTGTGTCCAAAAATAACTTAAGAACACCTTGCCAGTTAGTAAACCTCTCCATGTAGTTTTACTACTATATCACAAAACAATTTGGCAACTCTTGGGGCAGAATAGGTGCTTGGTAAAGCTCTAAAATGAGCATACTTGGTTAGTCTATCAATGACTAACCAGGTAACTTAATACCCTTGTGTTATAGGTAGGCTTATAATGAAATCCATAGAGGTATCCTCCCAAAATTTTTTTGGAATAAATAATAGTTGTAGGAGACCATAGGGCAAAGTTGGAGACTACTTTGTCTATTGATAGATGACATAGTTCTTGACAAACTCCTTGGTATCTCTTCTAATAGTCTTCCAAAAGAAACTGGAGGAAATTCTAACGAGTGTTCTATGGAACCTAGTGGGTCCTCCTAACAAGGAAGAATTGTATTATTCTAAGACCTTATATTTGAGAGAAGAGTTAGAGTTGAGAACCAATTTGTTGTTATAAAATAAGAAACCTTCTCTAACTAAGTACTCTATTTGTTGTGTACCATTGCAGAGCTCCATGTGGATTTCAACCAGATCTTGTGCCCCTGTATTTTCTATCTTTAGTTATTCTATAATGTCTAGCAAAAGGTATGAGATCTATAAGAATAAGTTACCTTTGTCTTCAACTTCTTCTATTTCTTATACCTCTAGGACCTTGGATAAGACATCTGCTGCAATGTTTTCTTTGCCAGACTTATATAAGATGTCATAAGAGAATCCCAATAGCTTGGTTAAGTAATGCTGTTGTTTTGGTGTTTGGATGATCTGATGCTTGAGACTTCTCAAAGCCTTATGGTCTGTATGGATTTTAAATGATCTCCTCGATAGGTACTACCTCCACTTCTTGATAACTTGAGTGATTGCATAAAGTTCTTTGACATAGTTTGATGATACAACCATCTTGCTGCTGATCTTTTTGTTATAGGATGGTATAGGATGAAGTTGTTGGATTAAAACAACTCTAATTCCTACATTAGATGAATATGTTTCTATGATGAAAACCTTATTGAAGTTAGGTAAGGCCAAGATAGGTTCTTTAGTCATGGCATCTTTCAAAGTGTCAAAAGCATTATGGGAGTCCTGAGTCCATGAGAAGGAGTCCTTCTTTAATAGGTTTGATAAGGGGGAAGCTATTGTAGCATAGCCTTTGATGAATCTTCTATAGTACCTAGTGATGCCTAAGAAGCCTCTAAGTTGCTTAAGTTGCTCTGGTAAGGGCCATTACACCATTGCTTTTATCTTCTTAGGATCTGACTGCACTCCTTGGGAAATGAAAATATGTCCTAACTAGTCCATAAAAGATTGACAAAAGTAGCCATTTCTTTTTTTGGTAAACAATTTATAAGTAGTTAAACAGTCAAGCACTACTTTCAAATGATTAACATGCTCCTCAATTAAGCTGTCATAAATCAAAATATAATCAAAGAACACAATAACAAACTTTCTCAAGTAAGGTTTTAAAATTGTATTCATTGCAGCTTCATATGTTGAAAGTGCATTAGTTAAACCAACTGGCGTTACCATAAAGTCATAGTGGCCTTTATGGGTTTTGAAGGTTGTCTTCTCAATGTCTGTATCTTTCTTTCTGATTTGGTGATATCCAACCCTCAAGTCTAGCTTGGAGAAGACTGAAGCTCTATCAAACTGATCTAACAGTTCATCAATAGTGGGGATAGGAAATCTATCCTTAATGGTGACGGAGTTTAAGGTTTTGTCGTCTATACAAAACCTCCAAAAACCATCCTTTTTCTTTACCAACAAGACAAGGGGGAAGTAAGGGCTATGACTTGGTCTAATGATAATTGACTAAATCATTTCTTTCACCAATTTATCAAGTTCCTATTTCTGGAAGTGGAGGTATCTATATGCCTTGACATGAACAGGTTTAGCACATGGTTCCAGATGTATGGAGTGATCAAACTCTCTTTTTGGTGGTAATTCAGTAGGGTCCTCAAAGACATTGGTGTAGGACTAGAGTAATGTAGCAATTTCCAAGTTAACATGTTGGAAATCACCAAACCAATGGTAACTTGAAGATAAAACTTCAAAGACATTGGTCACTACCCTCAAAGATTCGGTTGACGATTCAACCGAATCTTTTGTCTACCACAATTGCTACAATAATTCGAGTACCAATTATTTGGTAGTAACTTTGTGATATAGTAGTCAAAGCCCAAACTCAGGTGTATTGAAGTAGATCCTGTTGTCATATGGAAGAAACTAGATGAGTTGTTTCTTACCAAAACTCTCCCTAATAAAATTTATCTTCTTAAAAGAATCTTTGCTTTTAAAATGGATCCTAATAAAGAGTTGCAAGATAATCTTGATGTGTTTAACAAACTAGTTCAAGATTTGGCTAGTTGTAGTATAAAGTTCCTGGATGAACAATTAGATGTTATTTTGTTAAATTCTCTTCTTAATTGTTTTGAAAGTTTAATTAATACAATTGAATATGGAAGAGATACACTAACCAAGGAAATCGTGATTAATGCTATAAGGGCTCATGATTTCAAAGTCAAGATGAGGAAAGCATCAAGTGGAGAAGGGTTGTTCGTTAGAGGAAGGCCAGCAACTCGGAATAGTAGTAGCATTCATGGCAACTACCAGGAGAAATCAAGAGGTAGAGGGCAGAGCCATGAGAGATCGCATTCCAAATCAAAGTTTGGAGGGAAGCGATGCTTCTACTGCAATAAGGAGGGTCACTTCAAGAAAGATTGCAAGAACAAGATGTTTGATGAGAGAGGAGGAAGCCATACCAAGAATGGAGAGGCTTCGGTTGCCAAGGGAGAACAGCAAGATGATGTTCTTGTTGTGTGCTCAAATGTGAGCAAGAGGTAAGGCAGCGAGAAATGGATCTTAGATACCGGGTGCACTTATCACATGTGCCCTCACAAGGATTGGTTCAAGAATTTCAAGGAAATCAATGATGGAAGGGTTTTCTTGGGGAATGACACTTCTTGCCAAGTGAGGGGGATAAGAGACATCCAGTTGAGGATGTTTGATGGAGTCACATGGCTGCTACAGAATGTGAGGTATCTTTCGAATTTGAAGAGGAATTTGATCTCATTGGGGCAGCTGGATTCCATGGGGTATTCATACAAAGCAGAGGGAGGAAAGATCAAGGTGACCAAGGGATCTTTGATAGTGATCAAAGCAGCAATAAAAGATGGACTCTATGAGATGATCGGAGAGACAAAAATCAAGGATCAAGCAGCAATCTTAATGGATGAGATGGATAAGGCAGCCCTTTGGCACACTCACTTGGGACATATGAGTGAAAAGGGCCTGCAAGTTCTCAGCAAGAATGGTCTACTTGGTGGTGACAAAGTAGAGAAATTGGATTTCTGTCAGTGTTGCGTTCTTGGGAAGCAACACCAGATCAGCTTCAACACCAGAGTGCACAAGTCTAAGGGCGTTCTTGACTACATTCATTCGGACCTTTGGGGACCAGCAAGAACACCAACACAGGGAGGTAACTTTTACTTTCTATCTTTAATTGATGATTATTCAAGAAAGGTTTGGGTTTATTTGCTTAAAAATAAATCAGATGCTTTGAATAAATTTGTGGTGTGGAAAAAGTTACGGGAGACTCAAACGGGTAGGGTAGTTAAGGCTTTACGAACCGATAATGGCTTAGAATTTTGCAACAAGGATTTTGATAAATTTTGTGAGTTAAATGGCATTCTAAGACATAGAACTGTTGTAAAAATACCTCAGCAAAATGGAGTTGTTGAGAGGATGAATAAGACCCTTATGGAAAAGGTTAGGTGCATGTTAATTGGGTCCGATTTACCAAAATATTTTTGGGGGGAAGCTGTGTCTACTGTTGCATACTTGGTAAATAGATCACCCTCTAAAGCTTTAGAGCTTAAGACTCCCATGGAGATGTGGAGTGGGAAACCCCCTAAGTTGAGCAACCTTAGGACTTTTGGGTGTGCTGCATTTGCACATCAAAAGGATGATAAACTTAACTCAAAGTCTAGAAAATGTGTATTTCTAGAGTATGGTGATAGGGTTAAGGGGTATAGGTTGTGGTCCTTAGAACCAAAAGGAATGAAAATCATAATAAGTAGGGATGTTATTTTTAATGAATTGTTATTTTCCTATTTGGAGAAAACTAACCTTGCAGGGGCTAGTGAGCAAACCAGTCCGGAATTTGTGGAGCATCGCATCAAGAAATATTCAGTTCAGGTAGAGTAAGGAAGGCAAGAGGGTTCAGACCAGGTAGAGCCCATTAATGAAGGCCATGCTCAGGATACTCAAGAGGAGGTTGAGCTAGAAGAGGTTGATGCAGCAAGTCAGAATGACTACCAGCTCACAAGAGACCGAGAAAGGAGGGTGGTTAGACCACCTTTGAGATATGGGTTTGCGGATGCTAATGTAGAAGCTCCTTGGATAGAAGGAGGGATGATCGAACCAGAAACTTACATGGAAGCCATAGAATGTAAAGATTCGTCAAAGTGGAAAACTTTGCCGAGCAATATCGTTACCAATCCTAAGGAACATGTCAAAGAAATAGCATTAAGAAGTGGGAAGACAATTGAGCATCCACTAGGAGCAAGTACAGTGCAAGATAAAGCTGAAAATCATGTGGAGTTCGAGCCAAAGATGGAGGAATTGGAGCAACAAGTGGCTGACTAGCAAGCTGGAAATTCTAAAGTTAATAAAGAAGCTTCAAAACCTACAAATTCCAAGGAGTTTACATCTGAAACTAATTTTCCTTCAATTTATGATCAACCAATTCCTTTTCCTCAAAGACTTAAAAAATAATATTAAGTTAGATAATCAATTCTCTAAATTTCTTAATAATTTTAAGCAATTGCATATTAATATTCCTCTTATTGAAGCTTTAGAGAAAATGCCTAAATATGCTAAGTTTTTTAAGGATATTTTATCAAGCGGAATTTGGAAGAGCATGAGACGGTGATGTTAACCGAAGAGAGTAGCGCAATTTTAAAAAAGAAGTTGCCTCATAAATTGAAAGATCTAGGGAGTTCTACGATTCCTTGCACTATAAGAAATTCTTATTTTGATAAAGTTTTATGTGATTTAGGAGCAAGTATTAATCTTATACCTTTTTCAGTTTTCAGGAAGTTAGGTTTTAGAGAAGCAAAGCTTTCTAATATCTCATTACAATTGGCAAACAGGTATATCAAGGGGGACTCATTGAAGACGTTTTGGTGAAGGTGGACAAGTTTATTTTTGGCAGATTTTATTGTGCTACACATGGAGGAGGATGAGGAAATACCTTTGATTTTGGGTGACTTTTTCTTGCTACGGGGAGAACTTTAATTGATGTCCAATAAGGGAAACTTATTTTGAGGGTTGATGATGAGCAGGTTATTTTTAATGTATTTAAGGCTACAGATTTTCCTTCCGAAGTACACTTTTGTTTTCCAATTAGTGACATAGACTTAGTGGTGGCTGAGACCTACAAGGCTGGATTTTCAAAGCTGCCACTTGAGGTGTGTCTTACTCATTCCACAACTCTTCAATCCGAGGATGAAGAGGTTAGGGAGTGTGTAAGGTATTTGGAAGCTACACCATCCTTTCATCTTTCCATAAAGCCGAAATTGGAAGATCTAAGTTCATCCATGCTGACATCTTCAAGTAAGGAACCACCTAAACTTAAGCTCAAACTGCTTCTGTCAAATTTGAGGTATGCTTTCTTAGGCCAATACTGTACTTTTTCTGTTATTATTAATGGTTCTTTAAGTGATGTAGAGGATGAAAAGTTGCTAAGAGTTTTAAGGGAGCATAAGATGGCTTTGGGATGGACAATCTTGGATATCAAGGGAATTAGTCCTTCGATTTGTATGCATAAGATTTTAATGGAGGATAGTTTCAAGCCGATAGTTCAACCGTAATGGAGATTGAATCCATCAATTCAAGAAGTGGTGAACAAAGAAGTATTGAAGCTTTTAGATGCTAGAATTATCTATCCAATCTCGGATAGTGCATGGGTGAGTCCGGTTCAAGTGGTCCCAAAGAAAGGAGCAATAACCATGGTAAAGAATGACAACAATGAACTTATATCGACAAGGACAGTTACGGATGGAGAGTGTGCATAGATTATCGAAGACTTAATGATGCAACTCGAAAATATCATTTTTCATTGCCTTTTATCGACTAAATGTTATAAAGAATCGCTAGTCATGCTTACTATTATTTTCTAGATGGGTATTCTGGATACAATCAAAATGTAATTTCTCCCCAAGATAAAGAGAATACTACTTTCACGTGTCCTTACAAAACTTTTGCATATAGCAGGACACCTTTTGGTCTTTGCAATGCTCCAGCCATGTTCTAGAGATGCATGATGCCCATTTTCTCTGATAAGGTTGAAAAATTTATAGAAGTATTCATGGATGACTTCTTAGTTTTTGGTTATTCGTTTGATAATTGTTTATCTAACTTGTCTTTGGTTTTGCAACGATGTGAGAAGACTAATTTAGTTTTTAACTGGGAAAAATGACACTTTATGGTTTATCTAACTTGAGGAAGGGATAATGCCTATTTTGTGTTATATTTCTTTTTAGTTACTTTCCTATTTCATATTTTCCTAGTAGTAGAAGTATTTCTCATTTCAATGTCTTTCCTTTTCCTAGAAGGAGTAGTATTATTGTACTTTCCTTTTCTTTTCTAGGAGTTTGCCTATATTAGGTCGGCTGCTCTTGCTTGTAAGCACAACAGATTTTTCTTAGACAAGACAATAAAGAGAGAAGAGAAGGAGGGCGGCTACCAAGTCTCAATGAAGAGAGATCTTCAACAATATTGAATGCTTCATCAACTTATTTCAAGCAAAAGAGTTTTATTCTCTTCTCTTTAGTTTTCTTTTGATGCATTCTAATAAGAACATGGTTGATTTCAGATTTGTTATGAACTAATTTTATTTTTCTAGGGTTTAGATGTAGTCTAGCTTTCAATACACAATTTAAATTCCAAGTTATTTTATTTTAAAGTTTTTTATGTTGAGTGTTTATCCTTGATCTTATTGCTTAAAATTTTCTAGTCAATTATTTTTTGATTTATTGAATCATACGGAAACCGAGAGGTAATTTGTGATTAGAAGTTTTTAGGAGTAAACACCATTAGTTGATCGAAAGATAGAGATACATTACCGCAATTAATGTGATTTTAGATTTAGAAAAATCCAAAGAACTTAATGAATCTTCAAATAATTTAATTTATATAAAGATATGATGAATTATTAAGTGGAGATATTTCTAATGTTATTCGAGAGAAAACATTGAATAATTAAGGGATTTATTTTTCATCAACTTGAAAAATTGAAATTTTTTAACAAGGAATAATAAATTGTGTGGGATTAGCTAGGTGAAATCAAAAGCTCTACATTATTTTTATTATCTCTAAAACCTTAAGCTTTATATTGTTTTCTTTTCATTTATCTTTGTCAAGCACATTAGTTTAATTTAGGTGGTAAATTCAATAAAATTTTGATTTTATTTCCAAATAGTAAATAATTTGGTAAATTTCAATACTCAATAGCATAATTAGTCCTTGTGTGTTCGACCTTTTTTTCTTTAAAACTTTACTACTTGTTGCGATTTTGTTATGTTGATATTTGTCTAAGGTTTAAACATGGTTAAAGTTTAAACCAAGGTTGGAAGAATAAATTTCAGCATGTTAAAGGAGTGCACGCAAGTGTGCGCATCACTTTTAGTGTGTGTACACACCTCCATTCAGCACAAAGCAGCAAAAATAGGTGAGCATCAAGTCATTCTAGACTTGGGTGTTTGGAAGATCACCACCTGGGCATCTTGTCAAGGTGATTTCCAACATGTTAACTTGGAAATTACTACATTACTCCAGTCCTACACCAATGTCTTTGAGGACCCTACTGAATTACCACCAAAAAGAGATCCTGCTGTCATATAGAAGACCCATCTATCCATGTATCATGTAAGAATTCAATATGATCCTTAGTTCCTTTGTCTCAAATTCAACTCTCCCTAGGTAGGTACGTATTTCAAACTCTTGTAATCAGTAAATATCTCACAAGTGGTTCCATACAGATGATGTCTCCAAACCTTCAAAGCAAATACTATGGTAGCTAACTATAAATCATGGGTAAGGTAATTTCTCTTATGATTCCTCAATTGCCTAGAAGCATATGCCATTACCTTCCCATGTTGCATCGACACACATCCCAATATTTGATGGGATGCATCACTATACACTACAAATCCTTCATCACCAGAAGGAAACACCAATATTAGAGTTGTACTTAATTTCTCCTTTACTAATTGGAAACTTTTCTCACACTTTTCAGACCATACAAATCTCACATCTTTCTTTGTCAATCTAGTCAACAGTACTACAATAATGAAAAAATTCTGAAAAAATCTTTTATAATAACCAGCTAACCTCAAGAAGATTCTAATCTCAATCACATTAGTTGGTCTCTCCAAACTTAACATTTCCTCTACCTTTTATGGATTAACTGTTATGCCATCTCCAAATATTACATGCCCCAATAAAGTTATTTTATTCAGCCAAAATTCACATTTAGAAAATTATAGCATACAATCTCTATTTCCTCAAAATCTCCAACACAATTTCTAAATGTTAATACCATCAAATGTAAGAGTTTACCACCAATGATACGCCGTTATGGCAGCCACCAAATTTTTTTTACCCCAAGGTTTGGATACCTAGCACGTAGGCTTGGTTTGGCTAAACTTTTCTGGATATTTAATCATATGTTTCTTTCTTAAATTTAGAAAACAAAAAAGAAAAAATTAGTTAATCCAAGTCAAGTCACTTATTAATTGGTGCTTTAGTTATTGCTTATTTACCCAAAAAAAAATAATAGGTGGTTTGGTTTGATATGATTAAGTTTTATTGAAATTTTAAAAAATAACCATTTGATTAAATTTGTTAAAAAAATAAATTAGCCAAACCAAATATTTATCTATCTATAGTTCTATATTATTACTCATATGTCCCAAAACAATTGTCACGTTTGAAGCAATTATTTTGAATATTTTATCATTTTATAAATATGAAAAGAAATAATTTCTAAAAGCCTCTAACTCTAATTATGTATATAAAAAAAATTAATTACTTTAATGATTTAAAATTAGAAAAACATTATTTAATTTGAATAAATAGCAAGCACGATAATCATTATGGGACAGATGCTAGGTAGAGTACTATCTTAAAATTCTGATTAATAAACTCTCAAAATAATAAAATCAATTACATTTGAAACTAGAAATTTATCAGGGATAAAATAGGAAATTAGTTGTATTGAACTTTTAAATACGATGTCCTTTGCTAGTTTGCAAATGACAACCATTTGAGGTCAAATATTCGTGCTTTAGGTCTTATCCCCATTTACTTCCAGCACCACCTTGGCATCTCATATGGCATTCTCCTGCTCTTCAAAAAAGTCAATATCTTTCTATGGTTGCCAAGGGAGAAGCAAGAAATTTTCTCTATGTAAGGCCAAAATATATTACCTTCCTAAAAAATAAATGATATTTATGCCTTCATCCCCCATGAAGGTGGGGATCCAAATAAAAAAAAAATAAAAAGTTTATAACCCTCATCACCCATGAAGGAGGGGATTCAAATGATAAAACAAGAATGAACCTTGAAAAATGAATCAATAGTTTTTGAATTCATGATTTAACCTATATATTGCAAGCCAAAAGAAATTTTTTTATTAAAAATTTATAAATCTCTAAGCAACTAGTTAATTCGCTCATGATAATATGATAATGGAACTTATAATTAAATAGAAATGTATGAGAGTTTGAAAAGGGAGAAAACATGTAAAAAGCATTGAGAGGGAAACATGAATTTTCTCATCAACCAAACATCAATGAAGTTAAGAAGTTAAAAGCATTAAGAAAGAAAAAAAAATACCATGTGTCATCCTTTGAAAGCTTTCAAGTTTCATAATAATAAGTAACAAACTGACGAAACGTCTACAAATTCAAGTGAAATGAAACCAAATTCAATCACTAACAGCTTCAAACTGACTTTGTAAACAAAAGTACAAGATATACGCATAAGGTTGAATCTATTTGCTGTAAAATAGCTCCAAGCAAGAATTTTCAGCAAAAATACCCAAAAACCCGTTTGAGGTTGAAACAATTTACAGTCAAACAGAAAACATCCCACTTGAACCAAAACCAAAACCAAAATCAAACCATTCACGGCCAAGCTAGACTTTGCAGCTAAATAACCCAGAACAAAAAAAAACATCGATTCAATTCAGTCATAAACATGCAACCAACTCCAAGTAATTTTTAAAGCTTAAAGTACTAAAGTAAATCAAATAAATAAATAAAACATCCCGCACCTACTGATCAACTTTTAAGAAATGCATATAGATAAGTTTTTTTTTAAGTTCAAAGAGTAAGAACTTCATTCAACTTTTAAACCATTCCTTACAACCACTAATAGATAAAGCCTAATCTAGCTAAAGAGTGAACCATTACTAAATCTTCCCTAGTTGCACCAAGCCCCGTCCACAGAGAAAAAAAGCTCTTCCCTAGCTGGCTCTGCACATCTAGAACCTATTACAATCACTCCTATAGCAAGAGGCAAGAGCTTTGGGTGAATGATCATGGGAAAACGAGTGAGAAGGATCAATAAATTGTCTAAATGATCTTGCCCTTTGAACACAATTGAGCACATCCCTATACATGCTTACAACATGCAAAGGCTGAGTTGCCTTACACTCAAAGACCACCTCATTCTCAAAGATTGCCTCATTGTGCAGCCTCCAAATAGACCACAGCACACAGACACACCCCTCTAATCAAAATAATATCCTCAAGACCATATTCACAGCCAATGCAGCACACTATGGGTGTGGCAGGCCAAAACTATCAGCGGTACATGATCCAACACCAAAGCCCAAAATACGTCGTTAATTTTTCTCGATCCTGCTGTCATATCACCATTCATTTTCTATAGTAGTCAAACTTTGTCTATCACCCGTTTTGTCATCTTACGTTAGTTTTTCTTTGTTTCATCTGATAATCCACATACTCTACTAGAAAGTGCTTCAAATTCATATTAACAATCCAAGATAAAAGTGTCTTAAGTTACTTTGGTGAGGGCTCCTTGAGGTTCTTTATATACGGAGGGTCCAAATCTTGTTTAGATTTCTCTTACAAAGTCTAGCCATGTACCGACTGTTCTAGTATGATGAATCCATTAAAACCAGCTAACTGCAGACCCTTCTTGATGGAATGCAACAAGTTGGAGTTTTTGGTATTATAGAATGTCATAGAAGGAGAAGAATTGCTTAGCTTGAAATAACCAATTAGTAGCCTTATCGAAATCTTGGCAATTCAAGCTTCATGTTCTTGCCAACAAAAAATGGAAATGAGTGATTTTGAGATTATCTAAGCATTTTTGCTGTACTATCTGCCTTATTGTGTTGCTTCTTGAGTGCTTCTACTTCATTAGCCACTCTATTGAGTTATTTCCACTGAGAGGTAATCTCATCCCTTAAGAACTTGCCTAATCTTTCCCATGAAAACTCTTTTTTGTTTGCCTTTGATCTAACACCTTCTGCCATTGTGGGAGAACCATAATTTTAGGTGCTTAGAAACAATGAAAGCACCAATTTGATATAGTTAACTAGTCAGTTGAGGTTTCAAGGAGGATGGAGGATGTTCGTGACTGGAATAGGAGGATAATGGAAGGGAAAAATCGGTTCTTGATTCAAGTTCAAGAGAGATTCCAAGAACAAAAGAGGAAAAATTACTGAGTGTACTTCTTTGATTATTACTTCTTCTTCTATCCTGTTAATATATTTGGTAAATTTAGTAGTTAGTTATAGGATTACTAGCTATTATCTTTCTCTAACTAACTACTAACAATCTTAACAAACTACTAACAGAATTACAACTGTACTATGACTACTAATGAAGCTCTTTTAACGTTCTTAGTTTTCCTTGTACCTTACGGACTTATAGTAGTTTTTTGTCTTTTTACCTTGCTATTACTTGTACCATTGATGCTTCTTTAAACTCTCCATTGGACTTAGTCTAGATCTACTAGGGAGTTCAGGTGTTTGAGTTGCCTTAGCAGTTGGTTATTGAGATGTAGTTGTATCAGGTAAGGAGGATTAATGTGTCACAATCCAAATCCATAAGGTTACCCTTCTAGACTTATAGCGCACCTAATTTAAAATCACTTGATCATGATATTTCATTTCCAAAATATATCAAGACACATCAAAAGAAAATTTGTGAAAAAATATAATTAATTAATTACAATCCCAACTTAAGCTAAAAAGTTTTCCCAAAACAACCACAAATAAAATGACATTAACTTCATCCAAACTTTTATTGTTTTACTTACTAAAGAAACATATCCTTAAGAGAGGATTGATACAACTCAACTATCAAGAATTCATAACAAGACACCAAAAGAAGAATAAGAATAGGAAAGAGAAGCTGAAAAAGAGAAAAGAAGAAATTGTAGAAGAAATGAGAGGGAATTGAGAGAAGAAGTAAGAATTGAGAGAGAATATATTTAGGTCATAATTTCATTATAAAATGACATTTCTAGTATTTATACACTTCAATCAAAGCTGCTAGGAAGTATTTTACAGTTGTGAACAGTAAACAGTTAGTCTTACTGACTTAACAGCCTTGCCACCTGTCCTAATTGCCTAACTAACTTCTCCCCTCCAAGAACTGGCATCCTTATCCTTCTTTAGGAGCATTATAATTTTTTGGGAGCTTGTCTTACTCTTTAAGTTCTCTTTAAGAATTTTTGAAGTTCCTTTTCTGGTTCTGGGTCTAGCAGCAGCTGCTGGAACTTGTCATTTCCCTGTTCTAGTTCTAGCAGTTGTTGCTATAGCAGTTTGTTCTTCTTTTCCTCTTGACGTCTTTTGCTATCATCAGCAACCCCTCCAAAATTCACCTTGTCCTCAAGGTCGTGGGTATTGCATACTTCTTATATTACAAAAGAATCCTCCCATGATGTTTCTTTAGGTGGTAGGCCGTTCCACTGAACTAGTACATGCGGAATGAGTTTGTTTTACTGCAAAATGGTTCTGTGATCCTGGAGAGCTAAATTGGTGGGTATTGGTTTTTTGTGAAGGCTCAAATCAGGTAAGGAAGAAGGACTGTCAGGGGGTGTGCATTGGAAGGGTTTGAGAAGGATATGTGGAAAAAATTGTGGATTTTGGAAGTGGGGGGGTGGGGCTAACTTGTAGGAAACTAGACCAATTCTTTCAATCACCTGAAATAGTCCATAATACCATTTCCTAAGCTTCTGATTGAGTCTCAAGGCCAAAGACTACTAATTGTAAGGTTGCAGTTTGACTTGGACCCAACTTCTTGTGGATAGTACTTTGTCATGCCTCTTTGTGTCAACTAAGGACTTCATTCTGGATTGAGCTTGAGAATATGTGATTTTAGAAGTTGGAGAAGCTTATGCCTAGACTATAGGTAATAACTTCAATGTTAGAAGAGCCAGGTATATATCTCCATAGGATTGGGGGTTCCCTGCCATATAAGGCTTGGAAGGGAGTCATTTTAATAGCTGAGTACTAGGAGCTGTTGTAAGAGTATTCTGTATAAGGTAGTAGCTAGAGCCAGGACTGAGGTTTATCTTGAGTGAAGGCCATTAAGTATTGCTCAAGACATCTATTGAGGACTTCTTATTGGCCGTCAGATTGAGGGTGGTAAGCTGATCTAAAATTGAGGGAGTTGCCACTGAGTTTGAACAATTGTGTCCAAAAATAACTTAAGAACACCTTGTCCTTATCAGAGACAATGGACTTAGGAATGCCATGTAGTTTGACTACTATATCACAAAACAATTTGACAACTCTTGGGGCAGAATAGGTGCTTGGTAAAGCTCTAAAATGAGCATACTTGGTTAGTCTCTCAATGACTACCCAGGTAACTTAATACCCTTGTGTTATAGGTAGGCTTATAATGAAATCCATGGAGATATCCTCTCAAAAATTTTCTGGAATAAGTAATAGTTGTAGTAGACCATAGGGCAGAGTTGGAGACTACTTTGTCTATTGATAGATGACATAGTTCTTGACAAACTCCTTGGTGTCTCTTCTTATAGTCTTCCAAAAGAAACTGGAGGAAATTCTAACGAGTGTTCTATGGAACCTAGTGGGTCCTCCTAACGAGGAAGAATTGTATTCTTCTAAGACCTTATATTTGAGAGAAGAGTTAAGAGTTGAGAACCAATTTGTTTTTATAAAATAAGAAACCTTCTCTAACTAAGTACCCTATTTGCTGTGTACCATTGCTGAGCTCCATGTGGATTTCAACCAGATCTTGTGCCCCTGTATTTTCTATCTTCAGTTATTCTATAATGTCTAGCAAAAGGTATGAGATATATAAGCATAAGTTGCCTTTGTCTTCAACTTCTGTTTCTTATACCTCTAGGACCTTGGATAAGACATCTGCTGCAATGTTTTCTTTGCCAGACTTATATAAGATTTCATAAGAGAATCCTAATAGCTTGGTTAAGTAATGCTGTTGTTTTGGTGTTTGGATGATCTGATACATGAGACTTCTCAAAGCCTTATGGTCTGTATGGATTTTAAATGATCTCCCCAATAGGTACTACCTCCACTTCTTGATAACTTGAGTGATTGCATAAAGTTCTTTGACATAGTTTGATGATACAACCATCTTGCTGCTGATCTTTTGGTTATAGAATGGTATAGGATGAAGTTGTTGGATTAAAACAACTCTGATTCCCACATTAGATGAATATGTTTCTATGATGAAAACCTTGTTGAAGTTAGGTAAGGCCAAGATAGGTTCTTTAGTCATGGCATCTTTCAAAGTGTCAAAAGCATTATGGGAGTCCTGAGTCCATGAGAAGGAGTCCTTCCTTAATAGGTTTGATAAGGGGGAAGCTATTGTAGCATAGCCTTTGACGAATCTTCTATAGTACCTAGTGATGCCTAAGAAGCCTCTAAGTTGCTTAAGTTTCTCTGGTAAGGGCCATTGCACCATTGCTTTTATCTTCTTAGGATCTGACTGCACTCCTTGGGAAATGAAAATGTGTCCTAACTAGTCCATAAAAGATTGACAAAAGTAGCCATTTCTTTTTTTGGCAAAAAATTTATGAGTAGTTAAACAGTCAAGCACTACTTTCAAATGATTAACACGCTCCTCAATTAAGCTGTCATAAATCAAAATATAATCAAAGAACACAATAACAAACTTTCTCAAGTAAGGTTTTAAAATAGCATTCATTGCAGCTTCATATGTTGAAGGTGCACTAGTTAAACCAACTGGCGTTACCATAAAGTCATAGTGGCCTTTATGGGTTTTGAAGGTTGTCTTCTCAATGTCTGTATCTTTCCTTCTGATTTGGTGATATCCAACCCTCAAGTCTAGCTTGGAGAAGACTGAAGCTCCATTAAACTCATCTAACAGTTCATCAATAGTGGGGATAGGAAATCTATCCTTAATGGTGATGGAGTTTAAGGTTTTGTCGTCTATACAAAACCTCCAAGAACCATCCTTTCTCTTTACCAACAAGACAAGGGGGAAGTAAGGGCTATGACTTGGTCTAATGACAATTGACTAAATCATTTCTTTCACCAATTTATCAAGTTCTTATTTCTGGAAGTGGAGGTATCTATATGCCTTGACATGAACAGGTTTAGCACATGGTTCCAGATGTATGGAGTGATCAAACTCTCTTTTTGGTGGTAATTTAGTAGGGTCCTCAAAGACATTGGTGTAGGACTGGAGTAATGTAGCAATTTCCAAGTTAACATGTTGGAAATCACCTTGACAAGATGCTCAGGTGGTAATCTTCCAAACACTCAAGTCTAGAATGACTTGTAAAGAAAAGAAACAGCAACCAAAGCAAGAAAGAAGACAAGCAATTGTTATCGAGGTTCGGCAATAGCCTATGTCCCCGTGAGTTCCTTTGAACTCTCTGCACTAAATCAATGGTTCTTTACAATCCAACAACCCTCTTCAAGAAACCTTAAATTCTTCAAGAAACCAAGAAGAGAAGAAAGAAGATAATAAGAACTATTACAATGCTCTCTATCTAATCTATACTCCTCTCTCTTTTTACAACCAGCCTCACTACAATGAGTCCCTCTTATGTTTTGTGTCTTTGCACTCTCACAAAATTCTCTCTTGTATGTCTGTAACTCTTTACAATTGATCTCAAATTATGTCACAATGTTCTTATGTACTTGCAGAATGAAGCTAGGTGACCCTTTATATAGTGCACCAACTTCTTGTCCAATCTTGAAGTCAATCTCCACCCTTAGATCTTGATGACCACTCAACCATGACCCTTGATCAATCCTTAGTGATCCTATACGTTTTGGACATGTCTTCACGCACTTAACCAAGGCTGAATCAAATGGACTATGTGTGCCTTCAAGGTGCGGCCTGAAACAGGGCAAGGTACTGCCTAAAGCAGGGCACACTTGCTGTCCCTTTGGGCGCCATGGCCTGGGGTAGGCTGGGCCGCGGCCTGACCTGATGCTCACCCATTTTTGCTGCTTTGTGCTGAATGGAGGTGTGCACACACACCCAAAGTGATGCGTACACTTGTGTGCACTCCTTTAACATGCTGGAATTTATTCTTCGAACCTTGGTTTAAACTTTAACCATGTTTAAACCTTAGACAAATATCAACATAACAAAATCGCAACAAGTAGTAAAGTTTTAAAGAAAAAAAGGTCGAACCCACAAGAACTAATTATGCTATTGAGTATTGAAATTTACCAAATTATTTACTATTTGGAAATAAAATCAAAATTTTATTGAATTTACCACCTAAATTAAACTAAAGTGCTTGACAAAGATAAATGAAAAGAAAATAATATAAAGCTTAAGGTTGTAGAGATAATAAAAATAATGTAGAGCTTTTGATTTCACATAGCTAATCCCACACAATTTATTATTCCTTGTTAAAAAATTCCAATTTTTCAAGTTGATGAAAAATAAATCTCTTAATTATTCAATTTTTTCTCTCGAATAACATTAGAAATATCTCCACTTAATAATTCATCATATCTCTATATAAATTAAATTATTTGAAGATTCATTAAGTTCTTTGGATTTTTCTAAATCTAAAATCACACTAATTGTGGTAATGTATCTCTATCTTTCGCTCAACTAATGGTGTTTAATCCTAAAAACTTCTAATCACAAATTACCTCTCGGTTTCAGTATAATTCAATAAATCAAAAAATAATTGGCTAGAAAATTTTAAGCAATAAGATCAAGGATAAACACTCAACATAAAAAACTTTGAAATAAAATAACTTGGCATATAAATTGTGTATTGAAAGCTAGACTATATCAAAGCCCTAGAAAAATAAAATTAGTTCATAACAAATCTGAAATCGACCATGTTCTTATTAGAATGCATCAAAAGAAAACTAAAGAGAAGAGAATAAAACTCTTTTGCTTGAAATAAGTTGATGAAGCATTCAATATTGTTGAAGATCTCTCTTCATTGAGACTTGGCAGCCACCCTTCTTCTCTTCTCTCGTTATTATCTTGTCTAGGAAAAATCTGTTGTGCTTACAAGCAAGGGCAGCCGACCTAATATAGGCAAACTCTTAGAAAAGAAAAGGAAAGTACAATAATACTACTCCTTCTAGGAAAAGGAAAGACACTGAAATGGGAAATACTTCTACTACTAGGAAAAATATGAAATAGGAAAGTAACTAAAAATAAATATAACACAAAATAGGCATTATCCCTTCCTCAAGTTAGATAAACCATAAAGTGTCATTTTTCCCAGTTAAAAACTAAATTAGTCTCCTCACATCTTTGCAAAACCAAAGACAAGTTAGATAAACAATTATCAAAAGAATAACCAAAAAATGAGAAGTCATCCATGAATACTTCTATAAATTTTTCCACCTTATTGGCGAAAATGGGAATCATACATCTCTGGAACGTGGCTGGAGCATTGCAAAGACAAAAAGGTGTCCTGCTATATGCAAAAGTTTTGTAAGGACACGTGAAATTAGTATTCTCTTTATCTTGGGGAGAAATTACATTTTGATTGTATCCAGAATACTCATCTAGAAAATAATAGTAAGCATGACTAGCGATTCTTTATAACATTTGGTCGATAAAAGGCAATGGAAAATGACACTTTCGAGTTGCATCATTAAGTCTTCGATAATCTATGCACACTCTCCATCCGTAACTGTCCTTGTTGATATAAGTTCATTGTTATCATTCTTTACCATGGTTATTGCTCCTTTCTTTGGGACCACTTGAACCGGACTCACCCATGCACTATCCGAGATTGGATAGATAATTCTAGATCTAAAAGCTTCAATACTTCTTTATTCACCACTTCTTGAATTGATGGATTCAATCTCCATTGCGGTTGAACTATCGGCTTGAAACTATCCTCCATTAAAATCTTATGCATACAAATCGAAGGATTAATTCCCTTGATATCCAAGATTGTCCATCCCAAAGCCATCTTATGCTCCCTTAAAACCCTTAGCAACTTTACATCCTCTACATCACTTAAAGAACCATTAATAATAACCGAAAAAGTACAGTATTGGCCTAAGAAAGCATACCTCAAATTTGACAGAAGTAGTTTGAGCTTAAGTTTAGGTGGTTCCTTACTTGAAGATGTCAGCATGGATGAACCTAGATCTTCCAATTTCGGCTTTATGGAAGGATGAAAGGATGGTGTAGCTTCCAAATACCTTACACACTCCCTAACCTCTTCATCCTCGGATTGAAGAGTTGTGGAATGAGTAAGACACACCTCAAGTGGCAGCTTTGAAAATTCAGCCCTGTAGGTCTCGGCCACCACTAAGTATATGTCAGTAATTTGAAAACAAAAGTGTACTTCGGAAGGAAAATCCGTAGCCTTAAATACATTAAAAGTAACCTGCTCATCATCAACCCTCAAAATAAGTTTCCCTTGTTGGACATCAATTAAAGTTCTCCCCATGGCAAGAAAAAGTCACCCAAAATCAAAGGTATTTCCTCATCCTCCTCCATGTGTAGCACAATAAAATCTGCCGAAAATAAACTTGTCCACCTTCACCAAAACATCTTCAATGAGTCCCCCTTGATATACCTGTTTGCCAATTGTAATGAGACATTAGAAAGCTTTGCTTCTCTAAAACCTAACTTCTTGAAAATTGAAAAAGGCATAAGATTAATACTTGCTCCTAAATCACATAAAGCTTTATCAAAATAAGAATTTCTTATAGTGCAAGGAATCGTAGAACTCTCTAGATCTTTCAATTTAGGAGGCAACTTCTTTTTTAAAATTGCGCTACTCTCTTCGGTTAACATCACCGTCTCATGCTCTTCCAAATTCCGCTTGATAAAATATCCTTAAAAAACTTAGCACATTTAGGCATTTGCTCTAAAGCTTCAATAAGAGGAATATTAATATGCAATTGCTTAAAATTATTAAGAAATTTAGAAAATTGATTATCTAACTTAATATTATTTTTTAAGTCTTTGAGGAAAAGGAATTGGTGGATCATAAATTTAAGGAAAATTAGTTTCAGATGTAAACTCCTTGGAATTTGTAAGTTTTGAAGCTTTTTTATTAACTTTAGAATTTCCAGCTTGCTAGTCAGCCATTTGTTGCTCCAATTCCTCCATCTTTGGCTCGAACTCCACATGATTTTCAGCTTTATCTTGCACGGTACTTGCTCCTAGTGGATGCTCAATTGTCCTCCCACTTCTTAATGCTATTTCTTTGACATGTGCCTTAGGATTGGTAACGATATTGCTCGGCAAAGTTTGCCACTTTGACGAATCCTTACATTTCATGGCTTCCATGTAAGTTTCTGGTTCAACCATCCCTCCTTCTGTCCAAGGAGCTGCTACATTAGCATCCGCAAACCCATATCTCAAAGGTGGTCTAACCACCCTCCTTTCTCGGTCTCTTGATGCGATGCTCCACAAATTCCGGACTGGTTTGCTCACTAGCCCCTGCAAGGTTAGTTTTCTCTAAATAGGAAAATAACAATTCATTAAAAATAACATCCCTACTTATTATGAGTTTCATTCCTTTTGGTTCTAAGGACCACAACCTATACCCCTTAACCCTATCACCATACCCTAGAAATACACATTTTCTAGACCTTGGGTTAAGTTTATCATCCTTTTGATGTGCAAATGCAGCACACCTAAAAGTCCTAAGGTTACTCAACTCAGGGGGTTTCCCACTCCACATCTCCATAGGAGTCTTGAGCTCTAAAGCTTTAGAGGGTGATCTATTTACCAAGTATGCAGCAGTAGACATAGCTTCCCCCCAAAAATATTTTGATAAACCGGACCCAATTATCATGCACCTAACCTTTTCCATAAGGGTATTATTCATCCTCTCAGCAACTCCATTTTGCTGAGGTGTTTTTACAACAGTTCTATGTCTTAGAATGCCATTTAACTCACAGAATTTATCAAAATCCTTATTGCAAAATTCTAAGCCATTATCGGTTCGTAAAGCCTTAACTACCCTACCCGTTTGAGTCTCCCGTAACTTTTTCCACACCACAAATTTATTCAAAGCATCTAATTTATTTTTAAGCAAATAAACCCAAACCTTTCTTGAATAATCATCAATTAAAGACAGAAAGTAAAAGTTACCTCCTTGTGTTGGTGTTCTTGCTGGTCCCCAAAGGTCCGAATGAGTGTAGTCAAGAATGCCCTTAGACTTGTGTCATCCGGTGTTGAAGCTGATCTGGTGTTGCTTCCCAAGAACGCAACACTCACAGAAATCCAATTTCTCTACTTTGTCACCACCAAGTAGACCATTCTTGCTGAGAACTTGCAGGCCCTTTTCACTCATATGTCCTAAGTGAGTGTGCCAAAGGGCTGCCTTATCCATCTCAGCCATTAAGCTTGCTAATTGATCCTTGATTTTTGTCTCTACGATCATCTCATAGAGTCCATCTTTTATTGCTGCTTTGATCACTATCAAAGATCCCTTGGTCACCTTGATCTTTCCTCCCTCTGCTTTGTATGAATACCCCATGGAATCTAGCCGCCCCAATGAGATCAAATTCCTCTTCAAATTCGGAAGATACCTCACATTCTGTAGCAGCCATGTGACTCTATCAAATATCATCAACTGGATGTCTCCTATCCCCCTCACTTGGCAAGAAGTGTCATTCCCACAAGAAAACCCTTCCATCATTGATTTCCTTGAAATTCTTGAACCAATCCTTATGAAGGCACATGTGATAAATGCACCTGGTATCTAAGATCCATTTCTCGCTGCCTTGCCTCTTGCTCACATTTGAGCACACAACAAGAACATCATCTTGCTGTTCTCCCTTGGCAACCAAAGCCTCTCCATTCTTGGTATGGCTTCCTCCTCTCTCATCCAACATCTTCTTCTTGCAATCTTTCTTGAAGTGACCCTCCTTATTGCAGTAGAAGCATTGCTTCCCTCCAAACTTCGATTTGGAATGCGATCTCCCATGGCTCTACCCTCTACCCCTTGATTTCTCCTGGTAGTTTCCATGAATGCTACTGCCATTCTGAGTTGCTGGCCTTCCTCTAACTAATAACCCTTCTCCATTTGATGCTTTCCTCATCTTGGCTTTGAAATCATGAGCCCTTATAGCATTAATCACGATTTCCTTGGTTAGTGTATCTCTTCTATGTTCAATTGCATTAATTAAACTTTCAAAACAATCAAGAAGAGAATTTAACAAAATAACATCTAATTGTTCATCCGGGAACTTTATACCATAACTAGCCAAATCTTGAACTAGTTTGTTAAACACATCAAGATAATCTTGCAACTCTTTATTAGGATCCATTTTAAAAGCAAAGATTCTTTTAAGAAGATAAATTTTATTAGGGAGAGTTTTGGTAAGAAACAACTCATCTAGTTTCTTCTATATAACAGCAGGATCTTCCGAGTCTCTGCACTCCCTTGTGACACTATCCAACATGTGCAAGAAAATGATGTTGTATGCCATCTTCTTCATCTTAATCCACTGGTCCTCCGTGATACTTGCTAGAAAAGCATCATCTTCTCAAATAGCCAATTCCACCTTCTGTTGCATAAGAACAGCCTTGATCTTCCGCTTCCAAAGAGCAAAATCTCTCTTTCCATCAAACTTCTCAACAATGAAATTTGAAGCCATTTTGCAGAGAAAATCCTAGATTTATACAGCACCCACAATTGCTTTCCAACTTTTTCTAAACCTCAAGAACACGATCGAAGATTGATCTCAATACTGTTCTTGAATCACCCTCAAGAATACGATCTGATCTTGATCTTTACTCTGTTCTTGAATCACCCAATAAGTTGATCCTTGATTCCTAGAGTCTCGACTCCGTCACCTTCTGTTCCAGCTCCGATACTCAGTGTCCAAAGCTCCTCCAGCTCTAATACTATTGTTGAAAATCACCTTAGAGATGCTCAGGTGGTAATCTTCCAAACACCCAAGTCTAGAATGACTTGTAAAGATGAATCGAAAATAGAAACAGAAATCAAAGAAAGAAAAGGACACAGCAATTGTTATCGAGGTTCGGCAATAGCCTACATCCCCATGAGTTCCTCTAAACTCTTTGCACTAAATCAATGGTTCTTTACAAATACAGCAACCCTCTCCAAGAAACTCAAGTTCTTGAAGAACCAAAGAAGAAGAAGTAAAAGAAAGTGATAAGAACTAACCCTGGAATTTTCCCCAAGAAAATTTCACTTACAAGCCCTTGAATCCCCTTTCTATTCAACTCTCTCTTTATAAATAACCAGCCTTTACAATGAGTCTCTCTTGTTTTGTGTCTTTGCACTCTTACAATTGATCTCACTTTCAATCACAAGTTATGTCTCTTTGAAGCTAGGTGACCCTTCATATAGTGCACCATTTTCTTGACCCATCTTAAGGATCAATATCCACCCTTAGATCTTGAGGACCAATCAACCTTAGCCCTCAATCAATTCTAAGTGATCTTGTGCGTTTTGAACATGCCTCACGCACTTAACAAAAGGCTAAACTAAAAGGCATCAGTGTGCCTTCAGGCCGCGGCCTAGAATAGGGCATGCCGCGGCCTGGAGTGTGCTGAAACTTCACTATGTTGCATCCATTCTGGGCACCACGGCCTGGGGGAGGCTGGTCTGCGGCGCACACCTCCTCCAAGTCTTCTCCCTTGCTGGGTACCGCATCTTGGAAGAGCCAGGCCGCGGCGCACACTGGTATGCACTTGATGCTGATTTTTCCTTGTTTAAACCTTAGACAAACACCAACAACATTAATTGCGGTAAAGTATCTCTATCTTTCGCAACTAATGGTGTTTAATCCTAAAATCTTCTAATCATAAATTACCTCTCGGTTTCATTATGATTCAATAAATCAAACAATAATTGGCTAGAAAATTGTAAGCAATAAGATCAAGGATAAACACTCAAAATAAAAACTTTTGAAATAAAATAACTTGGAATTTAAATTGTGTGTTCAAAGCTAGACTATATCAAAACCCTAGAAAAATAAAATTATTTCATAACAAATTTGAAATCAACCATGTTCTTATTAGAATGCATCAAAAGAACACTAAAGAGAAGAGAATAAAACTCTTTTGCTTGAAATAAGTTGAAGAAGCATTCAATATTGTTGAAGATCTCTCTTCATTGAGACTTAGCTGCTGCCCTCTTTCTCTTCTCTCTTTATTATCTTGTCTAGGAAAAATCTTTTGTGCTTACAAGGAAAGAGCAATCGGCCTTATATAGGCAAACTCTTAGAAAAGAAAAAGGAAAGTATAATAATACTACTCCTTCTAGGAAAAGAATAGACACTGAAATGGGAAATACTTTTACTACTAGGAAAACATGAAATAGAAAAGTAATTAAAAGGCAATATAACACAAAATAAGAAAAAGTACGACACAAGCAAATAAAATAAAATAAACAAAAATCAAATCAAATCAAAAGAAATAAATGAAAACTACAATTTTAATAAGTAAATGAGTAATAAAAATCATGTAAAAATTACACTTATCACTTAGAATCCCACAAAAGGTACCAAAGAAAAGGAGAAACTTTCCTATTTTACCCATAAAGTACACTTTTATAAAACAAGACTAATATAAAAAAAACCTTCAAAGAAACTAAGAGGTGAGGATGCTATGGACGAGAACCTTACTAAGGTCTTCTTTCCACTTTCATCATAAGTCTTCTAGTATTTTCCTGAAATGTCAGTAAAAAAACAAATGACTGAGTTGAAAAGCTCAGAGAGAAACACTTTATGAGAAGTAATCGTTTGAGAGGAATTTATTACTTTAATTATAACTATATCATATAAATTATTAAATTGCTAAGTATAAATAACATAATTCTTGAATTTCCTCAAATTATTTCTCTAAGTTTCTTAATAAGAAGAAAATACCATTAATATAATAATTCGTTTATATCCTTATAATAAATTTCAAATATACAAATCCTTATCACACTATACATCTCATGAAATCAATAAAATATAAGAAACCTCCATCTTAATACCTTTCTATCATCACAAATAACATTCTTGCCCTTCATCGGGCCCAACACATCACATACCCCTCATGAGATAATTAATACACATGCCCCTCATGGGCCACTCATCATGATGCATCCTTGAAATGCAATTCTATGCAATGCAATGCACAATCATATCATTGTCCCTCATTGCTCTATTCTCATCATCACGCGGATGTCTCCCAACGTACTGGTACGTCAAATCATCCTATCATAATACAACGGATCCTCTTCACCTACTTCCGAGTAAGGTCGTACTCATCCAATATCCTTTAGTACCCTTACATCCTTTGTGGGAAGGGACCTACCAGCCTCACCCATCACTCACCCCTCATAACATACTGTCAAACAATTGTTTTCATGCAATATGCATTCATGATGAAATGGTTGCAGTCAATAATTCACGAATCAATTACATCACTAATTCATAACAACCGAAACAATTATTTTCATCACAATTTCACGCATCGCACATTTCCAATACAACTACATCAAATTTATCTCACCTTATATGAAATCCTCATAACATAAATCCTTAATATTTTTATACCAAAATTTTGTATACTTACTCTTCATATAATTCTAGCATTTATACTTACCCAATTAAATCATATTTTCATTCTTTATTTCTATTATACAATTTAATATACTTACTTAAGGTAAGGTGTACTCACTTTTTAGAACCAAGCTTAGTCCCGAACCACTTCTTTGCCTCTTGATCGATCTTCAATTTATCCTTGAATCTTAGCAAGAAATCCTCTACCTTTTTCTTCCTCTTCCTCTTCCTCTTGCTTCTTCCCTTCTTATTTCTTCTCTTTTTCTCTTTTTCTCCTCTCTCTATCGGACATTCTAGAGAGTTCTAGCACAAAGTGTTAATCTCTCTCTCTTTCACCCCTATTTATACCAAAACTTTTTCCTTATTTGCACACTCATCCTTCAACTCTTCTTTTATTCCATTAACTACCCCATAACCCTTTAAAAACCTAACTTCTCCCCCAAGACATATGTTATTTACCAAACCTCATTTTATTCACTTACTTCCATGTTTTTTTTTATACAAACCCCAAACGAACTGAATAAAGTTCAAATCTGAACAAGTACTCAAAAACGCGTAGAGGTGCAACCCGATAATTTAAAATATTCAAGCTTAAAAAAATACATGTCTATACAATTCTCCCCCACTAATAAAATTTCATCCTCGAAATTTCTTTCACCACAGTTCACTAAACATCATGATTAACACTTTTCCAGTCCATTATGAAATCTCAAATATACTTCTCAACCTTGCACTTTCATCAATATTTGCTAAAAAAAGGTTAAACTTCTATTGCCCATCAACTTGGATTCTCTCTCTAAAACATTGTCAACTAACTAATTTATCACTAGAGATCTAACGTATTGTTTAATAAACTCCATTCTATATTACTAGAAACTCTTATTATAGAATAAGTGGCATTCACCTCTCTAATAACTATTCGTCCATATGATTTATTTCTTCTCCTCCAATTCACATATTTCCAACCGAAAAATGTTACTTAAAATCGTTTCCTTCTTACATCTTCATTTTTACTCTTGTGCTTAGTGACTAAATTCTTTACCATATCACATTCTTTTCTCTCAACTTCATACTTTAAGGGTCTCAAACGCGATACGACTTTTAAATCATGTGTCTCCCCAAAGATACTTCTTCATAGGGTCACTTACCAATTACCATCTCTCCATATTATTCAATAACCTCTTCTCTAACTAGATATCATACTTAGAATCCATTAACGGTATTATTTCAGAATCTTGTACTCATTTCAACTGTGTTCTTATTCATCTCTTCAATTCATATACTTCAAAATTCCAAGTTTATCCACAAGAAGAAATAATCAATAAAATCTACGTTCTTAGTCCTTCATAAATTTTCTAGCATCTATCAAGCAAAAGTTCAAGTTATTAATTTACTCTACTTCTTATCTACGAGAATAAATAATTAATACAATCTAAGTTCTTGGTACTTCATAAATTTTCTAGATCTATCACGCAAAATTTCAAGTTAGTAATTTACTCTCCTTTTTCGGTATTTCTCTTGGCTCCAATATGAATTTCTCAATTATTATTTCTATTCGAACCTTAACTTATCCGCAGCCAATCGGGGCACGTTTACAAATAAACTTTTATATAACTCACTGAAACAACAACAATTAAATACCTTACTCTTTATTATAATTCCAAATTGACTAATCCCACTTTAATAACAATATTACATCGTAATCCAATTTATAAAATTATTTTTAAAATAATAATCTAGTTACTCCCATCTATAGTCAACCAATCTCTATTTTACAACTCCCTTCCCTAACTTCAACATTTAGCTGTCTATAAATATAACTTGATAAATTTTTTCCTTTTACAATCTATCCATTCCTTTACATAATTCCTTAGACCAACTCTTCTACTTATTCCATATGTTACAAATATACTCTACGTTTCACGTCATATCTATATTTCTCTTACTCGAAAAACATCAAAATATACTTTAAATAACTCTCCACTCTAAAAATTTCTAGAAACGTCACCATACATTGTCCTGTAATCGCTATGGCCCTTACATTACTTATCTCTCATATCAAATTCCTTAAATGATCAACCTCCCAAAAATCTCAACTTTCCGTTAGTTTGAACATGTAACATTTCAATTTATACTTAGAACTTTATCTTATAACCTGAACTTTTATCTTTTCCTCAACTCACCTCATCCCCTTTATATCCTAAATCTTTTTTTTTTTTTTGACTAATCCATCTCCAAGATTATCAATAGTTTCATTATTTAAAAATTATACTTCATAGAAGATTCCAACTAAATCATCAGTCAAACACCAATTCATAAATTCTTAAATCAAGTCTAATACTTTCAACTTATTGATTTGCCAGTACAATCATTAATCTCATCGAATTACCCTGTCTGCTTTTTAAATCTAGTAATAAAACTTAGTACCAAGCATCTAATAATTTTCTTCACCTATCTCGAGCTCAAACATATCCTCTTTTACAAAAACTTGGTGGTAGTACAAATTTCTTACTTTTTACTCAATTTTTTTCGTCAATTCACCGAACTATAATATCTTCAACACTTTCCCTTATCGAATCTCACGTCTAACCGCACAACATACATAAAATAATTACACTTTCCCTTGTCTAATAACACTTTTTCTCTAATTTACTATTACTAACAGTCCTCGAATAAGGTATTTCACATTTATATCATACGATATACACCAATCTTTAAAAGATACCTCTTAATGCAATCACATTTGCTATTTTTTCGTATACTTAATAAAATACTATTTTTATCTCCTTAATGTTTCTTGATAACTCCTTGGTTTGTTTAAGACCTTCTCTTCACCTTACATTATACTTCATTACGACTTCAAAACAATTAGTAACCCTTACTCTTCCTAACTATTTCCTTCACTAATAATTTCTCCCAATTCTATCTTTTTCTAGTACACTCCTAACTTTATTGATTTTTAAATTACTAATTTTTCTTTTGCAAATTCTCCATTCACACTATTACAAGACAGTTGTTAAGTCCTTACTATTAAACATGGTGAGGGTTAAAGCTAATTGCCTCAATCTCAATTCTTCCACCAGTTACTCATACCACAAACCCTTATCCTCGTATTCCCTACCTTTTTCTCTTTCACCATGATTGTTGTAATACTCTTATATCTCATTAAACTCTTGATCTTTCATAAAAGACCTCCTTTACTAAGCATCTACGTTGTATTTTCACTAGTCATCAACCTTTCTAGTATTTTAACTACAACTAAAACAAGTCATCCATAAATCTTTAGCTTTTCAAGTGCTTTAAGTACCTCAGTTCATTATCATTTACCCCTCACCACATATCAAGAGCATTATTCAAATTTATATCTCCTAATAAAGCAAAACTCTTAAGTTCTTTCAACTAGCACCAACCATTTAATTACTCATTCTCAAACCTACACTCAAAGCTTTCTCGTCTTTGAATAAATCCACCATCTCTTTGTATCGTACTTCTCTTAACATTAAAATCAAATCAAAATTCATTTCACCTTTCTCCTTTAGCGTTTTTCACATAATAATTCTATTCTCCAAATATTTCCGATCGAAACTTATAATTTGTCCTCGACTAAGATCCTCTACCTTGAATCCATCATATAAAATACTCTAATTGAGTCCATAAGAATTTTGATTAAGAAAAACCATACTTTCCTTTCCTTTTTCTTAAAATCGTAAGATACCCAAAAATATTCGCTTGTAATTTCCCTAACACCAATATTCCTTACTCGATTAAGTCCTCTCACTTTATCAACACCATTTCTTACTAAATCTTATACCTTACACTAACCACTAATCCAACAATTTCTAGGAATCAATACTTCTCAACTCTTGAACTTCACAAATTTTCTAATTGATAACACAACCTAGACTTTCAAAGTACTTCAATCCGATTCTCCATTGACTACCTTGTTCCTATGCTTATCTCTCAAGTCTACACATATACTAACCAACTATGTAAGATATTATCTATTTTAAGTTTACAATTTCCTGAACTAACTATCTCTTAAGTCAACACTATACAATAATCACACAATCATCAATCTTAAGTACCTTAGTACATACAACACGAAAAATAATTATTAAAAGAAAATTTCATACATATCTCAATTCAACTTATACCCTTTGGGAACGTAATCTTAACAATAATTCTAAATCTTTTAACTAATAACTCGTTAATAATTTCCAATGGTCACAAAAGTCAAAGTAAGATTTCTAATTAATTAAAACTCTTTAAAATATCTTTTCTTATCACTCATTTTTCAGCATTCACACCAACCAACCATCCACATAGTAACAATTTCACAAACATATGAATAATATAATAATCAAAGCATTTGTATCAATTCAGAGCATTCACATTCGACATTCTCATCAACGCAAGAATTAATAAATTTCACAAACACCGCAAAGCATTCCAAACAAAAATAAGTTCACATAACATTCAAACACAATTTGACTCGGTTTTAGTCTCAAGATATTTTACCCCCACCTAAACCATCGCTGGTTACCACTCCTAAACGACATCCTTTTTAACTCTACACAACCGACTTACTATAACCATCCCATATACCGTGCATCATGCAACTAAGTCTACGGGACCTTAAACCTAAAGCTCTGATACCAAAAATGTAACGACCCATTCCCAAGTGGGCCCTACTCGAGGAGATATCATCACCTTTAAGCTCCAAGCACCCTAATTTATATACAAACATACAAAATTTACAAGACAAACAACATTCTTTTCAAGCATCACAAAATTTCACAAGAGACTTATCTGTTCATTCAATACACTTTTTAATGAATCAAACTAAGTCTTGGAATAACACAAAAGGTAGAAAAGAAAAAGAGAAACTTTCATGTTTTACCCCTAAAGTACACTTTTACAAAACTAGAATAAGAAAAAACTTAAACCTTCAAAGAAACCCAAGAGGTGGGGATGTCGTGGACAAGAACCTTACTAAGGTCTTTTTTTTATTCTAATCATAAGTCTTCTAGTATTTTCCTGAAATGTCAATAAAAAATAAATGACTGAGTTGAAAAGCTCAGTGGGAAACATTGTACGAGAAGTAACCGTATTAGAGGAATTTTTCATTTTAATTATAACTATATCATATAAATGATTAAATTGCTAAGTATAAATAACATAATTCTTGAGTTTCCTCCAATTATTTCTCTTAGTTTCTTAATAAGAAGAAAATATCATTAATATAATAATTCGTTTATATCCTTATAATAAATTTCAAACATATAGATCCTTATCACACTGTGCATCTTCTAAAATCAATAAAATATAAGAAACCTCCATCTTAGTAAATTTTTATCATCATAAATAACATTTCTGCCTTTCACTGGGCCCAACAAATAACATACCCCTCATGGGGTAATTACAACACACGCTCCTCATGGGCTTATCATCATGATGCATCATTGAAATGCAATGCAATAAAATGCATAATCAAATCATTGTCCCTCATTGAGCTAATCTCATCATCACGGGGATGTCTTCCCATATACCAGTATGTCAAATCATCATATCATAATACAATAGATCCCCTTCACCCATTTCTAGGGGAGGTCCTGATCATCTAATATCCTTCAGTACCCGATTACGCTCAAACTAATACGCGGTTATTGTGTATAGTTGAGGTGTCGATCCCATGAGGAAAATCGAACTACAAAGAAAAGTGTAAACCTTAGCACGAACGATAAAGATTAAGTGAGAAAATTTGTGTTTTGATAATGAAATAATATGAGAAAATTGTGTAAATAGATTAGAGAATGTAATAGAGAAACAACAAGGGTTCGGGACTCCTCCCTAGGTTCGTTGCCTTATTTCGATCTTGATTCAGTTATTTTTATCTCGATTGTTAGTTTCACATCCCAAACAGGCAATCGGCAAATATTCGATCAAAGCATATGTAAACCCTAATGCAATTGCTATGAAATACTCTTTACTTTCGATTTAAGCACACATGAGCTATTCTATAGATTTATCAAGAAACGACAATATATCTTAATGACAATATCGTAGTAATGGACAAACCTAAAAGATAAATCTACAAGACTCAATCATATCCAACAATCTTGACATAAGAAGAGCATGACTAGACTTATATCGATGAGAAAGATACAATCACCGGATTAAGAGAAAATCTTCTATTTCTTCAAAAAATTTCCTTCAATAAGTGTTAATAAGAATGCTTTGGGAGAACAGGTCACTACTTTTGAGTTGTAGGAGGATACAATGAAGACTATGCGCTGCAGGCTAGCTTCAATGTCTAATGAGCTTCAGAAGCAACATGAGAAAATTAAAAGATCTTATGCGATAATGCTTAACTTGCAAGAGTTTTATGGTGAGCACAATCGCTCTGTAAGGTTCATGATCTCAAAAGACCTCTTTAGGGTTAGGATTCCAGAATGATCATATGTCCCTTAACATGGATTACAAATGATCAACTACATCAAGCAATTAGATGGACTATGTGTTTCTAAAGATGTGTAATTATGTAATGACTTAATCCTATAATCCTTGCCAGATTCATTCTCATAGTTTGTTATGAACTGTAACATGAACAAAATAATAAATTTGCAATACTTTGCAAGGACTATGAAGAAGCAGCAAGCTAAATAAAGAAGAAGTCAACCATCATCTTGAAATGAAGCAAATGTTGCTGCAATTGTCGTAGGGACTTGTTACTTAGCTTTACCATTTGGAAAGATTTTGAATTTTTAGGATTGTTTTTATGCATTAGTTTTGATTAGGAATATTATTTCAGTTTAGGTTTTGGAAAAAAAAGGGCTATGAACTATCTTTTAAATAAAATTTATATATAATTTTTTTAATATTGAGTTAATTGGCACTTACACGCTTATAAATGGTCTTTAGATTCTAAAATTGAATGGTAATATATTGCACATTGATCAACAAGTTAATGAAAAGAAAAAAAAGATGAAATTAATCATTCATATGTTTGGCATCTCACATTTTTCAAATCAACGAGAGTAGGATTAACAAGTTTGCCAAAGATAGATATTTGATTCATTTACTTTTAAGTCGTACCCTATATATGAATCTTGTCTCGTGGAAAAACTGACTAAGAGTCCATTTAGTGGACATTGAGAAAGTGCTGGTGACATATTATGATGAATCTACATAGATGTTTGTGGGACCTTAAGCTCAACTGCCAGAGGAGGTTTTTCTTACTACATTACCTTCACCGATGACCTAATATGTCCTAAGAGGAGTCAATCATCTGGTCATACCCAACTAATGGGTCCAATAAACTATTATGTGAAAGCTTATTGGCTCAATCACCTACAGTTGAGAATATTTGTGGGTCTGACTTAACTAGAATATATTTTCCAAGAAAATATCATGTGAGGATGGTCTATTTTAGAGGCCGAAAGAATGATTTGGAATTACATGAAATTTAATTAATAAGTGTTATCTATTTTTTAATAGATTATTATAGCCAAGAAACTATTATGTGAGGTTATGATAAACGAGTAATGGGATCCCAATCCCCACAGTGAGACCTTCCAACAGGGTCTTCTAAATTTCATACTGAGGGATTATGCAATTCGAAATGAATAACGAGAGGTATCAATATGATTAATGACCAAATCTATTGGTGGATAATAAAATTGAATAGATCGTAATTTTTTTATGTTGTCGACTTGTAGATCAGAATTTTCAACCTCAACAAACTATCCAGTATTCTTGATACCAACAGATTGAATGAGCCTAATTTCCTAGACTTGTTGAGAAACTTGGGAATCATTCTCAATTCTGAGAAAATTGGCTATGTTCTTCAAAAAATTTCCTTCAATAAGTGTTGCAAAGAACGCTCTGGGAATAGGTCACTACTTTTGAGAAGTTGTTGGACGATACAATGAAGACTATGCACTACAGGCTAGCTTCAATGTCTAATGAGCTTCTGAAGCAACATGAGAAAATTAAAAGAGCTTATGCAATAATGCTTCACTTGCAATAGTTATATGGTGAGCACAATCGCATTGTAAGGTTCATGATCTCAAAGGACCTCTTTAGGGATAAGATTCCTAAATGATCATAAGTCTCTGAACATGGATTATAAATGATCAACTACATCAAGTAATTAGATGGACTCTGTGTTTCTAAAGATGCAAAATTATATAATGACTTAATCCTATAGTCCTTGCCAGATTCATTCTCATAGTTTGTTATGAACTGTAACATGAACAAAATAACAAATTTGCAATACTTTGCAGAGACTATGAAGAAGCAGCAAGCTAAATAAAGGAGACGTCAACTATCGTCTTGAAATAAAACAAGTGTTACTGCAATTGTCGTAGGGACTTGTTACTTAGCTTTACCATTTGGAAAGATTATGAATTTTTAGGATTGTTTTCATGCATTAGTTTTGATTAGGAATATTATTTCAGTTTATGTTTTAGAAAAAAAGGGTTATGAACTATCTTTTAAATAAAATTTATATTCTTTTTTTTTTAAATATTGAGTTAATTTGCACTGACACACTTATAAATGGTCTTTAGATTCTGGAATTGAATGGTAATATATTGCACATTGATCAACAACTTAATGAAAAGAAAAAAAAATGATGAAACTAATCATTCATATGTTTGGCACCTCACATTTTTCAAATCAACGAGAGTTGGATTAAGAAGTTTGCCAAAGATGGATACTTGATTCATTTACTTTTAAGTCGTACCCTATATGTGAATCTTGTCTAACGAAAAAACTGACTAAGAGTCCATTTAGTGGACAATGAGAAAGAGCTGTTAACATATTATGATGAATCTACACAGATGTTTGTGGGACCTTAAGCTCAACTGCCAGAGGAGGTTTTTCTTACTACATTACTTTCATCGATGACCTAATGTGTCATGAGAGGAGTCAATCAACTAGTCATACCCAACTAATGGGTCCAATAAACTATTATGTGAAGGCTCATTGGTTCAATCACCTATAGTTGAGAAAATTTGTGAGTTTGACTTAACTGGAATATATTTTCCAAGAAAATATCATGTGAGGATGGTCAATTTAAGAGGCCGAAAGAATGATTTGGAATTACATGAAATTTAATTGATAAGTGTTATCGATTTTTTTAATGGATTATTATAGCCAAGAAACTATTATGTGAGGTTATGGTAAATGTGTAATGGGATCCCAATCCCCATAATGAGACCTTCCAACGAGGTCTTCTAAATTACATACCGAGGGATTATGCAATTCGAAAAGAATAAGGAGAGGTACCAATATGATTAATGACCAAATCTATTGGTTGATAATAAAATTGAATAGATCGTAAATTTCTTTTGTTGTTGACTTGTAGATCACAATTTTCAACCTCAACAAACTATCCAATATTCTTGATACCAACAGACTGAATGAGTCTAATTTCCTAGACTTGTTGAGAAACTTGAGAATCGTTCTCAATTAGAGAAAATTGGCTATGTTCTTCAAAAAATTTCCTTCAGTAACTTTTGCTAAGAATGCTCTAGGAGAATAGGTCACTACTTTTGAGAAGTTGTAGGAGGATACAATGAATACTATGCGCTACAGGCTAGCTTCAATGTCTAATGAGCTTATGAAGCAACATGAGAAAATTAAAAGAGCTTATGCGATAATGCTTCACTTGCAATAGTTATATGGTGAGCACAATCGGATTGTAAGGTTCATGATCTCAAAGGACCTTTTTAGGGATAAGATTCTTAAATGATCATAAGTCCCTGAACATGGATTACAAATGATCAACTAGATCAAGCAATTAGATGGACTCTATGTTTCTAAAGATGCAGAATTATGTAATGACTTAATCCTATAGTCCTTGTCGGATTCATTCTCATAGTTTGTTATGAATTGTAACATGAACAAAATAACAAATTTGTAATGCTTTGTAGGGACTATGAAGAAGCAGCAAGCTAAATAAAGGAGAAGTCAACCGTCGTCTTGAAATGAAGCAAGTGTTGCTGCAATTGTCGTAGGGACTTGTCACTTAGCTTTACCATTTGGAAAGATTATGAATTTTTAGATTTGTTTTTATTTATTAGTTTTGATTAGGAATATTATTTTAGTTTATGTTTTAGAAAAAAAGGGTTATGAACTATCTTTTAAATAATTTTTTTTTAATATTGAGTTAATTGACACTGACACACTTATAAATGGTCTTTAGATTCTGGAATTGAATGGTAATATATTGCACATTGATCAACAACTTAATGAAAAGAAAAAAAAAAGATGAAATTAATCATTCATCTGTTTGGCACCTCACATTTTTCAAATCAACGAGAGTAGGATTAAGAAGTTTGCCAAAGATGGATACTTGATTCATTTACTTTTAAGTCGTACCCTATATGCGAATCTTGTCTCACGGAAAAACTAACTAAGAGTCCATTTAGTGGACAATGAGAAAGAGCTGCTGACATATTATGATGAATTTACATAGATGTTTATGGGACATTAAGCTCAACTGCCAGAGGAGGTTTTTCTTACTACATTACTTTCATCGATGACCTAATATGATATGTGAGGAGTCAATCAACTAGTCATACCCAACTAATGGGTCCAATAAACTATTATGTGACGACTCATTGGTTCAATCACCTACAATTGAGAAAATTACTGGGTCTGACTTAACTAGAACATATTTTCCAAGAAAATATCATGTGAGGATGGTCAATTTAAGAGGCCAAAAGAATGATTTGGAATTACATGAAATTTAATTGATAAGTGTTATCTATTTTTAATGGATTATTATAGCCAAGAACTATTATGTGTGGTTATGATAAATGAGTAATGGGATCCCAATCCCCACAATGAGACCTTCTAATGGGGTCTTCTAAATTTCATACCGAGGGATTATGCAATTCGAAAAGAATAACAAGAGGTACTAATATGATTAATGACCAAATATATTGGTGGATAATAAAATTGAATAGATCATAATTTTCTTTTATTGTTGACTTGTAGATCACAATTTCCAACCTCAACAAACTATCCAATATTCTTGATACCAACAGACTGAATGAGCCTAATTTCATAGACTTGTTGAGAAACTTGAGAATCGTTCTCAATTATGAGAAAATTGGCTATGTTCTTCAAAAAATTTCCTTCAATAAGTTTTACTAAGAATGCTCTGGGAGAATAGGTCACTACTTTTGAGAAGTTGTAGGAGGATACAATGAATACTATGCGCTACAAGCTAGCTTCAATGTCTAATGAGCTTCTGAAGCAACATAAGAAAATTGAAAGAGCTTATGCGATAATGCTTCACAAGCAAAAGTTATATGGTGAGCACAATCGCACTGTAAGGTTCATGATCTCAAAGGACCTCTTTAGGGATATGATTCCTGAATGATCATAAGTCCCGAAACATGGATTACAAATGATCAACTACCTCAAGCAATTAGATGAACTCTGTGTTAATAAAGATGCAGAATTATATACTGACTTAATCCTATGGTTCTTTCCAGATTCATTCTCATAGTTTGTTATGAATTGTAACATGAACAATATAAGAAATTTGCAATATTTTGCAGGGACTATAAAGAAGCAACACGCTAAATAAAGTAGAAGTCAACCGTTGCCTTGAAATGAAGCAAGTGTTGCTGCAATTGTCGTAGGGACTTGTTACTTAGCTTTACCATTTGGAAAGATTTTGAATTTTTAGGATTGTTTTTATGTATTAGTTTTGATTAGGAATATTATTTCAGTTTATGTTTTGGAAAAAAAGGGTTATGAACTATCTTTTAAATACAATTTATATTCTTTTTATTTAACTATTGAGTTAATTGGTATTGACACACTTATAATTGGTCTTTAGATTCTGGAATTGAATGGTAATATATTGCACATTTATCAATAAGTTAGTGAAAAGAAAAAAAAAAGTGAAATTAATCATACATATGTATGGCATCTCACATTTTTCAAATCAACAAGTGTAGGATTAACAAGTTTGCCAAAGATTGATATTTGATTCATTTACTTTTAAGTTGTACTCTAGAATCTATATAGGATTGCTTTTATGTACCAATTTTCATTAAGAATATTATTTCAATTTATGTTTTGGACAAAGAGTGTTATAAACTATCTTTTAAAAATAGTTTATGTTCCTTTTATTTAAATTAATTGGTACGGACATACTTATAAATGGTCTTTATATTTTGTAATTGATTGATTAATCCACACAAATGTTTGTGGGCCCTTAAGCTCAATTGCTAGAGGAGGTTATTCTTACTTCTTTATTTTCACCAATGACCTAATATGTGATGTGCGGGGTCAATGACCTAGTCATACCCAACTGATGAGTGCAATAAACTAGCATGTTAAGTCTCATTGGTTCAATCACCTATACTTATGAAAATGGTGGGTTTGACTTAATTAGAATATATTGTCCAAGAAAATATTATGTGAGGATGGTCTATTTTAGAGGCCAAATTAATGATTGGGAATTACATAAGATTTAATTGATATGTGTAATCTACTTATTAAAGTGTTATTATAGCTAAGAAACTCTACTATGAGGCTATTTTAAATAAGTCATGGTATCCTAATCTCCACTAGAAGACCTATTAATGTGATCTTTCGAATTTTATACCGAGGGATTATGGAATTCGAAAAGAATAGTGGGAGGTACGAATATGATTAAAGACCAAATCTATTAGTGGATAATAAAATTGAATAGATGCTAATTTTCTTTTGTTGTTGACCGGTAGATCACAATGACTAACCTCAACCCACTATCCAGAGTTGTTGATACTAACAGACTGACTGGGCCCAATTTCTTGGACTCGTTGGGGAACTTGAGAATCATTTTCAATTCTGAGAAAATTGGTTTTGTTCTTCAAAAGTAGTTTCACGTAAGTGTTACTGAGAATACCCTAGAAGAATAGCTCGCTACTTTTGAGAAGTGGTAGGGGATGACATGAAGGCTAGGTATTACTTGCTAGCTTCATTATCTAATGAGCTTTAGAAGCAATATAAGAAGATTGAAAGTGTTTATGCGATATTTCTTCACCTCCAAGAGTTAAATGGTGAGCACAATTACGCTACAAGGTTCATGATCTCAAAGAACCTCTTTAGGGATAGGATTCCTAAAGGATCACCAGTCCATGAACATGGATTGAAATTCATCAACTACATCGAGTAGTTAGATAGACTCGGTGTTAGTATGACTATAAAATTATTTAATGACTTGATCCTAAGGTCCCTTCCATATTCTTCCTCACGGTTTGATATGAACTATAACATGAACAAGGTATAAGCTATTCTTCTAGAGCTTGTTAACATGTTATAAACTACGAAAGCAATAATTAAGAAAGGTAAGACACCTACAATGCTTGTTGTGGCTACTTCTTCTAAGCCCAAGGGCAAGAAAGTCTCAAAGAAGAAGAAGAAACCATTAGAAGTAAAAGAAGGTATCAACAAGGCCTATTCTTTAAAAGCTAAGTAGGAAATGGGTAAGTGCTTTTATTGTGGCAAAGATTGACACTGGAAGAGAAATTACGAGTATCTTGCAAGTTTAAAGGAAAGCATTTAAAAGGTGCTTCTAGTTTATTTCTCATTAAGATCAATTTGTCAAGAAAAGATGTTTCTGCTTGAGTATTATATATCGAAGGTTGCTCACACATTTGCAATAATTTACTAGGATTAAGAAAAAGCAGGAAGCTAAGTAAAGGAAAAGTCACCCTTCACCTTGGAAATGGATCAAGTGTTGCTACATTTTCAATAGGGACTTATTACTTAGCTTTATGATCTGGAAAGAGTTTGAAATTAAAGGATTGTTTTTATATGCAAGTTTTGATTAGGAATATTACTTTAATTTTTTTTAGATAAAGAGGGTTATGAACTATCTTTTAAAAATAATTTATATTCATTTTCATTAAACATTGAGTTATTTGGTACTGACACACTTATAAATGGTCTTTATATTATAGAATTAAATGTAATATATTGTATATTGATCAACAAGGTAATAAAAGGGAAAAAAGATTAAATTAATCCTTTATAAGTATGGCATCTCAAACTTGGTCATATCAATCAGAGTAGGACTAACAATTTGGCTAAAGATGGATACTTTGATTCATTTACTTCTGAGTTATACCCAACATTTGAATCTTGTCTCATGGGAAAAATGACTAAGACTCCATTAAGTTGTCATGGAGAAAGAGTTGTTGACATATTATGATTTATCCACACAAATGTTTGTGGGACCTTAAGCTAAATTGCTAGGGGAGACTATTCCAACTTCATTACCTTCATCGATGACCAGTCGAGGTTAGGGTGTATGTATTTTATTAAGAAAAAAATTGAATCCTTTGAAAAGTTCAAGGAATTTTGATATGAAGTGTAAAAACAAATTGGTAAAAAAATAAAAATTTCTTTGTTCTAATCTGGGAGGTGAATATTTAGCCAATGATTTTTTGGAACAGTTCAGCTGAATGGTGTGTCCAAAGGAAAAATCGTACTTTATTGGATATGGTGTGATCGATGATGAATTACACAAATATTCCAATTTCATTCTAGGGCTATGCCTTGGAAACTGTCATATATTTGTTAAATAAAGTTCCTTCTAAGTCTATACCAAAGACACCATATGAGATGTAAAATGGTAGGAAACCTAGTGTTAAGCATGTTAAGATTTGGGGTTATTCTGCATATGTCAAAATATTAGTTGCAAGCAATTTAGAAGCAAGGACTAATAAGTGTAGATTTATGGAGCAAGGACTAATAAGTGTAGATTTATGGGATATTCCAAAGAAAGTTTGGGATATTACTTTTATCTCCCTAATGAGCAAAATATAGTTTCTCAAAATTTGCTATCTTTCTAGAGAAAAAGTTTGTTCTAGAAAGGAGCACTAAGAGTAAAATAAAACTTGAAGAGGTGTATTAAGAACCAAAAATCAACAACGATCAACCTGAGGAGCCTATTGTAACCTAGTCTTCTATCACTGAACCTCCTCGTAGATCAAGTAGGATGCCTAGAGCAGTAGAAATGTGCAATTCATTGTTAATTGCACTTAACCCTAACACTATAAATAGTTTAGGAGTAAGTAGAAAATTTTTAGACATTATCTACACACAAGTTTTTCCTAGGGTTTAGTACCTTTTCTTCCACAAAAATCAACGATCTAATTAAGAGAAAAATTCTAATTCGAGATTTCTCTATGTAGACTGTCTTTAGAGATCATATAGTTTTATGATTGTTGTGAATTCAAGAATGCGAAAATTTGGATTCGGGCATGCTAGAAAATTCAACTACAACAAATTCAAGAAGTCAAGAACACAACAAATCAAAGGTAACGATTCTATCCTTGAATGTTCTTGGTCAATATATGTTCTATGTAAATCATATGATTTGAGTTTATAAGAATCAATGAAAAAATTTAAATTTCTGCTACGTTTTCTACATTGATTTACTTTAGATTAAAGATAATAAACTATATTGAGTAGTTAGACTAGCTCTTTTTAGTATGGATACGAAGTGAAGTAGTGACTTAATTATTCAATCCCTTCTAGACTCATTATCACAAAATGTTATGATCAAAACATGAATGAGATTGAAATTGTGCTTCTAGAACATGTTTTATGTTGAAGACTGCAAAAGCTACGATCAAGAAAGGTTAAGACATACATTATGCTTGTTGATGAAATATTTTCTTCTAAGCCCAAGGGCAAGAATATCTTAAAGAAGAAGAAGAAATCATTGAAACAAAGGGAGGTGTTAAAAGGCTATTTTGTCAAAATCCAAAAGGGATAAGGAATAGTACTTATGTTGTGGCAAAAATGGGCGTTAGAAGAGAAACTACATGGATCGCCTTGAAAGATAAACTTTTGGAAGACATTTCTCAAATGTTCTTTGACGAAATTAATAATTCTTCTACTTGGGTATTAGATACCGAATATGGTTCTCACATTTGCAATAGTTTGTAGACCAATCAGAAGAAGCAAGAAACTAAGGAGAAGTCAAACTTCGCCTTGTAAATGGAGCAAGGGTTGTTACATTAGTCATAGGACTTATTAGTTATTTTTACCATCTAAAAATAGATGGTAAAATATTTTATATTGAAAAACAAAGGAAATAAGATAATAATCGAACTCATTCCAACATGTGGCACTTATTAATGAGGATAGTACAAACAAGTTGGTAAAAGATGGATTTTAGGATCTATCAGACTTTGAATCTTATCCAATATGTGAAACCTGTCTCATGGCAAGATGACTAGATCTGCATTTAGTGGATAGAACCATAGGTGTATTAGGGTTAATTCACACTGACGTGTGTGGACCCCTAATAGTTAATCTTAGAGGAGGTGGCTCCAACTTCATTACCTTTACCAATGATAATTCTAGGTATGGATATATGTACTTAGTGAAGTATAAATCTGAATCATTTGAAAAGTTCAAAGAATTCAGAAGTGATGTTGAAAGGTAAAATCTCTTCGATCTGATCAGCGAGGCAAATATCTATTTAATGCTTTTCTTGATTATCTCAAAGAGAATGAGATTCTCTCTTAGTGGACTTCTCTTAGAATCGTACCCTATTGGATATGGTGTGATCTATGATTAGTTACATTGATATTCCTACATCCTTTTAGGGATATACTATCCTAACCGCCATATACTTATTGAATAAAGTTCCTTTAAAAACAATAACTAAAACACCATATGAGATATGCAAAAGAAAGGAAACCTGTTCTTAAACACATTAAGATTCGAGGTTGTCCTGCTTATGTAAAGAAGTTGTATATAGATAAGTTGGGAACCCTGTTTGAGAAATGTAGGTTTGTGGGATATTCTAAAGAAAGTTTAGGATATTATTTCTATCATCCATAAGAACAAGAGGTGTTTGTTTCCAAGTATGCTACCTTTCTAGAAAAGGAGTTTATTGGAGAAGGGAACAGTAAGAGCAAGATAGATCTTGACAAAGTTTCACAAGAAGCACAACCTAGTACTACTCAAATTGAGTAACTTAAATCAATAGATCCTTCTATTACACAACCAATTCGTAGATCTAGAAGAATAGGCAAGGCTCTAGAGAGATAGCAATTTCACATAAATGATGACCTAAAGGTACACCTTATAGATGATAAGGAATATTCTAACTACGAAGAAGCGATGTTAGACATCGATTCAAAGACTACGAAGAAGCGATGTTAGACATCGATTCAAAGAAGTTGATAGAAGCCATGAAATCTAAAATGGATTCCATATACTTAAAAAAAGTATGGACTTTAATTATTTAAATTGAAGGTATAATACCTATAGGTGGCAAATGGGTCTTTAAGAGAAAGATTGAAGTAGATGGAAATGTATAGACCTATAAGGCAACGCTAGTAGCGAACGGTTTCAAGCAATGACAAGGAGTTGACTTTAACGAAACCTTCTCTCCAGTCGTCATGCTTAATCGATTAGGATTTTACTTGCAATAGTTGTATACTATGACTATAAGATATAACAGATGGATGTAAATACTACATTCCTCAATGGAAACATTGAGGAGGATGTTATGTGTACATGATATACCTTAGGGTTTTACATCTAGCGGTAGTGATTATAAGGTTTGCAAGCTTCAAAAATCCATTTATGGGATAAAGCAAGCTTCTAGAAGTTAGAACATCCATTTTGAAGAGACAATCAAATTGTTTTATTTTATAAAAAACCAAGATGAAGCATGTGTGTATAAAAATGTTATTGAGAGCACTGTAAAATTCTTAGTGTTTTGTGTAGAATATATGCTTGTAGGTACCACTCTTTTCCATCGGTTACCTATGCATCCAACTCATTACCCAAGGCCACTCCCCTTGAAAAATGAAGGATATGGTGAAGGTGCAGATTACGATGAGTAGGCATATAGACACGAATCAAACCTACCAAGTTTAATACAAGCCCTTTATAAGTAATAAGGAGGCTCCTATTACAGGTTCACTTTTAATGTATTAGACAATTTATTTTTTCATTTGGGCACAAAGCAAGAATGACGGGTAAGGAGTCACCATTTAACCTTTAAGGGGGGTCAAATCACTTGTCAATGGTCTGCATAAGAGATTCCAAGGCTCAAGAGATTTGGGTGCAAGAGAGTGAGGAATTAAAGCTCCCTCTCTTACCTAGACCGAAGTCTAGCCCTATATGTTTCAAGAAAAATTATTCAAAACTTTAATATAAGTATTCTTAATATACTAGTAAAGCTAAAGGCACACATTCACAATTTAAATTAAAAATAGAGAACATCAAATATTACATTTAAAGTGGTGTGGTAAAAGTAAATACATAACTAAAGAAAATTAAAATGCCTTCAATATGAAATAAATAAATGATCAAAGTCAATTGTAATGTGCTTTTAAAGAAATTAAACAGATTAAAGCATGTGAGTTTAAATAAGTAAGCTAGACATGTGAGAATTTAATGCATGAACCAAAATTACTTTAAACAAATTGATTCAAATGAATGGATTGAACACGTGGATCAAATTAACCATGTGCAGCATATGAGCGAATGTGTGCGGGTGTGTGCAGATCAATACAAGTGTGTATGGGTGTGTACGGATTAGTAATAAGTATGTACCAGTGTGTACAAATCAGTACTAAGTGTGTGTGGGTGTGTGTGGGTGTGTGCAGATGTGTACTAAATGTGTTCGAGTGCATGCGGATTAGTATTAAATGTATGCGAGTATGTGTGGATTAGTACTAAATGTATGCGAGTGTGTAAAATAATGTGTTGGCATGTGTGGATTAAAGGATAAATGAACTAAAAAGAAAGCATTTTATTAGCTAGAAATGAAAAGAAAGTACATGATCTAGAAGATGTACCAAAGGGGTCCTCATGGCTTCTAAAGCAAAAGAACACTTGATGAACAACAAATTAAAAGAAAGTACATAAGCTAGAAGATTAACCAAAGGGGGTTTGGACCAAAAGGGGTTGTTGGCTTTTTGTCTAAGGTTTAAACATGGTTCAAACATGGTCAAGGTTTGAGCAGGTCCAAACATGGTTCAAAGGTTGGTTGATGTCAAAACCAATTATGGGATATCAAAGTTCAGCAAGTTATAAGGTTTCACACATGTGTGTGCTTCAATTTTGAGCATGGGAAGGTCAGGCACACTGCTGTGGAAGTTTCTGCCCACAGGCAGGAGGTGTGCGCACAGCATCAGGAGGCTGCAGCATCAGGTCACGCTGCAGCACACAGCACCACACCAAAATGCACAGCATCACTTGGAGAGTGATGAAGGGCTGAGATTAAAGGAAGAACATGATCAAAGGGTCAAGAATGATTCACAAGATTGTCCAAGAATTAAGAGGCTATAAAAAGGGTTTCCTAGCCTCATTTCAAGTGGTGGAAAAGGTGTGTGAGAGAACCACACAAGTTGTGACATTGTGAGATCATTGTAAACACAAGAGAGAATTTTGTGAGAGACATAAACACAAGAGAGACTCTTGTAGTGAGGCTGGTTGTAAGGAAGAGAGGTTAGTAGAGAATTGATAGAAAGCATTGTAATAGGTCTATCACTTTCTCGTTCTCTTCTTGGTTCTTCAAGAACTTGGATTCTTGAAGGGGATTGCTGTAACTTTGTAAGAACCATTGAGATAGTCCAGAGAGTTCGGAGGAACTCACGAGGACGTAGGCACATTGCCGAACCTCGACAACAAATTACTTGTCTTCTTTCTTTCTTTGATTTTCTGTTCTTGTGTTCGATTGCTAAAATTCTTTCTACAAGTCATTCAAGACTTGGGTGTTTGGAAGATCACCACCTGGGCATCTTGTCAAGGTGATTTCCAACAGGGGTTCTCATGACTTCTAGGATAAAAGAACACGTGAAATAAGAAAGCACACAAAGAAAGCACGTAAGAGAAAAAACATGCAATGAACTACGAATTAAACATCATAAAGGAACCATCAAAAAGGAACTAAGATAAATAAAATAACATTGACTACAATAGATTTCATCAAATATAAAAGTACGCCAGATTATCTAATCTATTTTTCAATGTGGTTCAAACACATAAAGCATATTAAAAATTTATTTCACTACTAAAAGAAGATTACCCAACCTTTTTAGTTAAGGAAAGTTTCCACGGGTAGGGATAATCGTCAGAGATTTTGCATGCTCTTGTGGACTTTTGAACTAGAAAGATTGTTTTAGTTGCATATTAGAAGACCAAATAACAAGGGTGGCCGAATATAGAGCTCTCACACTTGTTCTTCTTTTTGTTTCACTTTCATTCTTTTCTCTTTCTTTTGTTATGCTTCTTTCTTTTCTTTGTGTGCTTCTCTCTTTACTCTCTATAAACTTTGCTATTTTCTCTCTCTAAACTTCTCTCTTTACTATGATTCTAACCTCTAACTTTGTATTATGTCACTCCTCTTTGTATGTTAATAAGAAGGTATTTATAAGAGAAGATGGGATGTCCAAGTGAATAAAAAATAACAAAAATAAGTGAAAAGAGAGGGCATGTCCGGCCATGTAAAGAGAGGATAGATGGGTGCAACTTTTGAGGTAAATGGATGAAAGCTAGAAGTGGTAAGTGTAGTAAACTAAGCAAGAAAAGGAGAGGAAAACTTCTTGTTTAGAGGTTAGCCATAGGGAAGAGAAAAGGGAGTTTTTGAGGTGAAAACTAAGAGTGGAAGGTGGGTTTAACAAAGAAAGAAAGGAAGAGGAGGACTTTTTCTTTGGTGATTCTTTAAAAAAAATTAAAGCTAAAAGTGTTTTGGGTGTATTAAACAAAGCAAAATTGAATAAGAAAATTTCTTTTTCTGGAATACAAATGGTCAGCCACATGGGAGAGAGTGTGTTGTAATTTTTTAAGGATTTTGACACATAGGAAAATGTAGGAAGTTGGAGGGGAAATCTTGGTTTAACAAAGAAAAAAAAGAGGGAAGATGACTTCCTCTTTGGTGGCACACATGGCTGGCCATAGAGATAGAAAAGGTGCAATTTTTGTGGAGAAAGGTGTTGTTTTTTTATGTAGGAAAGGTGGATTTTGACACATGGGAAAGAGATAGATCTTAAGAAGGAAATGTCCAATTAACCAAGAAAAAAAAGAAAAAAAATTTATCATTCTTAAATATACATGGCCAATCACATAAAGAAGAAATAGTGCAGTTTTTGAAATGATGAAGTTGTTTTAAAGAGAAAAAGTATAGTTTTTTTATGTAGAGAAGGTGGACTTTGACACGTCAAAAAAGGCAAAAGGTTAAAAAAGAAATGTGGCTTTAATAAGGCCAAAAGGGAAAACGGAAAAACCTTATTTTGTACACTCATGGCCAACCACATGGGGGATACAAATAAGAAATTTTTTTGTGCAAGAGAGAGAACTTGTCTTGAAAAGGTGGAATAAATCAAAAGGTGCCAAGTAGTGGGTGAAATTAAAAATTCATTCAAAAATTTGAATGGTCTTCTTGGGCTTAGCAAAATTGATAGGCTTTGGTGGAATCTGGGTTAGGTCAAAATGAATTGAAGGCTTTAAGCTTGAATTTGGTGTAATCAAATATGACCCAATTGATTTGAGCTTAAGGTGGCTTTAATGGATTGAATAAAAATGGTTTGCAATTAGTTTTATTCCAAAATTAAATTCAAACCTTTGTATTTACCAAGTCCGAATGCATTGGGATAAAATATTCATCATAGAAACTCACACATAGCCCGATCAAAATTTTAGAACGAAATTGGGTGTCTATAGTTTGCCTCCCTTTGATTGGGCCTCCTTTGAGAAATTCAATTAAAGTTTGTGAGTGATCGTTGTTTCATTTCGAAATTTTGGAACGACAAATATGTGATGCGCGCGTAAAACTAAACATGCTTTTTGGAAAAGTTTGCATCATGGGAACACCTATGAGAATTGTACATACCTGAAGTGACAGAGTTGGCATCCGTTCACTTATACGATACTTCTAAATTGACTAGTGTTTACTTTGAGGACTTGGGTTGCTAGTTGTGAGGGGTTTTGGTTTACTTGTTGGGAGGACTTTCGGTTCGCTTGCTGGGAGGACTTTCAGTTTAACTACTAAGAGGACTTTTGGTTTGCCTGTTGTGAGGAATTTTAGTTATTTTCCTACTATGATGACTTTTTGTTTACCTGTTGGGAGGACTTTTAGTTTGCTTACTGTGAGGGCATTTGGTAATTTGCCTACTGAGATGACTTTTGGTTTACCTACAGTGAGGGCTTTTGGTGATTTGCTTGCTGGAATGACTTTTAGTTTTCCTGTTGTAAGAACTTTAGTTTGTTTGTTATGAGGACTTTGGTTTGTACGTGATGAAAATTTTTGGTGGTTTGTCTATTGGGAGGAATTTTGGTTTGCTTGTTGGGAGGAATTTTGGTTTGCTTACTGTGAGGACTTTCAGTGATTTTACTATTAGGAGGAAATTTGGTTTACCTATTGAGAGGACTTTTGTTTTTCCTATTGTGAGGATTTTGGGTGATTTACCTACTGGGAGAAATTTTGGTTTGCCTACTGTGAGAAATTTTGGTTTGCCTGCTGTGAGTACTTTGGAGGCTTTCTTGATAGGATGGCTTTTGTTTTGCCCGTTAGGGGGAAGTTTGATGATTTTTTAGTTGATTTTGCAGAGTCTCTTCATTTCAAATTCGTTAAATCTCAAATTTCTTGGGCCTGAACTAAGGCATGGCATCAATATATTTTGTTACTTTATTATAAAGTTTGGAAAAACATTGCATGTAAGAGATGACTTTTGAAAAACAATGCGCTTAGCGACCTATTCTTTGACCACTTACTTTATTTGACTCAAAACTTGTATTTAAGCCCATCTTTCCTATCATTTGTTACACTTCCTCTTATAGATCTAAGACCAGTGCTTCACAACTTTTACGCAATATTTCTTCTCCACTTCTTCAAAAAAAATTGCCATGGAAGCCATCTTAACTTAATTGACACGATGGAATAACGACATGAAAGGCATCGAGCTCCATAACATCTTTTGGTATAGCATCAATACGATAGATATTTTTGCTCAAAAATGTTAGAATCAACTGGAACTTCTTAAGTTTAGCTGTTATAAAGTGGGATCCTGACACCCACGTCTTCCGATTTGGTCCTGATGAACTATGCCTGACATATAAAGAACTTTGCATAACTTGCTTTACTATCTCGGATGATTATTTGGCATAGGTCTGGGGTCAAGCAAAAGCATCCTAGAAGGAGGAGAAGAAAAAGAGCTACCAACGAAAAGTCTAGTGTGACTTTTAAAATGATATGATATCCTTGAGTTTTTATTATGTAATAAGAAAATACTTGAAGAATTGAAGAGAAATGGATGCTTGAACACTCAAGTCATTAAAGCACTAAATTGAATCATGTTTCAATTCTTCATTAGCTTAATAGTGTAAACTTTTTTTATTTTCTTCTAATTTTTGTACAAGATATGTATTCACATAGAAATTACAAGTACAAAAAAATGGAAACAAGGTTTCCAAGAAAGGTATAGTTGCACCAAAGTGATTGCCTACATATCCACAAACAAAATCAAGCCTTACGTAGTTTAAGACATGAAAATTGTCACAATCACCTTTGAGAGATTTAACTTTATTTTTCCTAAAATGTCCTTGAGGGTTTTCGATCTAGTGGAATGTTATAACTTTTGCCTAAGCTGCCTTTTTCAAGTTTTCAACTTTGCGAGCTCTTTTTTTTCTTAAACAGCTTTTAAGGGTTTTCAGTCTAGCGAAATGCTCTAACTTTTTCCTAAGTTGCCCTTTTGGGTTTTCAACTTAGCAAGCTCCTTTTTTTATAAATGGGTAGATAGAGTGGGGGTACAATAATGAGGGAAAAAGAAAGAGGATCACAGTTAATACTTCTTGATGCGATCTAAGTTGACGGTCTCAGCAAACTCATTATCATCGATATCTATGAGGTGTATGCCCACTCCAAATAAGATCTTCTTAACTCGATATAGGCCTACCCAATTTGGTTTAAACTTACCTCTCAGGTCATTGACTAGTGGTCTGAGTTCTTTTACCACATAATCTACTTCCTTGATATCCCGATGCTTTACTTTCTTGTTTAAAGCCCGTGCAACCCTTTTGTGATATCCTTTAGCATGAAGGATATCTTTAGCCACTTCTCTTTAATCAATGCCAACTCATCCTATTGCCCTCGAATCCAATATGCCTTTTTTAATTGGCTATCCTTAGTTAAAGAATTTCCACCTCAATTTGGAGAATCGCTTACATACCATAAACCAAAGAATAAGGAGTGGCACCTATAGAAGACATGATCAAAGTTTGATATCCCCTTAAGGCAAAAGGCAACTTCTCCTGCCAATCACGATAGGTCTCCACCATTTTAACTAATATACTCTTAACATTCTTATTGGCTGCTTCTACAACCCTACTAGTATGAGGTTGGTAAGGAGAGGATTTATGGTGTTGAATTTTATACTTATTGAGTAAATCCACTGCCTCATTTGGAAATGTGTGTCATTGTTTGAGATTTGCTTAAAAGTTACTCTATAACGACAAATGATGTTATGGTTAATGAATTGTGCCACATGCTTAGCCTTTAAGGTGGAAAATGATGCGGCTTCTACCCACTTGCTTAAATAGTCAATTTCCAATAGGATGTATCCGTTACCATTAGAAGCCTTGGGAGATATTTTTTCAATCACATCTATGCCCCAAGTAGCGAAAGACCAAGGCGTGGTCATGCTAAAGAGATCTCGGGGTGGTAAATGTAGCAACTTGTCATGCAAATGACATTTATGGCACTTCTTCACATAATTACAACAACTACTCTACATGTTGATCTAGTAATAACCCAAGCGGAAGATCTTTCTTCTCAACATTCTTCCATTCATGTGTGGACCTCCATTACCTTCATGCATTTCCACCATGATACTCTCAGAAGTGTTGTCATCTATACAAAGTAGTTGGATCCCATGGAACGATCTCCCATCAAGTCTTCTTCCACAAATGACAAACTGGGAGGTTGGTGATTGTATTGCTCGTCTATGTACCAGGGTATTGGCTGGGAATTCCCCCTTATACAGAAAAGTGTTAGATATCAATATACCAGGGTAAATCGTCAGATGACTGAGCTGGGATCTTGATAGCCATACAATAGGCTGATTCATCCTTTTACTTGACCACTAATGAGATTGCTTAGACCCTTTTAGTCATTTCCAACATTAAAACTAGAGTGGCCAATGCATTGACAAACTAATTCAGGGCCCATAGTAGATAAGTGAAGGTTACCTTGTTGAAGCACTAAAGCAAATTCTCAAGATGACTTTAATAATACTTCATCTTGTCATCTTGGTCTTCCATTCTTCATGAGATTGAAAAATGACTAAGGAATAATCTTCGTACACTGTGACCTCTTTTGCCCCAATATCAAGGAGTGCATCTAGATCGACTATATAAGCTTTGTATTGGGTCACATTATTGAAAAAGTAGTGACGATTCCTTCTAGAGAAACTAACACTACCCCGATCCCACAAACTTTATGATTAGCCGCCCCGTTGAAGTATATTTTTCACTCACAATTTCAATGTCCATGATTTCTTCATCCGGGAAGCTGAATTCCTCGATCTCTTTCTTTCTTCTTGGGAAATTTTCCAAAAAAATATGAAATTGTCCTCCTTTTGACTGACTTTTGGGTTAAGTATTGAAGAATAACTAGGAGAGAATGACCAACCATTTTATCATTCTTCTGCTTAGGGCATTGGACTCAAACAGATGCTTTAGCAGATCCTAGCAAGAGATCACTTTTACTGAGAACGATTGAAAGTAGTATCACAGTTTCTTGGTGGCCCAAACTAAGGTGAGACTAGTCTTTTCTAACCAAAAGTAACTCAACTCATAATCCATGAGCTTTTTACTAAGGTAATACATGGACTTTCTTTTCCTTCTACATCCTCTTGAGCTAATATGGCCCATATGGAGGTGCTAGTGACTGAAAAGCTTGGGTAGGACCAATACCGAAGGGTTATTGAGATAGTTTTTAATCTTCTCAAAGGCTTCCTAGCATTGTTCATTCCATACCACTGGCTAGTCTTTTCTAAGAAATTTAAAAATAGGTTCACAAGTATGGGTAAGCTTAGCTATGAACTTGCTGATATACTAAATTCTGTCAAAATATTCTTTGACCTCTTTCTCTGTCTTCAACACTGACATTTATAGAATTGCAAACCCTTTGTTTTGATCTACCATAATTCTAATTTCACTGATCATAAAGCCCAAAAGATTACTAGAAGCGACTTTGAATGCACAATTATTAGGATTCAACCATAGCTTGTACTTTTGAATTCTGTCAAAGAACTTTCTAAGCATATCCTAATGTCCTTCCCTACTTTCAAAATTAACAGTCATGTCATCCACATATACCTCCACCTTTTAGTGAATCAAATCATGCAAAAAAGTAGTGTCTATCCTTTAATAAGTTTCCCTAACATTTTTTATTCCAAATGGTATGATCCTATAGCAGAAACTCCCCTACTAGATAGTAAAGGTAGTACTTTCTCTATCTTCAAGATCCATGAGTATCTCGTTATACGCCGAATAGCCATCCAAAAACAACAATTGGGCGTTGCTAGTTGTGTTATCCACGAGGGTATCAATATAAGGTAAGGAGAAGTCATCTTTAGGGCTAGCCCGATTTAGATCCTTGTGGTCCACACATACTCTGATTTTACCATCCTTCTTTAGCACTGCTACTACATTCAATATCCATTGAGGATACTTGGAAACCATCAAGAAATTGGCTTGCAACTGCTTAAGGATTTCTTATTTGATCTTGACTACCCAATCTACTCTCATTCTTCTTAACTTCTATTTGACTAGCGTGACCTCTGTATTTAATGGGATCTTATGATGTACAATCTCTGGATCAATGCCTGACATGTCCTCGTATGACTATGCAAATACATCTTTGTATTCTTGTAAAAGTTTTATTAATGCAAATTTCTTGTGGATTTTCATCAGTGCATAAACTAATGATTTGAGTTTCTTCCATTTTCAACTAGCTCAATCATCTCCTTTTGATAAAAGGTATTCTTGGCTAATTTTGTTTAGGATTTTCTCATCACATAAATAAGACTCAAAGTACTCGAAATCGTTCATTATTTCATTCAACTTTTTTGCACCACTAGACTCTAGAAGAAGGTTAGGGACATCATTCCCTTGCTCTCCTTTAACACAATAAGAAGGAAAATAAAAGGACACTTGACTAGGCTCTTTGCTGCAAGGAATGTTATACTTGAGATTCTAAAGGAACCCTAGGGTGAGAATGGGTTTGTGTTTAGGGTTGTGTTTAGGGTTGTGTTTAGTTACTAAGGTTATTAGGATGGGGGGTTCAAAGGTAGTGAGTGATTCTTTTGATCATGTTAAGGAAGTTTGGTGGGGCTACATTATAGTAATTAGGCATGTGGTTATTAATAATCTGGGTGGCTCAAGACCATTCTCAATGATGTTTTGAATTTCACTGATATCAACCACTATCTATAAGCCTGAACTACCCCTAGAAGTTGAACCGTCATCGAGTTCTTCCACTGTAGGTGAGATTGGATTCGTTGAATAACTTTTCCTTAGCCTTGCCCTATAGGATCTATACCAAGATGGGAAAAGAATAACTTTATATCCTAGACCTATGACTCCTTTTTTACAAAAATAAAGAAAAGAAAGACATTTTTTGAGTTCTTTATGTTGTGAATCATTTTTCCATGCTCACTTATCCGTAGTATTACTTTAAATTTATCCACGGGTTTTGATTTCGCATCCAAAGGCCCACTGAATAAATTAAAGTCACTTTCGGATAAGTTCTTAATTAGCCCAAATGATGGAAACAAAAACGTGAAGATAATTTTCTTTGGTAAATTCCAATCAAACTTCCTTGGTTCGGACATCTTCAATCCACAAATTGGCTTTCTCACACTTAAGTTTTGTGAGTTTAACATTAATAAGTCTCCTAAAGGGTTCGAAACCTAGTAGTGATTTGGGCTAAACCTAATAAGCCCAAATGAATGATGAAGATTGCCCCTTACATGGATCAATCTACTTACCCCTTAGGCATCCATTCATATTATATTTCTTAGGTTAAGGCCCAATTGATGAGAATGAAAAATGTCATATTTTTCTCCCTTAATGTTTATTCTTTTATACTCATTTGGTGCCTAAATGTACTCATTATTCTTATATTTTGATTTAGGATGCAAATGGAGGCGTTAAGTGCAAAACGAAGCTAATTGGGTGATTTTGGACAGTTTCAACATCGCTTCATAATCTGGGCATAACTCTCTCATCCAAGCTCCGATTGAGATGGTTCAAGATGTTATGGAACGCCAAGAAAAATCTCTACAACTTTCAAGTTTTACGTTTTGAGTGATACTGGCTGCATCAAGGTCGAAACCGAGCTTGAATTTGCTGTACTTGCATTGTTGAAGTTCTGGAACGTCCCTTAGCATGCAATTCAAATAGAGTTAAGTTTGCTATCTTAATAAGATGAAGCTAAATATAATTAAGCCTAATGCCCAAAAGATAGAGCTAATTCAAGTGGGCTTGGCCCAACCCAATCAAAAGAAATGAAAGCTGAATAGAAGGGATCAAACAAATGGAAGGCATGGTGGGTTTAATGTAATCCCGAATTGGAAATGTCTCTGGACAATCTCAAGTAATCTCACCATATCTTACTCATACGATATAGTATTGAGCTGATTCAAGCATTGGAAATCTAGGTCAATGGGCTATAATTTATCCTCAAATAGCAATTTTGTGATTCAGACGTTTTGGTGGCGGAAACAACCCCGTAAGCTGAGGCCAAGAATTTGCAGAATCTATGATTTGGAAAGGCGAATTATTTTCTTTCCTTGGGAGGTTGGTTCCAGAACAAAGGGGAGAGGAGTCTACCACTTGGGAGAGAACCAGACATACGTTGGGTTTTTTCATGGTTTTTTTGGGGATTCATTTTCTGAAGCAATCAAAGGATTCTGAATTTCTTTCAATTTCTTGGTGTTAAACTCTTTGATTATGTTTGTATTCAAGTTTATCATGAACTAATCTCCATTTTATAGGGTTAAGATGTAGCCTAACTATGATTATGTGAATCTTCCTTTAATTGAACTAATTTAGTAGTTGTTTCATATTGTTGAGATTTCATTCTGGGCTTAATGCTTGTGAATGATTAATCAACATTTGCATGAGTTGAGATTCAATTTGAGACTGAGAAGTGATAATTGTTTCAGCATGTGTTTGAGATACCACAACGAATCTGTAGGATAGGGATATATATGAACTTGGGTAATCTTTATGGGGTTTCTTGTTCTTAATGAATTTTGACAGGTTTAGAGTTTTCACAGAGATGTAGAAGATTTGTTTGTTGGGATATTTTGTTAATGCTTGAGAAAGATTAATGAATAAATTAGAGACCTGATTATCAACAATAGGAAATAATTACAATTAGTTCAAGTAGGAAATTCGTATAGGATCAGTTATGGTGAATTAAAAGCCCTAGAATCTTGTTTCCTTGATCTCAACTTACTTATTTAATTTCGTTATTCTAAACTCCCTAGTTCAACAATTCACTCTCATTCGAATTATCAAATAGATTATAGTTTAATAAATTTTGGTACTTTTTAGTAATTTTTCAATCCTCGTGGGACGATATTCTTACTCATTCACTTTATTACTTGTTACGATTCGTGCACTTACGATTTCAATCAACAAGTTTTTGGTGCCGTTGCTGGGGATTTAGATAAAATTATTGATAATATCAATACTAGTTACACTTGGTCTAATTTGATTTATTTTGTCTTTTATTTTTAGGTGTTTTTTTAGAGTATAAGATGACGTAAGAGTTTGGAGCTACTACCTTACGATCCCGAAATCAAGAAAACTAGAAAGGGCCTAAGGAAAAAGATGCAAGAAGCTCAGAAATGTTCCAACACTATGGCAAACAACGAGAATCCAAGACATGACACACAGGCACTAAGAGATTTTTCTCTACCACAGGTCACAGGAATCCAGTCAGTTATCAGGAAGCCTACTATTGAAGCCAACAACTTTGAGATTAAGCCGGCTATCCTATAGATGATCTTGACTTCAATTTAGTTCCATTGATTGCCATAATATAGCAAGTTTTTTGGAAATTTGCGACACTTTCAAGCACAATGGTGTTACCGATGATGCCATTCACCTCTGGCTATTTCCATTCTCTCTTCGAGACATAGCGAAGAATTGGCTAAATTCACTGCCCGCAAATTCAATAACTAGTTGGGAGGATTTAGCTCAGAAGTTTCTTGCTAAATTTTTTCCACTAGCCAAGACAACGAAGATGCGCAATAAAATTTCAAATTTTGTTCAAATTAAAGGCAAATCACTTTATGAGGCTTGGGAGCAATATAAAGACCTACTTAGGCGATGCCTTCACCATGGATTACCGAAGTGGATGCAAGTTCAAAACTTCTATAATGGACTTGTTGATTCTACAAGAACTCTGATAGATGCAGCTTTAGGAGGAGTGTTTATTAGAAAAAACCAAGATGATGCATATGATCTATTGGAGGAGATGGCCATGAACAACTATCAATAGCTGAGTGAGAGGATTTTACTGAAGAAGGCAGTGGGATTACATGAGATTGAAGTTATCACTACCTTAGCAGCTCAAGTCCACACTCTTACTTAACAATTGAAGGCTAACCAACTGACGGCATGCCATTCACTTGACACCACCAGTTTGTGATTTTTGCCATGGAAACCATCCGAGTGAGGAATGTCAAGTGGGAAACCCCTTCTCTCAATCCCAAGCAGAGCAAGCACACCTTGTTGCAAATTACAACTGGCAGAAAAATCCATACAGTGCAACATACAATTCCGAATGGAGGAATCATCCAAATTTTTCATGGAATAATCAAAATATATTGAAGCTGCCGCATGTCCATCATCTAGTGACCCACCAAAAGAGAAATCGACACTTGAAGAAGCAGTGGCACAATTGGCAAATAACACCAACCGATTCATAACAGAGACTAAGACCAATTTTCAGAATCAAGCAGCTTCGATTCAGAATTTAGAAGTCCAAGTTGGTCAATTGGCCAATATGCTCACTGGGACACAACAAGGTAATTTTCCTAGCACAATTGATGTGAATCCAAAGGAGTAGTGCAAGGCGATCATTTTGAGAAGCGGGAAAGAGTTAGAAACTCCAACAGGATGTGAGAAGTTCGAAAAAAAAGATCAAGAGGTGCAACTTCACATAACACCATTCAAGAAGATTGTCGAAAGTCAACTGTAAACTGAGGTTTCAACCCAAGAGGGGGGTGAATTGGGTTTATAAAAACTTTCACTAATCAATCGCAAGTTTATAAAAATAGATAAATCCACAAGCATGTAAACAAGTAATGTGTTATAAACAAAAGAGTTTAAAGAATAGAAGATGCAAACTCAGTTTATAGTGGTTCGGCAATATCGGATTCGTTTCGAACCTACGTCCACTCTCTTCAAGGAACCTCCTTGAAGTAATCCTCTAAAACCAGTAGTTGTGCAGCTTCACGGGTGTTACACAAACCTTACAAACAGTCCCTTCCTCTTATAAGCTTATCCCTTCCTCTCGAAAGCTAATCTCTTCCTTTTGGAAGCTAATCCCTTTACAATAAATATGAGTTGATGTAAAGTAAATAGTAAAGAGACAGTAATGAATGCTTATACAACTTAATAATATCTTTCTTTCGAGGTAAAGCTTGAAGAATGGCTCAATAATAAATATTTCAAAGCTTTTGTGTATTAATGAGCAAAAACTTGATTGAATGTGTAATCTTCTATTTTTAAATGCTAATTTGAGTGGGTTTATATAACCTTGAATTAATATGACCGTTTTGTACTGACTTGGAATGTTTTGGTGCATTAAATGGTCAAGTCTCGTGCCTCAATGGTCACATTTTTTGAATTACCAGTCAACTGGGTTTTAGTACCAGTCGACTGGGTCAAGTGAAAAGTGTCACTTTTTAAGGCTGTGAAGAGTACCAGTCGACTGGGTCAAGTGTACCAGCCGACTGGGGACATTCTGTCCAATATACCAGTAGACTGGTATGAAGCACCTAGTCGACTTGGGACGTGATGAGAGTCATAAAATGCACCTTAACAGTACTTAATTGTTAGCATTTTAAGGTTGATCTAGGTTTGAATTGCACTTTTATACCTTAACAATTCTAAAGTGTCATTCTTGGATCATTGATCTATTTTGATGCATTTTTAGATACTTTAAGTTCAAAAGAGATGGAAAAGCTATCATTGCTTTTAGCACAATGACTCGATGAACACCAGAGTGAAGGTTCACAAGCACTTGGAAAGGAGTTTCACTAAATTGACAAAATTGCCCGTACAGATCAATCATTTTTGTAAATTAAAACTATATTGATGCAAGAAGAACCAGGAGATGAACCATATATTCTTAGAAAGATTCGGAAGTCTATTTTTGAAAGAATTTTATGGCTCGTAAAAATTATTTTTCTAGAGAAAGTTATGGCAGTTTTAGTAGACGAAGGTTAAGCTGGAAGATGCCTAGTGCGCTCGAGCGCACCAAGCCTGCGATCGATCGCAAGTGTGCACTCGTGACATCCTACATCGGTCATAAATACCTTGCAGTGCACCATAGTGTGCTCGATTGCACTATGCTGCGATCGAGCGCACACGGGCAGTATCCCACATCGGAATGGAAACACATTGCACTCTGGGAATTCCCCTATAAAAACCCCACTTCACTTCATCTTTTGGAATCATCTGGGAGTGAATCCAAAGGGCTTTTAGGAGGAAAATTAGAGGTTGGAGGCCGGGGAAAACACCATGAAGGCTGCCACACTCTCCCTCATGGCCAACTAATCTCCAAGCAAGGCAAAAGGATGAATCCCTAGGTGTAGTCGTTCTTACTTTCTTGTCTTGATTCATTGTAATTTGGATTTATTATTATTATTAAACATTTTTATGATTTATTCTTTGATTTAATTAGAAGATTTCCTATTAATCTAGTGATTACATGCTTCTCCTAGATATAAGTCTAGTCATACTCTTCTTATGTCAATTTGTTTGAATGTGATTGAGTCCAGTAGATTTATCTTTTGGGTTTGTCCATTGCTGCGATATTGTCATTTAGATATATTGTCGTCTCTTGATAAATCTATAGGATAGGTCATGTGTGCTTAACTTGAAAGTAAAGGGTAATTTATATCAATTACATTAGGGTTTATACATGCACTTTAATTGAATATTTGTCGATTGCCTGTTTCGATGTGAAACTTGCAATCGAGATAAAAACAATTGAGTTAAGTTAGGATTAGGGCAACGAACCTAAGGAGTATTCCAGGAACCTTGTTGTTTCTTTATTATATCCATCAATCTATTTATATAATTTGCTCACAACTCAGATTCTTTTATTTAATCTTTTATCGTTTATGTTAAGGTTCACACCTTCTTTTGTAGTTAACTTGTTTCCCTGTGGAATCGACACCCCAAAGCTGTGCTACAACTACCGCATTACTCTTTAGGCGTAATCAAATTTTGGTGCCGTTGCCGGGGAGACGCGCTTAAGAACAAGGAAGATTGTCAACTTTGAGACAAGAAGATAGAAGAATTGTAGATAGTTTTTCCTTTCAGCAGTTTGTAAAGGCAGTAACTTCGTTCCTTCTTTTAGCTTACTGCATTATTTATTTTTTTTTTTTCTTCTTTTTTCCCTTCTTTCTTTTTATAGTACTTTTATTATTTTGTGATCTTGCATGCCCAGATATAGAGACCCTTTGGGTAGATTTGCTTGTAGGCCTGTGCTAAAATCAGAATTAAAGTTTTTAAACCCTCTATTTGATAATCCATCTAGTTCTGAGGAAATGAGTGAACACGAAGATCAACCTACTAGGACCCTTCAGGATTACCTCCACTCTACACGCACAACCACATCATCTTGCATCATGTTTCTAGCTAATAGTCCCCAACTAGATCTTAAAACAGGGATGATATAGTTACTCCCTACATTTCATGGCATGGAAAATGAAAACCCGTATGTGCACATTAGAGAGTTTGAGGAAGTAGTTGCGACTTTTCATAGTCAAGGTGCAACTGCTGACATTGTGAGACTTAAGTTCTTTCCTTTCGCTTTAAAGGATAGAGCTAAGAGTTGGCTATACTCACTAAGACCTTGATCTATTGGGTCGTGAACTGAGATGACTCGAATCTTCTTTAGTAAATACTTTCCCCAACATAAGACCAATGCTTTAAAAAGGCAAATTTTCACCTTTGCACAAAAGGACAGCGAGACCTTGTATCAGTCTTGGGAGAGATTTAAAGAGTTATTGAGTATGTGCCCTCACCATGGGTATGAGAATTGGCGCTTGGTAAGTTATTTTTATGAGGGACTTACATATAGAGAGCGCCAATTTGTAGAGATGATGTGTAATGATGAATTATTGGAGAAAGATCCTGATGAAGCCATAGAGTACCTCAATGAGCTTGCTGAAAAAGCTCACACTTGGACTGGACCTAGTACTATTGAAAGCACAAATAGGTCATGACCTATAAGGCACCCAAATTGTGGTGGAATTTACCATCTTAGGGAAGAGGATAACCGTAAGGCCAAGGTCGAGATGCTTACTAGGGAACTAGAGGTGTTAAAGACTAAAAGCTCAAAGCCAACACAAGTAGCTAATCATGCAGCGTCTTTGAAACCATGTTTTGTGTGTGGCGGGGTAGATCATCTCACCCAAGAGTGCCCGACATTTGCTAAGATAAGAGGGATGTATGAGGAACAATGTAATGCCTTAGGCATGTACAAGAAGCCTTTGGCACCCTTCTCTGATACTTATAATCCGGGATGGCGAAATCACCCCAATTTCAGCTGGAAGTCTGAAAACCAGCAGTTTGCACAAACCCCTGCACCATATCTTGAACCATATCATGCACCTGTATCTTCTAGGAGTTCTTTAGAAGACACTTTACATGCTTTTATTGAGGCACAGTGTAAGACTAATCAAACACTTGAATCTTTAATTACGTAGGCTGTTGAAGAAAATAAAGAGATAAAGAGCTAAGTGTCCAAGTTAATGAGCTACTTGAGTGTGACTGAGCGAGGTAAGTTCCCTTCTCAAGCTCAGTCCACATCCCATGGTCAGCACCTGGCGCAACAGAATTTGAAGGAGGTGAATGCCATTGAGACATTAAGTGGTAAGTTATTACACATCCTAACAATGAAAAAATCATAGGATGTGGATGAAAGCCAGCAAGCATACATGATTGACTCATTCATGGAAAAGGTCCAGCACCTTAATCCATTAGAGTCAACCCTCAACCATGGCTTCACAAGAGCATATATCGAGCAAGAATTTGAGGATGTTACTGATGACATCCTTGAGGCCTCTCCAAAGCATACAAGCACTGAATCTGGCAGTGAAGCAGTGGCTGGTGCATTCAACCTATGTTTTTCTATGAGGGAATAAGAGTGTCTGGCTGAAGACATAAAGCTTAGCGCTCATGGGAGGCAACCCACAACATATCTGTTTATTTTTACTGTTTTTCATATTTCTTTTTCTTGTTTATTATTATTATTTTGTTGTTTTCCAGTTTTACTTTCGTATTCCTTTTCCAGGGACAAATATACGAAGCAGTTCAAATGGTAGTGCATAATTTTCAGCTTCTGTGCACTTTTGGCTACAAAGGGAGTTTCCTTAACTTTTGCTTTCACATTGAGGACAATGCTTATTTTAATTTAGGGGTGAAGGAGGAAACATATTCCTGTTTTTCATGTTTTTCATTGAACTGCTTGGTGTCATCTTCCTTTTTTGTTTGTTTTTAGCATGCTTGGTGTTAACCTTAGAGTTTATTCACATGTCAATGAAATGAGCTTAATTGAGATAGCATATAGCATTTAGAAGAAATTAAATCTTACCTTAGTTTGAAAAAAATTTAAGTATCAATCTTCATTTGGTTTGAGACTCTAGTTTGCGGTAATATTGTATGATTAGTCTAAAACATTTAGAGAAGTTTTATGTGTGATTACTTTGTGAATACTTTTGCGGTCTCGACAAGCTCTAAAACTTGTTTGAGAATCACTTGAGGTGAATTCCTAGAATGCACATTACTTAGGACATGATATAGGCCATTTTTGAACCGTTTGAGCCTTTCAAACCTACCATTGCTATATTTATCTCTAGTCATCTATTTGAGCTTTTTCTTGAAAAAGAGATTGAGCCTTTTTCTTTCAATAGCCCATTCACTCACCTTCATGAGCCTAAAAATATTTTATCCTTACCTTTATTTTAAAAGAACTTAGTTATATACATTTGTTGAGAAGCACTTAAAAGGAGTAAGGATGGAAATATATATATATATATATATATATATATATATATATCACTACCACAACCCAAGTACATTAAAGGAGATAAGTTGGGGGTTGTGGAAAAGAAAAGAAAAGAAAAAAAAAATGAAAAAGGAGGTGAATGGTCTTATGCCAAAATACAAAATAAAAGAAAAAGAGAAGTGAATTATGGCAAAGAAAGAAGAAAAGAAAAGAAAAGTGGTAACTTATTGAGAGATATGCTCTTATAAAAAAATGATTGAAAGAGTTGGGTGTTGAAGCAAGGTTATTAAGTGCTTAAAGTGGTTGTGTTTAAGACTAAGAGATTGAGTTCTTTTACTTGTGAATCTTTCCCGTTCTTTCTTAATCTTTACCTTAGCCTAACGTTACAAGCTTATTAAAGACCTACTGATCCAATGTAGTGTGATTTTTCTATAATAGTGGAGAGTGATTTGAAAAGTGAGCCTATGGAGCTTGTTTTTGTCATTGATGTCACACAACTTATTATGTTCTTAGAGGCCAAGACTTGTATTCATGAATGTTATTCATAAAGTCATCCGGGTGTTCGGATTAATGGATTGTGGTAAGACGGATGACAAGAGTCAATAACGATTTTAAGATTGATTCTTGGATTACTTTTGGATTTAAGTGATATTTAATGATTCTTTGTACTGCGTATTATGTGCAATTTCTGAGACAAAAAATGTGAATTGCTTCTTGTTTAACACTAGCATTGCTTTAACTTGTTTTGATTCCTACCATAGAATTCATTTCTCATTTTCGCTTGAATTGCTAGGGACTAGCAATAAGCTAGTTGAGGGTTGTGATGAGAGTCATAAAATGCATCTTAACAGTGCTTAATTGTTAGCATTTTAGGATTGATCTAGGTTTGAATTACACTTTTATACCTTAACAACTCTAAAGTGTCATTCTTGGATCATTGATCTATTTCGATGTATTTTCATGTACTTTAAGTTCAAAAGAGATGGAAAAGCTATCATTGCTTTTAGTGCAATGACTCGATGAACACTGGAGTGAAGGTTCACAAACACTTGGAAAGGAGTTTCACTAAATTGCCAGAATTGCCCGTACAGATCAATCATTTTTGTAAATTAAAACTGTATTGATGCAAGAAGAACTAGGAGATGAGCCATATATGCTAATAAAGATCCGGAAGTCTATTTTTTGGAGAATTTTATGGCTCATAAAAATGATTTTTCTAGAGAACGTTATGGCAGTTTTTGTAGATGAAGGTTAAGCTGGAAGATGCCTAGTGCGCTCGAGCGCACCAGGCCTGCGCTCGATTGCAAGTGCGCACTCGTGACATCCCACATCAGTCAAAAATACCTTGCAGTGCACACTGGTAGTATCCCACATCGGAATGGAAATACATTGCACTCCGGGAATTCCCCTATAAAAACCCCACTTCACTTCATCTTTTGGAATCATCTGGGAGTGAATCCAGAGGGCCTTTAGGAGCAATCCGGAGGGCCTTTAGGAGGAAAATTAGAGGCTGGAGGCCAGAGAAAACACCATGAAGGCTGCTACACTCTCCCTCATGGCCAACTAATCTCCAAGCAAGGCAAAGGGATGAATCCCTAGGTGCAGTCGTTCTTACTTTCTAGTCTTGATTCATTGTAATTTAGATTTGTTATTATTATTAAACATTTTTATGATTTTCTCTTTGATTTAATTAGAAGATTTCCTATTAATCTGGTGATTGCATGCTTCTCCTAGATATAAGTCTAGTCATGCTCTTCTTATGTCAATTTGTTTGGATGTGATTGAGTCCAGTAGATTTATCTTTTAGGTTTGTCCATTGCTACGATATTGTCATTTAGATATATTATCGTCTCTTGATAAATCTATAGGATAGGTCATGTGTGCTTAACTCGAAAGTAAAGGGTAATTCATATCAATTACATTAGGGTTTATACATGCGCTTTAATTGAATATTTGTCGATTGCCTGTTTGGGATGTGAAACTTGCAATCGAGATAAAAACAATTGAGTCAAGTTAGGATTAGGGCAACGAACCTAGGGAGGATTCCAGGAACCCTGTTGTTTCTTTATTATATCCATCAATCTATTACACAATTTGCTCACAACTCAGATTCTTCCATTTAATCTTTTATAGTTTGTGTTAAGGTTCACACCTTCTTTTGTAGTTAACTTGTTTCTCTGTGGAATCGACACCCCAAAGTTGTGCTACAACTACCACATTACTCTTTGGGCATAATAAAGACACACTATCCCATATACTTGTCTTCTGGTATAAGTACCAGTCGATTAGGTTGCCCTTTAACCTAGTTATCCATGCTTTGAAATGTTTTTGGCTTTATATACGTTTGAATGAATAGTTTTGTTAAAATACTTTTCAAAATGAGCCATAAGACAAGCTAGTTACCTGAACAAGTGAGATTTACAACTTGTTTTAATACCTTATGCCTATACTAAATCTTCTGTCTTGATTTGGTGTGTGATTAAAGTTTAGTTCTTATATCTTGATTTTTGGCTGTATGCTTTTATCATTTAAAACACTAAGATAAAACTATTAGTATAATTAGAGTTGTGTTTTATCATCATTAAAATTTAGATGAGGGTCAACAATCTCCCCATTTTTGGTGATGACAAAACAAATAAGAGAAAACAGTTTTAAAAACTTAGTGTTAGGTTTGAGTTTCCTTTGTTTTTTTAATAAAACCAACCTGTAAAACATTTCAAAGACAGTTTATATTAAATTCAATCAAGCAACCCAAGATCTAGTCTTATACAACATGTCCTTTGGAGCAATGCCCCCCTAAATCTATGCACTACTTTAAATTTACAGTCATTATAGTCATTTTTCTCATATTTCTCTCCCATTTTGACAATAGTAGAAAAGGGGGTTGTAAACCGAAAAATAAGCCATATAGACACTATAAACATTAAGATAAGGCATAAAGAAACTTTTACACAAAAATTTGGCATAATTTGAAGCCAAGAATACTTCCCGGAAAGAGCCGAAAGTTTCCATACATGCAAAAGCAGTTGCAGCATATATCCAATCAAAGAACTATTTACATTCAGCAAATATATGACGTAAAAGTTAAGCAAGGAAATGAATCAAAAGGTAAAATGAAATATAGACATAGAACGTAAATATTCATACATAATAGGCTTCTAAGAGCCAAAATTCAAAGAAAAAATACAATATATGATGAAATGATGTCTGTGCCAAGAATAACTGAAACCTACATCTATATACAACAAAAAAATATTGAAAGCAACTCATGGAGCGGGAGATTCAGAGTAATCATGAATGAGATCTTGAAGCTCAGCCAATGAACCCTCGGTATGCTCTTAGTGTAGCTCAAAGTCATCCCGGAGGGAGCAAAGGTCATGATGCATGACGTCGACCGAAGAGCTCAAGCTCTGGAATCAGGACTGCATAGTCAGCTGGAGGCTTATGATAGCCTGAAAACGATCATCATACCCAGCTGGACTAGCGCTCGAGTCACCTATAAGTGGTGCTCAATCATCCGCATCCATAGTAGTGGCTACAGCCTTTGGACCCTCGTCCTCATCATCATTGTTATTGTCCTCACCTATCCGAATGTTCTTCCTGTCCTTTGAATAAATCATGTCGTCTTGGATTGTGCATCCCATATTCTTCAGCAAAGACACGTTGATGATGTCTTTAAGGCTGATGTCTTGAGCCTTGGAGACGGGGAGAGGAACCCGAAAGTGCTGGAGGATGAGTGTGATGAGCATCCCGTAGGGAAGGCATCCGGAGTCACTAGCTTCACCGTTTATGATCTTGGAGAGCAGTAGAGGGTAGATATTGAAGTGATGCCCAGTTTTAAGGCATAAATCAATACCACATCTATCTTAGATAGATAGCTCCGACTCCCGAGTCTCGGGTGGATAGTCCAACTCACTACGAGGTTGAACAATTTCGAGTCGAGGGGCATGTCACTACATGTGTGAAATGTAGTGGGTCGAAAGACATAGTTAGGGTCACTCCTAACTATCCGACATGCCTCCTTATAATCAAAATTGTCTGGCCATCTGTCCAGACTCCATTTGATCCCTCACACAGGGATCCTTAAGATACTCATCAAGAGGTCAATGTTGACCTCGAACTCCACACCCATTACACTGGTTCTGAACCACAGAGCCCGTGGACTGGGTTTCACCAAGTTCACATAGAACTGATGAATCAGTCTCGGGTAAAACTTCTGGTGAATCTTGACCAGTGAGGTCAAGTTTATTGCATTAAAAGAAGGTAAAATGTCAAAATTACCATGACATATAGATTCAAAGTCGACGAATCTATCCATCATGATCTTTTGGTGACGGATGATAGCGGTATACCTTTCTTTAGCAGCGAGGCTGGAGAACAGGGAGTCATCGAGCTCTATTCTTGCCTTCTTGCTCAAGGAGTGATAAGTGCTTAAATAGTAATATTTAAGCCCCTTAATTTACATTTGTTAAGTTCCTTATTTATCTATTTCTATGGATTTTACTTCATTTTCGTGTTTTATGTGTTTTTAACAGGACTTGGATAAAAAGGTAATACTTTAGAGCTTTTAAGAGCAAAAGTCAAGTTCTGCCATCCAGTAAGGTGCGCTCGAGCGCACCTCCCTTGAGATTGAGATCACAAGAGCACAAGCGTACTTAAAGAAGGCTCGAGCGCACACATGTGCTCCAGCACATACCGCATACGCTCGAGCGTAATCACTCCAGAGGCGGTAGAGCTAGAATTGGAAAGAAGTTTTCCGACTCCAAAAAGGAATTAGGGTTTCGGGACACCATAAGGACCTTATAAATAGCCCTGTAAAACACATAACCCACACCTTTTGTTCTAGATTCGAAGTAGAGAGCTTAGGAGAGGATTTAACGATTCGTCTCCCGAGTTTTCTTCGGTTTTAGTTTTTTGTTTTTATTTAATTATGTTTAGCATGTTTACTTTACTTAGCATGTGTAACTAAACTCCTATAGGGCTCGATTGAAGCCCTAGTTATGCTTTACCACATATTCATTCTTTGATTATCTTTGCTATAGCCTTGTTAGAATATTTAACTTGATTAATACCTATTTATATTTACATTCCTCATATGTATGTGCCTTATCAATGTATGCATATGGTATGGATAAGTTAGTCGAATCAATTTGGATGACCGAGTCCTGGTTTCGACATTAGTAACAAGGGATATCCACACTGGATTCCTGGGTTAATCAACATGGGAAACCGGGAATAGACCAAGCCCTAGGTCCCGTATGGTTGCCGATCTCCACAGCCCTCATACTCTCTTAAGGAACAACTCAATATACACCCATGCTGAATCCCTTAAGAAAGAAAAGAGTTAGAGTATACACCATGCCTAACTCATTGCATAGGGAGATCAATAGCCTAAGGTGTGGACCAAGCCCTTAGGTTGGCAACCATTAGATATTCATGATAAGGCTAGAGCACTGAAACCTTAGTTAGTGGGAAAGTATAATTAGTGGTGGATATCGTAGCCCTATAATCTCCTTATTGTTATTTACTTACAATCAAATTGCTATTTCTCTTTTTAACGTGAAGAAACTAATTCTAAAACGAAATTCGCCAATCCCTGTGGAAATGATCTCTCACTTGCACACTATGCTACCACAGACCTTGTGCACTTATAAGTAAAACTAGGACGGTTATTTGCATATTTATTTAGGTAGATAATCATCATAACAAGTTTTTGGCGCCGTTGCCGGGGATTGCACTAAATTTCTTTTAGAATTAATTTCTCATTTAGTTTAATTACCATTAATTCTTAATCTATTTTTAGTTTTATATATGTTTTTATCTTATTTTTTGTTTCACTAAAAAAAAAAACCCTAATCAATTCCTTTTTCTCTGTTTCAAGCACTCTTGGAAGCTTTCTGTGCCACTTGCGATTGAGTGCACCCTCTTGTGCGATCAAGCGCAAAAGCTCCAGAGAGTACCCGAGAAGTAGTACTGAAACTGCTGCACTGAAGTGGTTCAACTTATTCATGCAAGGGCTTCGATCCAAAAGTCCAATCTTTTTTCCACTCAATATAGAGCAAGAAGTAAAGAGCAAGGGCATGTATAAAGTAAACTCAAATGGTGGATTTCCAAATTGGGTGGATACTATGGAAAGAAAGATAGATATGCTTGTAAAAGTCATGTTTGCTCGGATTGCCTCACCTAGGCCACAAGCTACACCACTCCAGGTATGTGCTATTTGTAGTCGTTTTGATCACACTACTGAAATTTGCCCTTTATATTCATCTGCAGATCGAGAGCAAGCAAACTATATGGGATCAAACAACTATAATCCATATGCAAATACCTATAATCCAGAATGGCAAAACCACCCCAACTTCTCATGGAGCAACGATCAAAATGCATGGAACCTTCAAGGGCAACAAAGATACTTCTAATCAGCAGCCCAATCAGCTTCGGAAGCAAAGGAGAGCGACCTAGAGAGCATTGTGAGTTAACGGGCAGTTCAACAACAATAGCTGATGACCTCACAAGAGCAGTTCATAGCAGAGGCAAGATAATTTCGGACTGAACAAAGCCAAATAAATGCAAGGCATGAGCAAGCTATTCAAAGACTAGAAGTACAAGTGGGGCACATAGCTAAGGAACTAAGTGGAATAAAGCAAGGTGTTGTTGAGCAAGTTTTTCAAGCCCATCACGTTGATCCATTAGAAACTACTCTTACATATAGTCTCACAAGATCGAATATAGTGCAAGAATTTGAGGATGTTACTGATGACATCATCGAAACTGTGCACCTCATTGAAGCCTCTCCAAAGCATCCAAGTAAGTACACCGATCCATTTGATATTCATATGCCTACTAATACTAATTTTTTCCCTTGTATTGTCCAGGTTCCATACTTGGAATTCAAGCAGTTGCCAGAGCACTTAACTTATGATTATATAGGAGAGAATAAGACACTACCTATGCTCGTTGCTACCAATCTTAGTTTTGGGGAAAAATAAGACTTGGTCCGACTGAAAATGTTAAATTTAGCACTCATGGGCGGCACCCCAGACATATCCTTTTTATTTTAGTACTTTTCTTTTGTTTATATTTATATTTACATATCTATTATTTATATTTCTTGTTTTTCGGAACAATGTTTATTTTTCTTTGTCAGGTACTTAGTGCGTGCATCCAGTTCAAGTTTGGGGGCGTGTTACAAGCAAAGCAAGTAACCTAGTTCTCCATCTCCCAGGTCAGATCTTTCCATGCCGCACACACATTGGGGACAATGTACATTTTAAGTTTGGGGGTAGTGGGAGATACTATCACACACGCATTTGAAGCACATGCACACACTAAGTCCCAGTTTTTTTTATGAATATAAATGCATGTTCTTTTGGTAAACAAAAATTTTGGCTGATTTAAAAATTTGATAACACTTCATTAGTAAGTTTAAAAGCTAGAACACATAGTCTTACAATGGGAATTTTACAAAGTTTAGTTACCTACCTCAAGGCACCTAAGAATTCACGAGTTTGATCCAAATTTGCATGAGCGCATTTAACACGCATTTGTGTGGGGTATGACATTTAATTCTCTTGTATATGTTTCCATAATCTAACTGTAATCGGATAACTTGTTGAAAAGAACACTTTGGTATAAGAAAAATAAAGAACAAAAAAATAAAGAAAATTGTTCATCATGCAAAAAGTGATCAAAAAGCTTCTAATGATCAGTAAAAACTTTCCACTGGTTAACTAGGCCTCTTGCCTCGGTAAGCATTGAGTGTTCACGTCAAAAGGTGGAAAGTAAACCTTTAATGATCATAATAAATATTTTCACTGAGTAACTGGGTCTCTTGCCTCAGTAAGCATTGAGTACTCACGTCAAAATGTGGGAATTTCATTAAGAAGTATAAAAACCAATTAGTTTCATAGCCTTTTTTATTCGAGATAGTAAATCCTTAGGGGTGTCTTTACACCTAATGCCCTAAAACCATATGGTTTGGGAGTCATTGGCTAAACACTCGTTACAAGGGTCAAATAGAAAGCTCGATGGAACTCAACATAGCAAAGATCGCATGATAAAAAGAAAAAGAAAAAGAAACAAATATTATGCCATTTTTATTCTCTTTGATAAGGAATTCGATAAAAGTTTGGGCATTGAAACCCTATATGCTAAAATTATGTGGAAGCCCCATCTTATATGTGCTAACTTATCACACACAAATCAAACTTGTGATGCCTTAAGCTAACCTTAGGTAAGTAACTTAAAACTTTTGAAAGTCCTTTTGCAATCCAAAATGTGTTTTTATTTTAAGCCTACTCATGAACGGTTATCATAGTTTTATGTGCAACCCAAATCTTTGAGTATCATGGAAATGAATTTATCTTTAATTTTTGTTCTAACATAGTCTTTAATTTTGTATTGCTAAGGGACTAGCAATATGTAAGTTTGGGGGTGTGATAAGTGCTTAAATAGTCATATTTAAGCCCCTTAATTTACATTTGTTAAGTTCCTTATTTATCTATTTCTATGGATTTTATTTCATTTTCGTGTTTTATAAGTTTTTCATAAGACTTAGACAAAAAGCTAATAATTTGGAGATTTTAGGAGCAAAAGTCAAGTTCTGCCATCCAGCAAGGTGCGCTAAAGCACACCTCCCTTGAGATCGAGCACACTTGAAGAAGGCTCGAGCGCATACCGCATACGCTCAAGCACAATCACTTTAGAGGCGACAGAGCTAGAATTGGAAAGAAGTCTTCTGACTTCATAAAGGAATTAGGGTTTCGGAACACCATAAGGACCCTATAAATAGCCCTGTAAAACACATAACCCACACCTTTTGTTCTAGATTCGAAGTAGAGAGCTTAGGAGAGGAATTGACGACTCGTCTCCCGAGTCTTCTTCGGTTTTAGTTTTTTGTTTTTATTTAATTATGTTTAGCATGTTTACTTTACTTAGCATGTGTAACTAAACTCCTATAGGGCTCGATTGAAGCCCTAATTATGCTTTACCACATATTCATTCACTGACTATCTTTGCTACAGCCTTGTTAGAATATTTAACTTGATTAATACCTGTTTATATTTACATTCCTCATATGTATGTGCCTAATTAACGTATGAATATGGTATGGATAAGTTAGTCAAATTAATTTGGATGATCGAGTCTTGGGTTCGACATTAGTAACAAAGGATATCCACACTGGATTCCGGGGTTAATCAACATGAAAAACCAGGAGTAGACCAAACCCTTGGTCTTGTGTGGTTGCCGATCTCCACAGCCTTCATGCTTTCTTAAGGAACAACTCAGTATACACCCATGCTGAATCCCTTAAGAGAGAAAAAAGTTAGAGTATACACCATGCCTAACTCGTTACATAAGGAGATCAATAGCCTAAGGTGTGGACCAAGCCCTTAGGTTGGCAACCATTAGATATTCATGATAAGGCTAGAGCACTAAAACCTTAGTTAATGGGAAAGTATAATTAGTGGTGGATATCGTAGCCCTATGATCTCATTATTGTTATTTACTCACAATCAAATTGCTATTTCTCTTTTTAACTTGAAGAAACTAATTCTAAAACGCAATTCACCAATCCCTGTGGAAATGATCTCGCACTTACACACTATGCTACCACAGACTTTGTGCACTTGCAAGTAAAACTAGAACGGTTATTTGTATATTTATTTAAGTAGATAATCGTCACAACAAGGAGCTTGCTAGTCCCTTCCTTTTAGGATCCAGAGCCGTAGATTTAGTGGACCTTGGCTTAATAGGCGTATGAGGTCCTCCAATAGTGGTCTTAATGCAGATTCTATCGGACATTTTTGGAGGAAAAGGTTTTTAAGGGAAAATGAGATTTTGATGGATATTTGATATTTCAACCATAGAAAGTTGAAATTGATGGTATGGATGTGTAGATCAAGGTGTGTATGAAGTGTTTTGAGGATTTTTTGATAAAAAATATGAGATTTTTTAGAGAGAGAAAGCTTAGGGTTGTAACAATGGCATGAAAAAGTGAAAAATCTGAAGAGACTATTTATAGAATCGCGATACCAGTCGACTAGGTTAGGGTACCAGTCGACTGAGTCCATTGCAGTTTTAAAAAATTTAACATACCGGTCGACTAGATCAGGACACCAGTTGACTGGGTAGTTTATACCAGTCGATTAGGTAGTTAACTGAATTTCAAAAAATGGCTCCAAACAAGGTCTTGGTTTACTAGTCGACTGGTATAGACTTACCAGTCAACTGGGAAATTAAGCAGAGATTTACCAATCGATTGGGATAGACTTACCAGTAAACTGGACCCTTAAAAAAAATTTTAGTCTTGAGTCTTAGCACAAAATTTGTTTATCTATGCCATCTTGAGTGAGGGAGTAATTAAATAAAGTTTAATACTCTTTCACTAGATGTCAAATATGCAAAATGATGAATGATGAAACAATCAAACATATAGTTTATCATAATCTAACAATCCTATTGACAGTCTTATTTTGCAAAAACTTGCTTCACTTAGAGATTTTGTAAGAATGTCAGCTATTTGATCTTTTGAAGCTATGGATTCTAGTCTAATATCACCTTTTTGAGCATGGTCTCTTAAGAAATAATGTCTAATTTCTATGTGTTTGGTTCTAGAGTGCTAAATAGGGTTTTTAGTTAAGTTGACAGCACTTGCATTATCGCAATGTATTAGGATACTTTTAAAGTTCATGCCATAGTCTTCTAGTTGTTGTTTCATCGACAACACTTGGGCACAATAACTTCCAACTGCTATATATTCCGCCTCGACGGTTGATAGTGCAACAGAGTTTTGTTTCTTAGAAAACAAAGAGGTTAACATTGCACCTAAGAATTGGCATGTTCCACTTATGTTTTTTCTATCTAACCTACACCCCGCAAAGTCAGCATCTGAATATCCTACAAGCTCAAAAGATGAATCTCTAGAGTACCATAATCCTAGAGTTTGAGTTCCTTGTAGATATCTAAGGATTCTTTTTACTGAAACTACATGTGATTCCTTAGGATTAGCTTGAAATCTAGCACACATGCATACACTAAACATAATATCAGGTCTACTTGCAGTCAAATAAAGTAAAGCTCCTATCATGCTTCTATAATATTTAGTACCTACACACTTACCTCCTTCATCAAGATCAATTTTTTAGATGTGCTCATAGGAGTACCAAGTAGCTTTGAGCTTTCCATCTCGAACCTCTTTAGTATGTCCTTAGTGTATTTTAATTGATTGATGAAGATGCCTCCTTTGATTTATTTGATTTGAAGCCCGAGGAAGTAGGTAAGCTCTCCCATCATGTTCATTTCAAATTCATCTTGCATGCACTTGGAAAACTCTTTACACATAGATTTATTAGTAGCACCAAATATAATATCACAAACATATATTTGGACTAGTAGAGTGTCATTTATGTGAGTTTTTGTGAAGAGGGTTGTGTCTACTTTTCATCTTATAAAATTATTGTCAATCCAAAATTTAATTAGTCTTTCATACCATGCTCTGGGAGCTTGCTTCAACCCATATAGAGCTTTAGAAAGCTTGTAGACATGATTTGGAAGACTAAGATTCTCAAATCCAAGAGGTGGCTCAAGGTATACCTCTTCTTCTATAAAGCCATTTAAGAAGGCACTCTTTACATCCATTTAAAATAATTTAAACTTATTAAAGCATCCAAAGGCCAATAACATTCGAATAGCTTCTAATTTTGCTTCGGGAGCATAGGTCTCATCAAAGTCTATTCCTTCTTTTTGATTATATCCCTTAGCAACTAGTCTAGTCTTGTTTCTAGTCACTATTCCAATTTCATCCATCTTATTTCTAAATACCCATTTAGTTCCTATTATTGTATGATTCTTTGGTATAGGAACTAGATATCCATAAATTGTTTCTTTCAAATTGATTTATTTCTTCTTGCATGGCAACTATCCAATCATTATCTTTTTTAGCTTCTACAAATGTTTTAGGTTCTATTTGAGACAAATAGGCTACATACTTGCAAATGTTTCTAATAGAGGAACGAGTTCTTACCCCTTGTGAAGGATCACCAATCACTTGATCGATTGGGTGATAAATTACATACCTCCAATCTTTTGGAAGACTATCCTCTTGTTGACTTGTAGATGGTTGGTCAAATTTGAGAGTTTCTATTTCTTGATTCGTTTGATGTGGGCTCTCCTTTAGGTCAACAATGGGAGTAGGTGTCTCCGTTCTTGGAATGAAATCTGCATCATCATTGAAAGAAACTTCTCTACTACTAATTGGGTTAGACTCGTCAAGGGTTACATGTACGGATTCTTCTACTACTAGTGTTCTCTTATTGAAGACTCTATAAGCCTTACTAGAGGTTGAATATCCTAAGAATATCCTTTCATCGGTCTTTGAGTCAAATTTACCCAAGTTAGTTTTATTATTATATAGGATGAAACATTTACAACCAAATGTACGAAAATAGGAGATATTAGGCTTTCTACTTTTCCATAATTTATAAGGAGTTTTGTCAAGCATTGGCCTAATTAAAATTCTATTCAAAATATAGCAAGAAGTGTTTACCACTTTCGCCCAAAAGTATTTTTGTAAGCTATTTTCACAAAGCATTGTTCTTGCAAATTCTTATAGAACTCTATTTTTCCTCTCAACAACTTCATTTTCTTGAGGAGTTCTAGGAGTTGAAAAGTTCTGATCAATTCCGTTTTCATCACAAAATTTTGAAAAACTTTGGTTTTCAAATTCTTTTCCATGATCACTTCTAATGCTTGAAATACAAATTCCTTTTTCATTTTAACCTTTTTGTAAAAGTTTTCAAATCCTTTGAAATTTTCATCCTTGTAAGCAATAAAGATAACAAGGTATATCTTGAATAGTCATCAACAATAACAAGAACATATTGATGGCCACCTAGACTAATGGTACTTATTGGACCAAATAAGTCCATATACAAAAGTTCCAATGGTCTAGTAGTTGACACTACATTTTTGATTTAAAAGAAATTCTAGTTTGTTTTCCCATTTGACAAGCATTACATACTTTATCTTTTTCAAATTTGATTTTGGGTAGTCCAATGATTAAATCTTTTCTTGGAATGATTTTAAGCAAATTCATGTTCACGTGACCAAGCCTTTTATGCCATAGCCATGGATTTTCACTAAATGCGGGAAAACATTTTTCATTTCGGAATGCAATGATTTTAAATCAACTATATAGACATTTTCATGTCTATGGCCAACAAACTGGATCTTGTTACTCTTGATGTCTATAACTAGACAATGAGAGGTTTTAAATATGACTTTGTTGCCTTTGTCACATAGTTGACTAATACTTAGTAGATTTGGCTTAAGGCCTTGTACTACCAATACATTATCTATGGTTGAGAAATCATTACCAACTTTTCCATGCTCGATGATCTTTATTTTTGCGTTGTCTCCAATGGTGACAAGTCCGCCATCTCTTAGAGTTAGCTCCTTGAATACACTTTTATCACTGGTCATGTGCTTTGAGCATCCACTATCAAGGTACCAATAGTTACCTTTTTTCTTGGTGTGGAGACATATCTACATCACACAATGATACACAATTGCATTTTTAGGTACCCAAAATTTCTTGGGTCCTTTGGGTTTAGTCCTTGAAAATACAGTTCTTTTTAGGACCCATACTTTCTTAACAACATATGGTGTTCTATAATCATGTTGATAATGCATAATCCTAGGACAATAGTTATTGAAATTTCTAGGATGATTTAGTTGTGCATGTCTATAATTCTTAGGATAGGAGTTCCTAGGATACATGTTTCTTATGTGAGGAATATTCATGTTATTTCTAGGAAATGTATGATGATGATTTCTTGGGTACATGCTTGCATTATTATGAGTATGCATATTATTTCTAGGATAACCATGATAGTAATTCCTAGGATATGCTTGTGCAGTGTGCAAGTCTCGAGTATACATGTTATTTCTAAGATGTATATGATGGTTATTCCTAGAATATGTATAAGCATTTCTTGAATGAGCATACATATAAGCATGAGTATTTCTAGGATGTTTCGTTCTTGTATATGCATTAGAATTAGTATTTCTAGACCTACTAGAATTTATTGAGGAAATGCTTTTGACTTTGCTAGTGGTCTTTGAAGTAGAGGCTTCATTCACACATGATGCTTTCATGAATAAGCTCTCTTTTGATTTTTGCTTGCCTAATGAAGAATATCCTAACCTAGATTTTCCTCCACTTAATCTTTGGCAAGATAGCACTTTATCAAGCTTTTCTTTTCTAAGCATGAGTCTAGATATTGTGCCATTAAATTCTAATATCTTCTTCTTTAAGCTTTCATTTTCATCTTTAAGAAAATCTTAAGAAGAATCATAAAGCAATGAAAATAGTTTATCTTTTTCTTCTTTTAGACTTATCATCTCTTTAGAAAGAGAGGACACCTCTTTCTTAAGAATAGAGTTCCTAAAATCGAATTTCTTCAATTCTTTATGCATTTCATTTATAACTTCTATCAATTCTTCTTTACTACTAACAATGTTATTTTTAGAAGAGGAAGAAGTTGATACCTCATTTTCATCATCGATTGCCATAAGATATAGGTTGGCAATTTCCTTGTATCTGATCTCTTTATCCGAGGAGTCTTCTTCTTTGCCACCACTCCAAGTGGTTGCAATCATAGCTTTCTTCTTGAAGCTCCTGTATGGTTTACTTATAGTTGTACAATCAGCCTTGATGTGACTGAGCTTCTTGCATCTATAACACACAAGTGGTTCCCATTTTGAAGTGGGATCCTTTGTGTAAGGTTTCTTGCTTTTCTTTAAGAATCTGTGAAATCGTTTGGTGATTAAAGCCATCTCACCATCTTCTTCGATGCTCTCCACCTCTTCTTCCGATTCTTCTGCTTTGTTGCTCGTAGAGGCTTGAGAGCAATCACCTTTTTCTTCTTCTCATCATCATTGACAACGGAATTCATTTCTTCCATCTCATATGTCAATAATGACCAGAGAAGTGTTTCGACATCAAGTTTGTCGAGATCTTTGGCTTTCTGAATGGCTATCTTCTTATGTTTCCAAGTAGGTGGCAGAGATCTTAAGATTTTTCTCATTAGTTTAAACTCCTTAGTGTTCCTACCAAGAAGCTTCAAACTGTTAACAATAGTTGTGAAACATGAGTGCATATGAGAAATTGTTTCATTAGGAGACATTTTAAAAGATTCATATTTGGATACTAGCATATAGATTTTTGATTTTTTAATCTAACTAGTTCCTTTATATGTAACTTGCAGTTTATTCCAAATCTCCTTAGCCAAAACACAAGCAATTTTATTATATTCAAATTTATCTAAAGCACAATGTAAAATATTTGTGGTTGTATTATTGAGAGACATCATTCTATAATCCTCATCATTGAATTGTGTTTTGAGTTTAGGCATTGTATGATTGATTTCTCCAATAGTTATTTCCTTTGATGGTATTCTAAGTCCTTCCTCAATGACTCTCCATAGATTATAATCTTGTCCCTCGACAAAGATTTTCACTTTTCTTTTCCAATAGTTAGAGTTGGAGCCATTAAACAAGGGAGGCCTAGTGTAGGAATGTCCCTCAGAATAGCTATTCAATGCCATCGGATCAACTCAAGGATTTTAAGCCTAAAATTGAGAACTAGGCTCTGATACCAATTGTAGACTGAGGTTTCAACCCAAGAGGGGGGTGAATTGGATAATCAAAACTTTCGGTAATTAATCGCAAGTTTATAAAAATAGATAAATCCACAAGCATGTAAACAAGTAATGTGCTGTAAACAAAAGAGTTTAAGGAATAGAAGATGCAAACTCAATTTATAGTGGTTCGGCAATATCAGATTCGTTTCGACCCTACGTCCACTCTCTTTAAAGAACCTCCTTGAAGTAATCCACTAAAACTCTTAGTCGTGCAATTTCACGGGTGTTGCACAAACCTTACAAACAATCCTTTCCTCTTGGAAGCTTATCCCTTCCTCTCGGAAGCTAATCTCTTCCTTTCGGAAGCTAATCCCTTTATAATAAATATGAGTTGATGTAAATTAAATGGTAGAAAGACAGCAATGGATGCTTATCCAACTGAAAAATATCTCTCTTTCAAGGTAAAGCTTGAAGAATGGCTCAACAATAAATATTTCAAAGCTTTTGTGTATTAATGGGAAAAAACTTGATTGAATGTGTAATCTCTTATTTTTAAATGCTCATTTGAGTGGGTTTATGTAGCCTTGAATTAATATAGCCGTTTTGTACTGACTTGGAATGTTTTAGTGCATTAACTGGTCAAGTCCTGCGTCTCAACGGTCATATTTTTTGAATTACCGGTCGACTGGGTTAAGTGAAAAGTCTCACTTTTTAAGGCTGTGAAGAGCACTAGTCGACTGGGTCAAGTGTACTGGTCGACTGGGGACATTCTGTCCAATATACCAGTAGACTGGTATGAAGCACCCAGTTGAATGGGGACACACTGTCCCAAATACCAGTCTTTTGGTATAAGTACCAGTCGATTGGGTTACCCTTCAACCTAGTTATTCATGCTTTGAAATGTTTTTTACTTTAAAACGTTTGAATGAATAGTTTTGTTAAAATGATTTTTCAAAAGGAGCCATAAGACAAGCTAGTTGCCTGAACAAGTGAGATTTACAGTTTGTTTCAATACCTTATGCCTATACTGGATCTTCTGTCTTGACTTGGTGTCTGATTCAGGTTGAATTCTTGTATCTTGATTCTTGGCTGTATACTTTTATCATTTAAAGCATTTAGATAAAATTGTTAGTGTAATTAGAGTTATGTTTTATCATCATTAAAATTTAGATGAGGGTCAACATCAACCAATCCCACCACATGATCCGACACTAAGAGTTCCATTCCCTCAACGACTCAAAAAGAATAAGCTTGATAAGCAATTTTCTAAATTTCTAGATGTGTTTAAAAAATTGCATATTAACATTCCTTTTGTAGATGCCCTCGAATAAATGCTGAGCTATGTGAAATTTATGAAGGATATCTTATCAAATAAAAGGAAATTGGAAGAGTATGAAACGGTAGCCCTTACTAAAGAGTGGAGTGCAATTCTACAAAAGAAATTGCCTGCAAAGCTTAAAGATCTAGGGAGCTTCACTATCCCATGTTCAATTGGAAATTCTGTGTTTGAAAGAGCTTTATGTGACGTAGGTGCAAGTATTAATCTAATGCCTTTGTCTGTTTTTAGGATTAGGTGAGATGAGACCTACTACAGTTTCATTGCAATTAACGGACCACTCAAGAAAACACCCACGAGGAATTATTGAAGATGTGCTTGTCAAAGTGGACAAGTTTATTTTTCCAGCGGACTTAATCATTCTAGACATGGAGGAGGATTGAGAAATCCCCATCATTCTTGGCAGACCATTCTTAGCTACTGGTCGAGCTCTTTTTGATGTCCAAAGGGGAGAATTGTGGTTGAGGGTACAAGAGGAGGTAACCTTTAATGTTTTTAATGCCATCAAGTATCCAGATAGAAGTGAGAGTTGTTTTAACATCTAAGCGATTGACTCTTTGTTCACTGAAGTGCATAATCAACAAAAGGAATCATTGGAAGCTTGTTTGGTTAGTCCTAATCTGACTATGGTAAAGGATCCTGAAGTGTTAGAATAAGCATCCTGGATGGATTCCTTTGGTCCTAACAACAGGAAATATTTTGAAGATTTGGGACAAGGACCCTCACGCCCCTTTCCATCTATTGAAAAGCTACCTGTATTGGAGCTCAAGCCTTTACCGGAACACCTTCGGTATGCTTATCTTGGTGAATCATCTACTCTTCCAATAAATTTTGTAAGGACTATGGACACCACATATCTCCACATTGATATGATATTGTCCACTTTGGGCCTAAGCCCTCATGGATTTGCTCTTGGGTTTTTACCCCAAAAGGCCTCATACCAATGGAGATATTTATCAATCCTTATATACCCATGATCCTCCCCACTTCTAGCCAATGTGGGACTTTGGTTGTATACCCAACAATCCTCCCCTCGAACAAAGGACCACCGAGCCTCCCCTCAAACGATCATCCATCCGTCCACTCTCTACCAACCAGGATTCTCCACTCCACTGCGTTGGAGCACACGCCTTACATGGAGCACCACCTGCCTCGAGAGCTTGCTCTATCCCAGGTCAACTCCTCTTCACCGTGTTATGACCAAGACACGTCCATGAAGAATCTAGAGCACACCGCCTGTCAAATCGAGCTAAATCCACGGATCTCATCGTGATCTAACCTAGGCCCACCACCTTTCGTTCTGCATTTCGAGGATTCATCCACATGGCTAACTCCGGGGCATGGCTCTGATACCACTATTGGAAATCACCTTAGCAAGATGCCCAGGTGGTGATCTTCCAAACACCCAAGTCTTGAATGACTTGTAGAAAGAATTTCAGCAATCGAACACAAGAACAAAAAATCAAAGAAAGAAAAGAAGACAAGTAATTTGTTTTCGAGGTTCGGCAATGTGCCTACGTCCCCGTGAGTTCCTTCGAACTCTCTGCACTATCTCAATGGTTCTTACAAAGTTACAGCAATCCCCTTCAAGAATCCAAGTTCTTGAAGAAACAAGAAGAGAAGGAAGAAGATGAGAACTCAACAATGTTCTCTAATCTAATCTAGACTCTCTATCTTATTACAACCAGCCTCACTACAAGAGTCCCTCTTGTGTTTATGTCTCTCTACACAATTCTCTCTTAGTGTTTACAATGATCTCATAATGTCACAAAACTCTCTTGTATGTGTGTTTTTTTTTTATCTTGTATTATCTTCTGAAATGAGGCCTTGAGAACCCCTTTTATAGCCTCTTAATTCTTGGACATTTTTGTGAGTCATTATCATCCCTTTGATCATGTTCTTCCTTTAATCTCAGCCCTTCATCACTCTCCAAGTGATGCTATGCGTTTTGGTGTGGTGCACACATGATTGGAGAGGTCTTATGCATGCTAGATCATGTGTGCACACATATGCTGTGTGCTGCGTGCTGCGGCGCTGGTGCTGTGTGCTGGGGCGCTAGGGCAGGGCTGGAAGCATGGATTGTTGTGTGCTATAGCGTGACCTGATGCTGCAGCCTCCTGATGCTGTGCGCACACCTCATGCTTGTGTGCTGAAACTTGCACAGCAGTGTGCCTGACCTTCCCAAGCTCAAAACTTAAGCACACACTTGTGTGCAACCTTTTAACTTGCTGAACTTTGATATCTCATAATTGGTTTAGACTTTAACCAACTTAGGCCATGTTTGAATATATTTGAAATTTAGACAAATAACAACAATCTCTACCTTTGTCTAAGTGTTCAAAAACCTGAACCATTGTGCAGAAAGCTTCGAGATCCAAACTCATATTGAGTTACCAATTAACTAACTCCAATCCTAAGTAATTCAAAGCAATGATTGAACTTACTTAGAGGTAAGACTTTAGTACCTAAATCTGTAGGACTTTCCTCCATGGTCTTCTTGTCAACATGAATGCATCCTTTCGTATCATTTTTCGGAATGTAATGATATCGAACATCCATATACTTTGTCCCCTCATGGAACACCGGATTCCTCCATAAGTGCCCCACACTTTGGCTATCCAAAGACACCACAACCTGCTCTTTTAGGACCTCCCACTCGTCCAACAACCCTTTGCACCCCACAGCCTCCTTTATGGCTTCCATAGCTGCTACGCATTCTACCCTGGTTATTATGAGTGCTACCATTGGCTGCCACTGAGCCTCCTTATTCCTCAGCAACCACTTCATCCCAAGCCAATGCTCTTTTCCGGGATTACTCACAATTTTGCTGAGAACACCCATTGCCCAAGAAACCCTCAACCGGATTATCTCCTTTTCTTGGATGATTCTCATCCCAATGATCTTTTGTACAAGGCTGAGATCCTTCCTCTCGAACTCCTCACTAAGTTGAGATGTAAACCTTTCCATCCTCTCCCTGCTGTTCCAAACCAACAACCCATCAATGACATAGATGAGGATACTCACCATCTTCTCCACCTTGTGTCCAGATGAGAAAGTTCTTGTGAAATCTATGTCTTCTTTCCTTGTGAACCCATTCGCCACCAACCTAGCCTTGTTTCGGACTTCATCTCTTGGAGGGCACCCTTCTTTGATCTTGTAAGTGCACTTACATTCCATAACTTTCTGATTTCCTGGAATTTTTACTAATTCTCAGAAGTTGTTTTTCCTCAAAGAATGCATTTCTTCCTCCATAGCCAGCTGCCACTTTGACGAATCCTTACACTCCATGGCATCCGTGTAAGTTTCTGGTTCAGCCATCCCTCCTTCTTTCCAAGGAGCTGCTGCATCCGCAGTATCCGCAAACCCACATCTTGAAGGTGGTCCAACCAGCCTTCCTTCCCAGTTCCTTATGAGCTGGTAGTCCTTCCGACTCGCTGCATCAACCTCTTCTAGTTCAGCCTCCTCATGAGCGTCCTGAGCTTGGTATTTTTCAATGGGCTCTACCTGGTCTGAACCCACTTGCCTCCTTTGCTCTACCTGAACAGAATCTCCCTTGATGCTATGCTCAACAATTTCTGAATTGGTTTGCTCACTAGCCCCTGGAGGGTTAGTTTTCTCCAAGTAGGGAAATAATAATTCATTAAAGACAACATCCCTACTTATAATCAGTTTCATGCCCTTCTTTTCTAAGGACCACAACCTATATCCCTTAACCCCATCACCATATCCTAGAAATACACATTTTTTAGACCTAGGGCCAAGTTTATCCTCCTTTTGATGTGCATATGCTGCACACCCAAAAGTCTAAAGGTTGTTTAATTCAGGGGGTTTTCCACTCCACAACTCTTCGGGAGTCTTATGGTATACAATCCTAGATGGTGATCTATTAATCAAATATGCAGCTGTAGCTACAACTTCTCCCCAAAAATATTTTGGTAACCCGGATCCATCTAACATGCACCTAACCTTTTCCATAAGGGTCTTATTCATCAACTCAGCAACTCCATTTTGCTGAGGAGTTTCCACAACCGTCCTATGTCTTAGAATGCCATTTAACCTACAGAATTGATCAAGTTCTTGGTTAAAAATTTCTAAGCCATTATTGGTTCTTATCCCCTTAACTACTCTACCCATTTGAGTCTCAACCAGCCCTTTCCACAACACTAATTTATTCAAGGCATCTAATTTATTCTTAACCAAATAAACCCATACTTTTCTTGAATAATCATCAATTAAAGACAGAAAGTAAATGTTACCTCCCTGTGTTGGTGTCCTTGCTGGTCCCCAATGGTCTGCATGAATGTAGACAAGAATGCCCTTAGACTTGTGCACTCTGGTGTTGAAGCTGACCCGATGTTGCTGCCCAAGAACACAGCTCTTATAGGAATCCATTTTTTCTACTTTGTCACCACCAAGTAGACCTTCCTTGCTAAGCACTTGCAGGCCCTTTTCGCTCATGTGTCCCAAGCGAGTGTGCCAAAGGGCTGCCTTGTCCAGCTCAGCCATCAAGCTTGCTGCTTGATCATTGGTTTTTGTTTCTCCGATCATCTCATTGAGTCCATCGTTTCTTACTTCCTTGATCACTACCAAAGATCCCTTGGCCACCTTGATCTTTCCTCCCTCTATCTTGCATGTATAGCCCATGGAATCCAGTTGCCCCAATGAGATCAAGTTCCTCTTCAAATCTGGAACATACCTCACATTTTCCAGCAGCCTTGTGGCTCTATCAAACATCCTCAATTGGATGTCTCCAATCCCTCTCACTTGGCAAGAATTATCATTCCGCAAGAAGACCCTTTCATCATTGATCTTCTTGAAATTCTTGAACCATTCTTTATGAGGGCTCATATGATAAGTGCACCCGGAATCAAGAATCCACTTTTCGCTACCTTGCCTCCTGCTCACATCAGAGCACACAACAAGAACATCATCACCTTGTTGTTCTCCCATGGCAACCGAAGCCTCTCCATTGTTGGTATGGCTTCTCCTTTCATCCCACATCCTCTTTTTGCAATCTTTCTTGAAATGGCCCTCCTTGTTACAGTAGAAGCACCTCCTTCCTCCAACCCTTGGTTTAGAGTGTGCTCTCCTATAGCTTTCTCCTCTACCATTGTCCCGGTAGTAGCCATTGTTACTGCCATTCCGAGCTGCTGGCCTTCCTCTTATGAATAGCCCTTCACCACTTGATGTCTCCTTCATCTTGGCTTTGAAATCATGTGCCCTTATGGCATTGATCACAATCTCCTTTATCAAAGAATCCCTTCCATACTCAATTGCATTAATCAAATTATCAAAGCAATCTGGAAGTGAATTTAATAAAATAACAGCCAATTGTTCATCTGGAAAAGAAACGCTACAGCTATTCAAATCTTGAACTAGCTTATTAAAGACATCAAGATTATCTTGCAACTCCTTACTAGGGTCCATTTTAAAAGCAAAGATTCTTTTAAGAAGATAAATTTTGTTAGGGAGAGTTTTGGTAAGAAACAACTCATCTAGTTTCTTCCATATGACAACCGGATCCTCCGAGTCTCCGCACTCCCTTGTGACACTATCCGACATGTGCAAGAAAATGGTGTTGTAAGCCATCTTCTTCATCTCGGTCCGCTGGTCCTCCATGATACTTGCTGGAAAAGCATCATCTTCTCCAATAGCCAAGTCCACTTTTTGCTCATGAAAAAGTCTCCCCATGAAAAATCCATCGAACATAAACTTTGAGAAAACCCTTGTAACTTAAGTGTTCGAAGACTTTTGCTCTAGGATGCCAATATGTGTTGATGCATTTCACACAAAGGTACAAGATTTTCCTATCTTAGATGATCTATCAAAAGAATAATCCATAAATTTAACTACCCCGCCAAAGTATTTATCGCACATTCTTGTTGGTAGATTTATCCATGATTTATCCATTATATCAAGAGTGATTAAACTAAAATAAAAACAAGCTACAAGAATTGCACTAAGTTGACCACTATTAGAAGGTAACAGTCTATATATAAATCTTATAATAAATATACAAATCAGAGGCACAAGTAGCAGAAAGTCAAATTTCATGATATATAGAAATTTATACAAATTCTCAACTAAACTTATTTATGTTATAATTAAAAACAAGGCATTATTTATTTTTTCCATCGTGTCATTTTTCTTGTCCAGCTATGTGTGTGATATATGATTTATTGTATTACTATGATAGGAAACTGAGGAGTTTTTGTTCTTCATTTTTCTTCCATGAAAAATGAGAGAAACAAAACCTTTTGTGAATCTTTAGATCTTTTATTTGTTGATAGGTTTGTGAATCTCTAGATCTTTCAGATTGTTTAACTTTTGAAGTCAAAATCAAAAACAATACTTAAGCTAGTTAAAATAAAATAAAATAAAAATCATTTAGTTAGAGTTTGTTTCGTGGAAACTCTGGAAAATTGAAGAAAGAACATTTTAAAAGTGACTAATTAAGAACACAAGCCTGAAACAATTCTCAGAACATATAAGTCAAGTAACTCCTTGATATATATAACAAGCCTTTTTCTTTTGTTCATTAATTTAAAACTTTAGCTTAATTTATACTTATGAAATATTGAAAACAATGGTAGAATCGGAACTTATTCTTGACTTAGCTACTAAAATGAAAATTGTACACATGAAAGGATGATTTTCCCTGAGATTTATTACAGTGAAAATTAATGGTACTTGATTGACTTGAAAAAATCATGATGTTTAATTGACACTAATTTTCCAATCAAATTGTTCTTATATGCTTTCTTTTATCTAAGTGAAAGACTTTAAAAAACTATAGAACTGAAGCCAACTTGACTTCATTTGCTTTCATTTTCAATTTTGTGCAAATTATAGAACTGATTTATATATATATTTTTTCGCTATAATAATATATATGAAATATCTTTAAATCTTAATTTGTTGAATTACTATGACTATTGCATGCATTAACATTATTGAAACATTAGTTTCATGCTAAACAGTGATTCCTAATAGTTTTCTACAAGCTAGTTAGCTATGATATTGTATGTATTAACATATTTGAAATAGTTGTTTCATGCATCATTATCACCATTTTAAAATTAAATGTTACCTTAAAGTCCTTATATATTTGAACTCTGAAACATACAACCACTTTTTTTTTTACACCTATACCAATAACCAATCACAAACTCTAAATTTATTCGTTACAGTGCCAAACAAATTTTTTTAAAATTAAAACGGTAATTTACGAATCAACCTTCTACACATGACAACATGTTAATAGTGGCCAGACTTACAACGTGGCATGAAAGGGTGGAATCAGATGTTCATATAGAAGTTCTCTTCTCCCTAAGGAGAAATTATTGACACTTTTGGTTTTTATTACCTTTTATTTCTATATATTTGTTTCATTCCCTTGTTAGCAAAAAATGAGCACATATTTATGCAGGTTAAAGGCATTTTGTCTTAACAACTATACGTTCTTAATTACAACTACATAAGCTTCAATTGCCAAGGCAAACAATATCACAGTTACAAGTGAAACAACACTTGTTCCAACATATTATGAATACAAGACAACTAATGAAAGCTACGAAGATCAAAAGCCAAGAAAAAAGTAAGAGGAGTGAGGCAAAGATCATAAGGAAAGTGGGCAACAGAGATAAAAGACCCATTCAAGGTTGCTATAGTAAACATAATCATTAATTTAGACATGATATGATCAAAGAATGGACTGTTTCACAAGGTTGGTCATGGAAAAATGAATGCAACTGAGAATTAATCAACTAAGAAACCATGAAGTTTTAATACACATAAGGTAAAATCTATGCAACTTAAGTTACATCATCCACAGGCATAAAAAATCAATGAGATTACACATCAATAACTCGTGTTTTTATATGATTAGATTAAACGTAAAAATTTGTATGCATATGGATTTATGACACCGAACAACCTAAGTATAAACACAAAATAATAAAACAGTATATCAGATAAATAACATAAAACCATGTACCTCAAATGGACTAAAAAGTCCATAGGCTTGATCAGCTATATCCAACAAGGATGCTTCCTGCAAAATTGAAAATCCAATGGTAGTAAATCTCACTTGAACAAGTAGAAAGTAATTAGTTCTAGACTAATGAGATGATAGAATTTGTTTGCTAAGAGATTTTCCATAACTATAGAAAGTAATCACCTATTTGCATGGAAACCAGAGAGAGGAAGTATCCTTTCTTGTGAAGTTAAGCTCATATCACTTTAATAGTGCAAATGTAATTTCATCCAGAATAGATTCCTTAAGGTTATTAATAGTAGGCTCCTAATTTTTCCTAAAATACTAATCCATATAGTATATCGATGAAAACAAAGCAACTATAGAAGGAATATAAGAGAAAGAAACTACATCACTAATATCCTGACCAAAGATCCACTTGTTAGTCATCAAATGTTTCAAGTTTTCTTTTTAAATTTCTTTCAAAATCTAATAAGTCCATTAGCTATGTTTTCATTTTCTAAGATCAATAAAAGGATTTGAGTCTATGAAACACCTATCAAGGGAAAGGAATAACCAAAGCACACTTCTTAGCACTTTGGTTTTTTCTTACCTCCCTTCCTTTCTATTCTCTTTCTTGTTCATTCAGCTTTTAATAGCCGCATCAATAACTGTGTGAAAAATAAAATATGTTCCTAAATTAGCATACTATCATGAATCACTTTCATAGTTGGATTAGCATTTTTCAAATTTCAATTAACATGTTGTGGCATAATCGGGTTTTAACTTTAAATGCCTAACCACAAATCTAGTTTGTGGTATTTTTCCAGAGACTTTACCACTTGAGCTAGTTGCCACTCAGAGTCCCTTACTAGTTTTCAACATTTCTTTAGTCTCTGAAGTTATAATACAAAATAAATTTGTTGTCTAGACACTAACTTTTCATATAGGTAATTCTAAATCTAATTCAACTTACTCACAAAAAAAAATAAGTTAACAAAGCCATGAAGAATTGTAATATATAGCCAAGCACATAATATTTTTTTTTATTCTGATAAATAAGAATCAAGCACATAATAGTAAATCTATAAGATACTTATAACATAAAAAATAAAAAAATATACATATAAAAATTTGATACCATGCATACCTTGCTGATGTTGGCAAGATATCTAGTCCTCGTCGATTAAATTGAATTGATATTACTATGGTTGTTCACCATTCAAAGCTGTTTATTGGTTGAGACCTAATTACAGGAGGTAAGAAATAAGAAAAAATATATATATATATATATAAAGAAGAAACTTGCAATCGAAACCTATTGTGATTCCATATATCTACTTGAGCACTGACTATATCAATTTCATCTTTTTTATTAGGTTTAATCAGCTTTATAATCTACTTCCTATAAAAATTTAAGAAACCTAAATTCCAAAGAAAAAAATAAATCTAATATTGAATCTGGCACGCACAAAAGAAAAGAAACCTTAACCTTCGAACTTTAGATTTCCCCTATTTTCCTTGAGTCTTTAACGACAACAGTGACCCAATACGATGGCCTATCTATGGTATTCAAACTTCAGCTTTCTCTCTGCTTTGCCTCCACCGCTAATGGAGAGATACGAAACAGAGAGATTGAGAGGGAGATGGAGAAAGAATAAAGGGTATAATTGAGAGTGAGAGAGATATGAGAATGGGTCATTGATACAACTTAGAGAGTGCGAGAAAAAGAAGAATGGGTCACTGATATAGCTCTGAGGCTTAGAGAATGCGAGAGAGAGAGATTAGAGTTGACTACTTTTTTTTTCTTTATTTGTAAATTCCATTTAAGAAAGTTATACAGATTTAGCGCGGGTGAAGTGGTGCCTAACTTTTAGGTCTATACTAACGGTTTGTTATGGTCTATACTTATGGATTTTGGATTGCATAAGTATAGACATAATCTATAGTGATGGAAAAATTTATCCGCCAATATAGATATAGTCTATACTGACGGAATAATTTATCTGTCAGTATATACATAGTCTATAGTGACAAAAACTTTCATTCGTCAGTATAAATTAAGCTTTACTGATGGATTTATAATCCGTTTCTATACTGACGGATTGAATCCATCAATATAACCATCCGTCAGTAAATTATAATTTTCTTGTAGTGATTAAAGAAAGAAACATATTAAAGAATGTGTGTTTAAATAAGAAAGCTAGACATATGAGAATTTCATGAATGAACCAAAACTACTTTAAACAAATGGATTCAAATGAGTGGATTGAAAATGTGGATCAAATTAAGCATGTGCGGATTAGAACTAAGCATGTACAGCATGTGTAAGACCCCATATTTTAATCAGACTATTTTAATCGAAATTTTATTTCAAGGAATTTTTTATCTGTTTAAGTAAATTTATGTTGTAATTAAGAATAATTTTTAGGGGAATAAGCTTTTTCCCTTAAAAGGTAATAAGGAAAGCTAGGTAAGAGTTATGATTTAAAGAATTTTGGAGTGAATTTTCAAAGAAAAGAAGAGTTGGAGGCTTGGTATGCAAAAAAAGGAAAGTTTGTTCTATGAAAATGAGTTTAAAGGGAGAAAAAGCAACACAATGTGCTAGATTCTCTACAACCACTGAAACAGAGAAGAGAAAGAGTGAAAAAGAAAAGAAAAAAGAAGAATGAGGAAGAAGACGAAGAAAAGGAAAAATGGAGAAGACGAAGAAAGGAAAAATCTCACAATGAAGGTAAGAATTATTTTTCTTTATTAGGTATACTGTTGTGAGTTTTAATTTACTCGCAAGCGCACGAGTCGTTTGCAGTATAGCGTTGTGCAAGTGCGAGGTCGAATCCACAGGGAATTGCGTTGTGAAAATATAATTTTTAATCTAAACTAACTCTATCTTAACCTAGTTCCGAATTTTGAATGATAATTTGTAAAATAAATTAAAACTAAATTAAATTGATTTTAAAACTAATAATAAAAAGCACTAAGGTTTCCGAATCCACCCCACCGAAGTTAAGCATACATGTTCTAAAAATATAGCCTATCAAAACATTCTATGAATCCAACTATAAGACAAAAAACAAAGAATATCCCAACTAAACCAAAAGCACCCGATGTATCCGCTCTTAACAAATCACAAAGGGAATCCAATTTAATCGAAAAGCATTCAATGTATCCATCAGATGAAACACAAAGAAAATCCAACAGACAATTTAAACTCAATCAATTATAAGATTAACTCAAATAATTGATAGAACATTTATACTCAAAATTGTCAGATTTGTACAAGCAAATCTGAACTACTACGCCAAACAACGGCGGGGTTTCATCTTCAACCTTAGCTGAAGAGTCTAGCCACTCATAACTATAAAACTATAATAAAAAGTGCTAAACATTTAAACTAAAACAACTGAATATAAAGAAATAAATAAACAACTTTACATGGGAGAAATTCCACTCGCTGCCGGGCGGCGCTTCCCCTCGTGGTAGCAATGCCTTCGGGATCCACTAGAATGCTAGCGGACGTCCACCGGTAAACACCAAAGTGGCTCAGGAATTGTACATTGGATTATGAAGCCAAATGGTGTTTATATAGGGGGAGACCCGGAGTAAAACAGGTTGCAGAAACGATGTGGGATACAGGCCCGTGTGCGCTCGATCGCAGTGTGGTGCGATCGATCGCAGTGTGGTGCGATTGATCGCAAGTACAATCGATCGCATATCTTGTGCGCACGATCTCATGTGCGCTCGATCGCATGTCTGCTGCGATCGATCACAAATGCACTGAACTTCAATTATTTCGATGTGGGATGTTGACCATGCGCTCGTTCAAAGGCAGGTGCGCTCGAGCGCTGGTGCGCTCGATCGCATATCTGTTGCGATCGAGCGCAATGTCTCCAGAAGCTTCAAATCAACCTGAAATGCTGCACTTTCTCCACAAAGCTGTAAAAACACACAAAACACACAAAACACAAGAAAAACGTAAAATAAAGTAAAATAATACTAACTAAGAGCATAACAAATATAAGTTAAGGGTCTAAAATATGCAATATTTAAGACTCATCAAATACCCCCAAACTTATATTTTGCTAGTCCCTTAGCAAAACAAAATAAAAGACTCAATGAAAAACAAAGAACATAAAGATAAAGTCATCACTCATGGTATCCAAAAATTTAAGGAGCACACATCACCATGATATTCATTCATAAGCAAGCTTAAAAAGGTAAACCCATCTTCGCAATGAATAGAAATGTTAAAATCTAATTACTTACAAAAGGCAGGATAAGGCATCACAAGCTTGAATCAGTGTAAGGTGAATTAGCATATAAAAATGAAGCTTCCAAGTAACTCTAATGTGTAAGGTCTCCATGTCTCAAGATTCACCGAATTTCCCATCAAAAATGAACGAAAAGGCATAGTTTTTATTTTATTCACTCTTTTTTATTATTATTATTATTATTATTATTAAGGCACGGCTATACTTAGTTCCCTTGAGCTTTCTAATTGACCCTTGTAGCGAGTGTTAAGTCAATGACTCCCAAACCAGATGGTTTTAGGGCATTAGGTGTAAAGACACCCCTGAGAACTTACTAACTCGAGTCAAAAAGGCTACGAAATTAAACCGACCTTAATATTACCAAGCAAAATTTCACCTTTTGACGTGAACACTCACTGCTTACTGAGGCAAGAGGTCCAGTTACTCAGCGAAAAGTTTATTGATAAATTTTTTTTTTTTTATTTTATATTTTCCTATGCCCAAGAGTTCATCCAACAAGTCATCCAGTTTCAGTTAAGATAAGGAAAAATACACATTAAAATCACGTGTCATACCTCACATAATTTGTGCTAATGTGCTCGTGTGAGATTAGATCAAACATGTGAATTCTCAAAATGCCTAAAGTAAGTAACTAAATTTTAAAAATTTATCACCAGATCATGTGTTCAAAATGTTAAGCTCACCAATGACATCACATCACAGAAAATGTTTAGATCAACTAAAATTTCACGATAACATGAGCATGCATTTATCTCTATGACGAAAAGACAACAAATTAGGACAAAGTGTGTGATGTGTCTCCCATACCCCCAAACTTAAATTACACATTGACCCCAATGTGTGACTAATATGGAAAGAGCTGACCTGAGATATGGAGAACTATCTGGACTGGTATGGCTCATAGCATACCCAAAACTTGAACTGAAGTACGCTTTGTCCCTGAAAAATAAAAACTGGAAAACAAAAAATACTGGAAACAAACATTAATCATAAAAATGCGAAATAATAAATAAACAAAAAAAAAGATAAGCTGTGGGATGCCTCCCATGAGCGCTAAGTTTTACATCTTCAGCCAGACTCTCCCTAGAATACTACACTCAATCTGAGTAACTAGGATCCTCCAACAGTATCGTCTCAATGTCCGGACTCCTCAACTCTAAGAACGGTTTCAGCCTCTGTCCATTTACCTTGAAAGTATTACCATTCTTAGGATCCTCAATCTCGATGGCCCCATGAGGAAAAACCGATCGAATAATGAATGGGCCTGACCATCGGGATTTGAGCTTGCCTGGAAAAAGATGCAGGCGTGAAAGTATAAAGATGAGCTCGTCTCAAAATATTTTGGTCATGAGTCTTCTTCATTTATGCTTTGTATGATCGGGCACACTCATATGCATCATTCCGCAGCTCCTCCAATTCATTGAGTTGGAGCTTCCGTTGTGAGCCAGCCTTGGAAAGATTGAAATTTAGTTGCTTGACAGCCCAATACGCACGATGCTCTAATTCAACCGGAAGGTGACATGCCTTTCCGTATACAATGCGATAGGGAGACATGCCAATTGGCGTCTTGAAGGCTGTCCGATATGCCCACAGTGCATCCGTTAATCGCAGAGACCAATCCTTTCTAGTAGGGTTCACAGTCTTTTCCAAAATATGTTTGATCTCGCGATTTGAGATTTCCACTTGACCACTCGTCTGTGGGTGATATGGGGTGGCAACTTTGTGCGTGATACAATATTTCTTCATCAACTGCTCAAAGATCTTGTTGCAAAAGTGCTTACCTCCATCACTTATGATTGCTCGAGGCATACCAAAACGAGCAAAAATAGTGTCTTTCAAGAACTGGACCACAACTCTGTGGTCATTGGTCTTGCACGCAACGGCCTCCACCCACTTGGACAGATAGTCCACAGCAACTAGAATGTATAAGTAGCCAAAAGAGTTTGGGAATGGTCCCATGAAATCAATGCCCCACACATCAAAAATCTCAACAATCAGAATAGGGTTGAGGGGCATCATATTTCTCCTAGAAAGACTCCCTAGCTTTTGGCAACGCTCACAAGATATACAGTAGGTGTGAGAGTCCCAAAACAGGGTAGGCCAATAAAATCCACACTGCAAAATCTTTGCAGCGGTCTTTTTAGCACTAAAATGGCCTCCACATGCATGATCATGACAAAAGGCGATGACATTAGATTGGTCATGCTCAGGAATACATCGTCTAATGATCTGATCAGGACAATACTTGAACAGGTAAGGATCGTCCCAAAAAAAGTGTTTTACCATGGCCAAAAATTTTGATTTATCTTGCTTCCCCCAATGCAAGGGCATGTGTCCGGTGACAAGATAGTTCACTATGTCAGCAAACCATGGTGCGGGACTGTGAGCAATGTGCATCAATTGCTCATCAGGAAAGGTCTCAGAAATGGGAGTGGCAGCCTCACTGAATTCCACAATCAATCTAGACAAATGGTCCGCCACCACATTTTCCGAACCTTTCTTATCCCGAATCTCAATGTCGAACTCTTGAAGTAGCAAGATCCATCGGATAAGACGAGATTTAGCATCTTTTTTAGAGAAAAGATACTTCAATGCAGCATGATCCGAGTAGATAATGACTTTAGATCCTAACAAGTAGGATCTGAACTTGTCTAGTGCAAAAACAACTGCAAGCAACTCCTTCTCTGTGGTAGAATAATTGAGTTGTGCGTCGTTTAGAGTTCGACTTGCGTAATAGATAGCATGGGGAAGTTTATCAACACGCTGCCCCAAAACAGCTCCAACAGCATAGTCTGATGCGTCACACATAATCTCAAAAGGCACACCCCAGTTAGGTGGCTGAATAATGGGTGTGGACGTCAGAATTTCCTTCAGATCCCCAAATGCTTTCTTACAATCCTCATCAAATAGAAATGGGGCATCTTTTTGCAACAACTTGCACAAGGGCCTGGCGATCTTGCTGAAATTCTGGATAAATCGCCTATAGAAACCTGCATGGCCCAGAAAAGATCGAACCTCTTTCACCGTACGTGGGGGTGGAAGGCTGGAAATCAAATCCACCTTCGCTTTGTCGACCTCAATCCCTCGATGAGATACGATATGCCCCAGTACAATTCCTTGCTTGACCATAAAATGGCACTTCTCCCAATTAAGCACCAGGTTCTTCTCCTTGCACCGTACCAAAACCAAAGAGAGACGGTGCAGGCACTCCTCAAATGTTGAACCGATGACGGAGAAGTCGTCCATGAAAATCTCCAAGAACCGCTCTACCATGTCAGAGAATATACTGACCATGCACCGTTGAAAAGTGGCAGGTGCATTGCATAACCCAAAGGGCATGCAACGGTAGGCGAAGGTCCCAAAATGACAGGTAAATGTCGTCTTCTCCTGATCTTCAGGGTCCACGGGGACCTGGTTATATCCAGAATAACCATCCAAAAAGCAATAATACTCGTGCCCAGCCAAACGCTCCACCATCTGATCAATAAATGGAAGTGGAAAGTGATCCTTCCTTGTGGCAGTGTTCAGCTTACGGTAGTCTATACACACTCTCCACCCAGACTGCACACGAGTTGGCACCAACTCGTCGTCCTTATTCTTTACTACCGTTAACCCAGCTCGCTTGGGCACGACATGAATGGGGCTCACCCACTTGCTATCAGAGATGGGATAAATGATCCCTGCATCTAACAGCTTAATAACCTCTGCCCTTACAACCTCTTGCATAGTAGGGTTGAGCCTTCTTTGCGGCTCCCTTGATGGCTTAGCATCTTCCTCCAAGTGTATCCTGTGCATCACCACCGAGGGGCTGATTCCTTTAATATCCTCAATGGTCCAGCCGATAGCTTCCTTGTGCTCTCTTAAAACATCTAATAATTTCTCCTCTTGAGCCTCTCCCAAATCTGAAGCTATTATCACAGGCAAACAGTGTGCTGGACCCAGGAACTTATACTTAAGATTATCCGGTAAAGGCTTAAGTTCCTTCTGTTGAGGTTCGGGTGACACCTTCTCCTCCTCCTCCTCCTCCTTCCTTTCTTGAGGATCAGACTCCAAAATGGCATTTACTTCCTCGAGTAACTTATCTAAACCCAAGTCCTCTCCAAAGTGAGCAAAGCATGCCTCCATGGGATCCTCATTGCTTGATTCATCCACAGTATCCTCAAGAATCTCCTCTATCAAGCATACATCTCTCATTTCATCATATTCCAGTGGTTGCCTAGTGATATCAAAAATGTTCAACTCCACTGTCATATTTCCGAAGGAGATCTTTATCACCCCTGTCCTACAATTGATTAGGGCGTTAGCCGTGGCTAAGAATGGTCGCCCTACAATCACCGGTATTTGAATCCTTACATTCTGAACCGGTTCTGTGTCAAGCACAATAAAATCCACGGGGAAATAGAACTTATCCACTTTTATCAAAACATCCTCAACTATCCCCCGTGGTCTTTTCACTGACCTGTCAGCCAATTGAAGCGTCGTGGTTGTGGGCTTCAATTCTCCTAACCCCAACTGCACATAGACTGAGTAAGGTAGAAGATTCACGCTCGCCCCTAGATCCAAAAGGGCCCTCTCAATATGGCTGACTCCTATTGTGCAAGAGATGGTAGGACACCCCGGGTCCTTATACTTGATAGGTAACTTGCACTGAAGGATTGAACTGACCTGCTCGGTCAAAAAAGCCTTTTTTGGGACATTCGTCCTCCTCTTGATAGTGACCAAGTCCTTTAAAACCTTGGCATATGATGGCACTTGATGGATGGCATCCAAAAATGGGATATTGATATGGACTTGCTTGAATACCTCCAGAATTTCTTCATACTTCCCTCCTTTCTTGGGCGCCTGTAATCTCTCGGGGTAAGGCGCTCTAGGTACAAACGACCTAGGAGGGTCTTTCTCAGTAGGTGTGGCTGTAGATGGCTCAGCATCTCTCTTCTCTGTGTTGCCACTCCCTTGCCCATGCTGTATAGCAGGGCTCTCTTCCACTTGATTGTCCACTTGTCTCCCAGACCTCAGTGTGACAATCGACTGTACTTGTTCCTCCCCGTGCGTAGGAGTTGATGAACTCTCAACCATAAATTGTCCTTTTGGGTTTTGCACGGGCTAACTGGGGAACTTTCCTTTCTCTCTCTCACCCAAATGACTTGCAATTTGCCCTTTTTGACTCTCCAGCTTGGCAATTGCTTGGGTGTTTACCATTGTTGCACTCTTCACATCACTCATATTTTGGCTAGTCGCCTTCATGAATTCCTTGAGGGTGTCCTCAAGCGACTGTGAAACTGGCGCTGGTGTTTGAGCGGGTGCATGGTAAGCAGGTGATGGTGCTGGATAAGCTGAGTGACCATAATTTGGAATTGGTGGAGGAAATTCGGGAGTGTAAGGGGCTCCTCCCTGATTCATCAGTTGGTTCTGGTCCCATAAAAAATTAGAGTGGTCCCACCACCTTGGATTGTATGTTTCGGAGCAAGATCCATTTGATTGCCAACAACAGTCATTGAAAGCATTCATTTGTTCCATAGGATACTCGGCATAAGCCGGCATTAATGGGCAATTCTGTGCTAGATGCATGGGACTAGCACAGATGGAACAACTTTCAACATTGAAAGTGTTGGCAGCATTGAGGGACAGGCCGGTCATTTTAATGAAATCCTTCAGGGCGTCCTCTAAAGACTGTGAAACCGGCGCTAGATTCATCCACATGATTTTTTTTTAATTAAATTAATTTTTTTTTTATTTTTTTTTTAAATTGATAACTAACTAGTAGAAAAATAAAATCAATTCAGACCAAAAATTTTCACAAACAAAACAATTCCCCGGCAACGGCGCCAAAAACTTGTTGTGAGTTTTAATTTACTCGCTAGCGCACGAGTCGTTTGCAGTATAGCGTTGTGCAAGTGCGAGGTCGAATCCACAGGGAATTGCGTTGTGAAAATATAATTTTTAATCTAAACTAACTCTATCTTAACCTAGTTCTGAATTTTGAATGATAATTTGTAAAATAAATTAAAACTAAATTAAATTGATTTTAAATCTAATAATAAAAAGCACTAAGGTTTCCGAATCCACCCCACCGAAGTTAAGCATACATGTTCTAAAAATATAGCCTATCAAAACATTCTATGAATCCAACTATAAGACAAAAAACAAAGAATATCCCAACTAAACCAAAAGCACCCGATGTATCCGCTCTTAACAAATCACAAAGGGAATCCAATTTAATCGAAAAGCATTCAATGTATCCATCAGATGAAACACAAAGAAAATCCAACAGACAATTTAAACTCAATCAATTATAAGATTAACTCAAATAATTGATAGAACATTTATACTCAAAATTGTCAGATTTGTACAAGCAAATCTGAACTACTACGCCAAACAACGGCGGGGTTTCATCTTCAACCTTAGCTGAAGAGTCTAGCCACACATAACTATAAAACTATAATAAAAAGTGCTAAACATTTAAACTAAAACAACTGAATATAAAGAAATAAATAAACAACTTTACATGGGAGAAATTCCACTCGCTGCCGGGCGGCGCTTCCCCTCGTGGTAGCAATGCCTTCGGGATCCACTAGAATGCTAGCGGACGTCCACCGGTAAACACCAAAGTGGCTCAGGAATTGTACATTGGATTATGAAGCCAAATGGTGTTTATATAGGGGGAGACCCGGAGTAAAACAGGTTGCAGAAACGATGTGGGATATAGGCCCGTGTGCGCTCGATCGTAGTGTGGTGCGATCGATCGCAGGTACGATCGATCGCATGTCTTATGCGCACGATCTCATGTGCGCTCGATCGCATGTCTGCTGCGATCGATCGCAAATGCACTGAACTTCAATTATTTCGATGTGGGATGTTGACCATGCGCTCGTTCAAAGGCAGGTGCGCTCGAGCGTTGGTGCGCTCGATCGCATATCTGTTGCGATCGAGCGCAATGTCTCCAGAAGCTTCAAATCAACCTGAAATGCTGCACTTTCTCCACAAAGCTGTAAAAACACACAAAACACACAAAGCACAAGAGAAACGTAAAATAAAGTAAAATAATACTAACTAAGAGCATAACAAATATAAGTTAAGGGTCTAAAATATGCAATATTTAAGACTCATCATATACTCATTAGATTAAATATTGAATTCTTGAAATAGGGTTTTTGAAGAATTTTTTATGAAAAACAAGTTTTAGTTCTAAGAAATGGGTTGATGCTTGATTTAAGTGATTCAAGAAGTTTTATGGAAGAATTATGGCTTTTGGGAAGAAAAAGAAGGAGTTTTCGTGCTATTTTTGGGCTTCAGCCCTCAGGACAATCGATTGTCCAAATTGCACAATCGATTGTGCAAGGGATAGAAGCTTAAGATCGACAGCACAGTTGACTGTACTATCTTTCGGGGGACTTCATAGTCGATTGTATGATGAAAACAGTCAACTATGCAGCCTTATTTTTAGTTTTCAGGTTTTCAAATCTTGTTCTTTTCAATCCTAAGCGTTAGAGGATGACCCAATGGGTTAATCGAGAGTTGTAGGCCTTTGAATTAAAGTGTTTAAATTCTAATTACCTATGTTGCATTATGATAAATATCTTTTTTTCATTAGGATATTTTTAAGTTTAATCAAGAGGCAAGGAAGTGAGTTGGGATTAAGCATGGTGCAAAGAGGTGAGTATCACCTTACTCTCAATAAACGTGAGAATGCTATGTACCTGTTATACTGTTTTGTTGTTGTGGAGAAATATGGAATGAATAGTTTTATTGAGTGGCTATGTAAATCTCACCCGGTAAAGGGTAAGGAGGAGGTATTAGAGTGTTAACGATCGTAACTCCACCCAGTAAGGGATAAGGAGGAGATTCTTAGTGTGGAAGTGGAGACCTCGCTTCGTAAGGGGTAGAAGAGGACCTAATTTATATAAATAGGAGACATCCCGACATTTGATAGCTACTTGATTAAAAGGGATAAAGAGTTGAAGTGATTAAATGAGTGTTTCACATTGTATTACATATCATGTTTGAGCTGTATGTTCAAAACCCATGAACCGTATAAATTGTTATGCACTACATAAAATCTAACTTTTTTACTAAACTACCTACAAGGGGTTTTATAAATAGATTTCTTGGATTACTCCGAGTAATGTGATTACTCATTGATCTTTTTAGCTCACCCCCTTCTTCTTACTATTTGAGGAAGATCATTTGAGGACCTTAAACCATAAATGAAGAAACCAAAAAGAGGAGTCTCTAGGTTGGTCTACATGCTGGCATCCTCGACCAATCCGTTTGTACTAGTGGTCTAGTATTTTTGTACTAAGTGTACATCTTGAAGTCTATGTCTCATAAGATATCCTTCGTAAAGTAAGTATTTTATTTTGGATCGAAGTTGTACTTATTTACTATGATATGCATATATTATTCTACGTCTACGTTAGATTCTATCCATATTAAAATTGTCTAGGTGCTCAATTCTTAAAAGTAAGGATGTCGTTTCGAGTAGGGCCCGCTCGGGATAAGTCATTACATTTTTGGTATCAGAGCTTTAGGTTTAAAGTTCTGCAGACTCTAGTTGCATGAGTATTATGCATGGGATGGTTATAGAAAAGTTAGTTTTGTAGAGTTGGAAAGGATGTCGTTTAGGATTGATAACCAGAGATGGTTTAAGTGGGGGTAATATGTCTTGAGATTTAAGTTGAGCCGATTTGTGTGTGATTGTTGTGTGAAATTGATGTTTGTTGAAGTGACTTTTGATGTTTGCAAATTCTTGTATTGATGTCATTTAATGGAAATTGTTGGTGTGGTCGTTTTTATATAATGTTGGTAAAATTGTTTAATGCGATGAAGTATTTGATTGATGTGTTGTATATATGAGTAAAAGAATTAATTTGGGGTTGGTGGTTTGATGATGATGTTGAAAACTGAAAGATAATAAAATGACATTTGAAGAGTTATAATTATTTGAAAGTTTTACTGTGATAGATGCAACTATTGGCAACTTATTAAGGAGATATTAGTTGAAAAAGGATGGAAATTTTTTTTAGATTGATTTTCCCCTAATAAACATGAGTTGAATAAATCATATTGAGCTAGTGAACTAAGTTGAGTTACATAGGAACTTCTTTTTTGATGATTATTCTTCATGTTGTTATGTTAAAGTGCTGATGATTAATGATTGTATAATTATTGTGTGGTATTGGTCTAGGAAATAGTTGTTGTAAAATGTAGACTCGATATAAAAGAAGTCCTAAGTAGTAGGCTTGTGTGTGTATACTTAGATGTTGAGCACGAGGAAAAAGGTAGTTGATTATGTATTAAACTAAAATACTTTAAAGGTTGGATTTTGAGTGTATTAGAAGGGTGAAGAGGTTTGAGAAGGATTTTTAGGAAGTGACACTTCAAAAGTTTTTTCCCTTTAATTAGTCTTGTTAATTTGAAAGTTTAATTTGGATTGCTTGAGCTTTGGTAGATTGTTGGTAAATTGTTCGACAAAGAAATTAAAGATATTCGTGAGGGCTTTCTATTGTGTAATGTTAAATTATGATTAGGTATTTCTTCAAGGATTGTATGAATATTGTGTGCTGTTGACCTAAAGAATAGTTAGTATAAGAAATTTTGAACTTCTTTTAGGTGAAGACTTGTATAGTGGGTTAATATGTGTGTCCTTGAGAAATGAGCATAGTGAAAGCGTAGTCGATGAAGAATTGAATTAAATGATTGAAGGTCCGAATTGTGTTATCAATTAGAAAAATTTGGGAAGTTCAAGAGTTAGGAAGTAGTATTGATTCATAAAAGTGTTGGATGGGTGCCTAATGTAAGAGAGGTTATTCGATATAAAATGATAGTTATGAAGCAAGAAAAATTGATTGAATAAGGAATGATGGTACTAAGGAAATTATAAGCAAAGTTGTTTGATATCTTGGGATTTTAAGAGAATAGAAAATAAGGTATGATTTTCTTAGTTAAAGTTTTCATGGACTCTATTAGAGTGTTTCATTAGGTGAATTAGAAGTAAAAAGGTATTAGTCAAGAATCACTTATAAATTTTCGATCGGAAATTGTTCAAAGATTATAGCTATTATGTGAGTATCACCTTACTTCTAGTAAGCGTAAGGATATTAAATGAAATTTAAAGCTTAGTGTGTGTGTGTCTATATATATATATATATATATATATATAGACACACACACACATATATACCTATTATAGACAAAAGATTAAAGGAGTAAGAGACACTCGTAATAAGACTAGCATGTTGAAATTTATATGTTTGAAAGATGTTGCGATGTATTTGATTTATTGAACTTATACACGAGAAACTATAATGTTGTGAATGCTTTGCACATGTTATGAAATTTTTTTGACATTGTGATGGTGTGAAATTAATAGAATAATTCGGTAATTGTTGAGTCTCCACCCGACAAGGGGTAGGTAGGAGATCCAAGTTTAAATTGAAATGACTCCCCCCAACAAGAGGTAGGGAGGAGATCCAAGTTGTTAATTGTAAAGACTCCACCCGACATGAGGTAGGGGAAGATCCAAATTTCTTATGATGGGAGACATCCCCGTTGTTTATGATTAGCCCAATGAGAGGAAAGAACTTTGAAGTGATGAAAGAAGTGAAGTTGCATTGCATTACATTGCATAATGAATTATTGGCATATAATTGATAACTTTGATTGACCCATGAGAGGCACAAATGATGTTTGGCTCATAAAGGGCATGTGTTGTGATTAGTCCATTAAAGGACACTTATTGTAATTAGCCCGTGAAAGGCATGTGATATGATTCGCCCAATGAAGGGTGTTGAATGTATCTGGTTCAGTAAAAGGTATGAAATGTTGATTGTTGTAGTATAAAAAGTTTATACTTATAAGTCGTATTATTTTCCTTACTTCAAAAGGAATAAATATTAAGTTAAGGTTTGAAAAATAAAGAACAAAACTTTTAAAACGATTACTTTTAGTAATGTGTTCTTACTGAGCTTTTTAGCTCACCCTTTTATTTTCTAAAATTTCAGGTAATACTGAGAGTTTGATAGTTAAAATTGAATTAATTCCTAAATACGGCTCTCATCTACGACATCCTCATCTTTTGGGTATTTGTTAAGAGTCTAAGTCTTTGGTCTTGGTTTATTCGCTGTAAAAGAAAGTGTAAAAGGCTTACTTAAGTGGGGCAGTTCTCTTTCATTTGTGTCTTTTGAAAATTGTAAAATCTTTGACTCTCTTGTATTGTAAAGATTGTTTGGATATGTAAAAATGTGATATTTAAATTTGTGAAGTTTGATAGGATGTTTGTATTCTTTATAAGTGTTATATGGTTGCATCTTGAGTCAATATGCTCAATGCTGAAAGGTAATGGAGTCATTTTGAGTAGGGCCCAGTCGAGATGGGTCAATGCATTTTTTGTTAAATGAAAATGCAATGTAAAAAGATGGTGGAATTATTTTAAAACCAAGAAAGCTTGAGTTTAGAATTTCTAATGAGTAATTAAGTTATTGGTGTTTAGTTGAAGGAGCTTCTAGTTTGGGTCTTATTGAGAAAATTTCTTGGGTGTTTAATGAAAGATAATTGATGATGAGTTAAGAAACTTAAAATAATTGAAAAGTTAAATAATTGTGGATGATTTATTTTGATTGTAGTTGAGGTACTAGAAACGTTGATGACTAGTGAAAGTATGGCGTATTCGCATAACAAAAGAAATGTTAAGAAGATGTACTATTGGAAATCAAGAGTTTAGTGAGATGTAAGAGTGTTAGAATAACTTTGATGAAAGAGAAGTTGGTATGGAATGGGAGACTAAAGGATTGTGGTGTGAGTAATTGGTGGAAGAATTGAGATAGAGTAAACTAGTTTTAACCTTCACCATGGTCAATAGTAAGGACTTGACAGTTGTCAGTATTGGTGTAAAAGGAGAGGTTACAAGAGAAAAGTTAGTAATTTAAGATTCAAAGAAGTAAGGGATGTACTAGAAAAAGAAGAAATTGGGAGAAAATATTAGTGAAGGAGATAGCTAAAAAGAGTAAGGGTTACTAAATGTTTGAAGATGTAAGGATGTATAATGTAAAGTGAAGGGAAGTTCTTAAACAAACCAAGAAGGTATTGAGAAGCATTAAGGAGACAACAATAGATTTTTATTAAGTGTATGAGAAGAAATAACAATCATTGATGGGAGTAAAAGGTATCTTTTGAAAAATGATGTAGGTCGTGTAATGTGAATACGGAATATCTTATTCAAGGATTATTAGTAATGGTAAATTAAAGGAGAAGTGTAGAGGTGAGATATTAGATGTTTTCCTAATAATTTAATATTTCTAAATGGATTAGAAAATGGAATGATGAGCGTGAAGAAGTTGGAAACATAATTAAATCAAAGGAGTAATTTAAGCATATAAAGATTTTGTTAGGAAAGTTGAGGTAAAATAAAGGAAGAAGATATTATAGTTCGGTGAGATAATGAAGAGGACTAGATAAGAAGTAAGAGATCTCTATTACCTCCAATTATTATAGAATGAGAGATCATCGAGTTTGAAATAAATCAATAAAAATTATTGGATACCTTGTGTTGATTTTTTTATTTCTAGAATTAAAAAGGAGATAGAGAAATTTGATGAGATTAATGATTTTAGAAAATTAAAAATTTGAAAGTATTAAACTTAATTTAAAATATATAAGATTGATGTGGACTAATGAATTAGTTCAAAATTTTCTATGAGGTATGTTGGGTTTTTTTTCTAAGAAATGAAAGATTGAAGATGAAGCTTCAGCAACCTTTGGCGCTGCAGCGTGATGAGTCTTAAATATTGCATATTTTAGACCTTTAACTTATATTTGTTATGCTCTTAGTTAGTAGTATTTTACTTTATTTTACGTTTTTCTTGTGTTTTGTGTATTTTTACAGGTTTGTGGAGAAAATGAAGCATTTCAGGAGATTTGAAGCTTCTGGAGACATTGCGCTCGATCGCACGAGATATGCGATCGAGCGCACCTGCCTATGAACGAGCGCAAGGTCAACATCCCACATCGAAATAGTTGCTGTTCAGTGCGTCTGCGATCGATCGCAACAGACATGCAATCGAGCGCACATGCGATCGTGCGCACGAGACATGCGATCGAGCGCACATGCAATCGATCGCACCATTCTGCGATCGAGCGCACTCGGGCCAGTATCCCACATCGTTTCTGCAAGCCACATTACTCCGGGTCGTCCCCTATATAAGCACCATCTGGTTTCATCATTCAGTGTACAATTCCTGAGCCACTTTGGTGTTTACCGGTGGACGTCCGTCAGCATTCTGATGGATCCCGAAGGCATTGCTACCACGAGGGGAAGCGCCGCCCGTCAGCGAGTGGAATTTCTCCCATGTAAAGTTGTCTATTTATTTCTTTATATTCAGTTGTTTTAGTTTAAATGTTTAGCACTTTTTATTATAGTTTTATAGTTATGAGTGGCTAGACTCTTCAGTTAAGGTTGAAGATGAAGCCCCGCCGTTGTTTGGCGTAGTAGTTCAGATTTGCTTGTACAAATCTGACAATTTTTAGTATAAATGTTCTGTTAATTATTTGAGTTAATCTTATAATTGATTGAGTTTAAATTGTCTGTTGGATTTTCTTTGTGTTTCATCTGATGGATACATTGAATGCTTTTCGATTAAATTGGATTCCCTTTGTGATTTGTTAAGAGCGGATACATTGGGTGCTTTTGGTTTAGTTGGGATATTCTTTGTTTTTTGTCTTATAGTTGGATTCATTGAATGTTTTGACAGGCCATATTTTTAGAACATGTATGCTTAACTTCGGTGGGGTGAATTCGGAAACCTTAGTGCTTTTTATTATTAGTTTTAAAATCAACTTAGTTTAGTTTTAATTTATTTTGCAATATCATTCTAAAATTTGGAACTAGGTTAAGATAGAGTTAATTTAGATTAAAAAATATATTTTCACAACGCAATTCCCTGTGGATTCGACCTCGCACTTGCACAACGCTATACTGCAAACGACTCGTGCGCTTGCGAGTAATTTAAAACTCACAACAAGTTTTTGGTGCCGTTGCCGGGGATCGAACCCGGGTCACCCGCGTGACAGGCGCACTTGTTGTGAGTTTTAAATTACTCGGAAGTGCACGAGTCGTTTGCAGTATAGCGTTGTGCAAGTGCGAGGTCGAATCCATTGGGAATTGCGTTGTGAAAATATATTTTTTAATCTAAATTAACTCTATCTTAACCTAGTTCCAAAATTCAGAATGATATTGCAAAATAAATTAAAACTAAACTAAGTTGATTTTAAAACTAATAATAAAAAGCACTAAGGTTTCCGAATTCACCCCACCGAAGTTAAGCATACATGTTCTAAAAATATGGCCTATCAAAACATTCAATGAATCCAACTATAAGACAAAAAACAAAAAATATCCCAACTAAACCAAAAGCACCCAATGTATCCGCTCTTAACAAATCACAAAGGGAATCCAATTTAATCGAAAAGCATTCAATGTATCCATCAGATGAAACACAAAGAAAATCCAACAGAAAATTTAAACTCAATAAATTATAAGATTAACTCAAATGATTGACAGAACATTTATACTAAAAATTGTCAGATTTGTACAAGCAAATCTGAACTACTACGCCAAACAACGGCGGGGCTTCATCTTCAACCTTAGCTGAAGAGTCTAGCCACTCATAACTATAAAACTATAATAAAAAGTGCTAAACATTTAAACTAAAACAACTGAATATAAAGAAATAAATAAACAACTTTACATGGGAGAAATTCCACTCGCTGACGGGCGGCGCTTCCCCTCGTGGTAGCAATGCCTTCGGGATCCACCAGAATGCTGACAGACGTCCACCGGTAAACACCAAAGTGGCTCAGGAATTGTACACTGAATGATGAAGCCAGATGGTGCTTATATAGGTGAAGACCCGGAGTAATGTGGCTTGCAGAAACGATGTGGTATACTGGCTCGAGTGCGCTCGATCGCAGAATGGTGCAATCGATCGCATGTGCGCTCGATCGCATGTCTCGTGCGAACGATCGCATGTGCGCTCAATCGCATGTCTGTTGCGATCGATCGCAGACGCACTGAACAGCAACTATTTTGATGTGGGATGTTGACCTTGCGCTCGTTCATAAGTAGGTGCGCTCGATCGCATATCTCGTGCGATCGAGCGCAATGTCTCCAGAAGCTTCAAATCTCCTGAAATGCTTCATTTTCTCCACAAACCTATAAAAATACACAAAACACAAGAAAAACGTAAAATAAAGTAAAATACTACTAACTAAGAGCATAACAAATATAAGTTAAGGGTCTAAAATATGCAATATTTAAGACTCATCAAATACCCCCAAACTTATATTTTGCTAGTCCCTTAGCAAAACAAAATAAAAGACTCAGTGAAAAACAAAGAACATAAAGATAAAGTCATCATTCATGGTATCCAAAAATTTAAGGAGCACACATCACCATGATATTCATTCATGAGCAAGCTTAAAAAAGTAAACCCATCTTCGCAATGAATAGAAATGTTAAAATCTAATTACTTACAAAAGGCAGGATAAGGCATCACAAGCTTGAATCAGTGTAAGGTGAATTAGCATATAAAAATGAAGCTTCCAAGTAACTCTAATGTGTAAGGTCTCCATGTCTCAAGATTCACCGAATTTCTCATAAAAAATGAACGAAAAGGCATAGTTTTTATTTTATTTTATTTTTATTTTTATTTTTTTTTTAATAAGGCACGACTATATTTAGTTCCCTTAAGCTTTCTAATTGACCCATGTAGTGAGTGTTAAGTCAATGACTCCCAAACCAGGTGGTTTTAGGGCATTAGGTGTAAAGACACCCCTAAGGACTTACTAACTCGAGTAAAAAAGGCTACGAAATTAAACCGACCTTAATATTACCAAGCAAAATTCCACCTTTTGACGTGAACACTCACTGCTTACTGAGGCAAGAGGTCCAGCTACTCAGCGAAAAGTTTATTGATAATAATTTTTTTTTTCCTATGCCCAAGAGTTCATCCAACAAGTCATCCAGTTTCAGTTAAGATAAGGAAAAATACACATTAAAATCATATGTCATACCTCACATAATTTGTGCTAATGTGCTCGTGTTAGATTAGATCAAACATGTGAATTCTCAAAATGCCTAAAGTAAGTAACTAAATTTTAAAAATTTATCACCAGATCATGTGTTCAAAATGTTAAGCTCACCAATGACATCACATCACAAAAAATGTTTAGATCAACTAAAATTTCACGATAACATGAGCATGCATTTATCTCTATGATGAAAAGACAACAAATTAGGACAAAGTGTGTGATGTGTCTCCCATACCCCCAAACTTAAATTACACATTGACCCCAATGTGTGACTAATATGGAAAGAGCTGACCTGAGATATGGAGAACTATCTGGACTGGTATGGCTCATAGCATACCCCCAAACTTGAACTGAAGTACGCTTTGTCCCTGAAAAATAAAAACTGAAAAACAAAAAATACTGGAAACAAACATTAATCATAAAAATGCGAAATAATAAATAAACAAAAGAAAAGATAAGCTGTGGGGTGCCTCCCATGAGCGCTAAGTTTAACATCTTCAGCCAGACCCAACATTAGTAAACAGGCCCAACTAAGCTCTCCACCATCTGATCAATAAATGGGAATGGAAAATGATCAGGCATAGTGGCAGCATTCAATTTACGGTAGTCTAGACACTTTCTTCATCTTGACTGCACTCGAGTTGGAACCAACTCGTTGTCTTTATTTACTACCGTAAATTCAGCACGTTTGGGCACGACTGGAATCTGGCTCACCCACTTGCTATCAGAGATGGGATAAATGATCCCTGCCTCTAACAGCTTAATATCTTCTGCCCTCACAACCACTTGCATAGCAGGGTTGAGCCTTCTTTATGGCTCCCTCGATGGCTTGGCATTCTCCTCTAACTGTATCGTGTGTATTACCAGCGAGGGGTTGATTCCTTTGACATCCTCAATAGTCCAGCCTATAGCTTCCTTATGCTCTCTTAAGACGTCCAATAATTTCTCCTCTGGAGCATCACCCAAATCTAAAGCTATGATTATAGGCAAAGAATCTGCTGGACCTGGGAACTTATACTTAAGATTTTCTGGTAAAGGCTTAAGTTCCTACTTGGGGGTGTCAGGTGCGGTGGTCTCCTCCGTCTTATTGCTTTCTCTAGGATCGGACTCCAAAATGACATTTACTTCATCGAGTAACTTATCTAAGCCCAAGTCCTCTCCAAAGTGAGCAAAGCATGCCTCCAAGGGATCCTCAATACGGGATTCATCTATAGTCTTCTCTGTCCTACTACTCTCCCGAGGAGTAGACTCCACGATAGTATTTGCTTGCTCAAGTAACTTATCCAAATCCAAATCCTCTTCAAACTGAGCAAAGCATGCCTCCATAATGTCCTCAGACTTCCCTTCTTTCTTGGGCACTTGTAGTCTCTCAGGGTAAGGCACTTTAGGTAAAAACGACCTAGAGAGATCCTTAATAATACGAGTGATTATAGATGGCTCAGCATCTCTCTTCTCATTGTTGCCACTCTCTTGCCCTTGGTGCATAGCAGGGTTCTCTTCCACTTGATTGTTCACTTGTCTCCCAGACAAGTATGGGACAGTTGATTGCACTTGTTCCTACCAATGTATTGGAGTTGAAGAATTTCCCACTGCAAACTGTTCCTTTGGGTTAGGCTCAGATTGACTGGGGAACTCTCCTTCCTCTCCTTCACCCACGTAACTTGCGATTTGATCTATTTGACTCTCTAGTGTGGCAATCGCTTGGGTGTTTTCTATTGTTGCACTCATCATTTCACTCATAGATTGGCTAGTCGTTTTCATGAAATCATTGAGAGCGTCCTCCAATGACTGTGAAACCGACGCTGGCACTTGAATGGGAGCTTGGTAAGCGGGTGATGGTGCTGGATAAGCTGAGTGACCATAATTTGGAATTGGTGGGGGAAATTCGGGAGTGTATTGATTGTGAGCATGGAAAGGGGCTCCTCCCTGATTCATTGGTTGGTTCTGCTCCCATGAAAAATTAGAATGGTCCCACCACCCTGGATTGTATGTTTCGGAGCAACATCCATTTGATTGCCAACAACAGTCATTGAAAGCATTCATTTGTTCCATAGGATACTCGGCACAAGCCAGCATTGATGGGCAATTCTGTGCTAGATGCATGGGACTAGTACAGATGGAACAGCTTTCAACATTGAAAGTGTTGGCAGCATTGAGGGACGGGCCGGTCATTTTAATGAAATTCTTGAGGGCGTCCCCTAAAGACTGTGAAACCGGCGCTGGATTCATCCACATTTTTTTTTAAATTGATAACTAACTAGTAGAAAAATAAAATCAATTTAGACAAAAAATTTTCACAAACCAAACAATTCCCCGGCAACGGCGCCAAAAACTTGTTGTGAGTTCTAAATTACTCGCAAGCGCACGAGTCGTTTGTAGTATAGCGTTGTGCAAGTGCGAGGTCGAATCCACAGGGAATTGCGTTGTGAAGATATATTTTTTAATCTAAATTAACTCTATCTTAACCTAGTTCCAAATTTCAGAATGATATTGCAAAATAAATTAAAACTAAACTAAGTTGATTTTAAAACTAATAATAAAAAGCACTAAGGTTTCCGAATTCATCCCACCGAAGTTAAGCATACATGTTCTAAAAATATGGCCTATCAAAACATTCAATGAATCCAACTATAAGATAAAAAACAAAGAATATCCCAACTAAACCAAAAGCACCCAATGTATCCGCTCTTAACAAATCACAAAGGGAATCCAATTTAATCGAAAAGCATTCAATGTATCCATCAGATGAAACACAAAGAAAATCCAATAGAAAATTTAAACTCAATCAATTATAAGATTAACTCAAATAATTGACAGAACATTTATACTAAAAATTGTCGGATTTGTACAAGCAAATCTGAACTACTACGCCAAACAAAGGCGGGGCTTCATCTTCAACTTTAGCTGAAGAGTCTAGCCACTCATAACTATAAAACTATAATAAAAAGTGCTAAACATTTAAACTAAAACAACTAAATATCAAGAAATAAATAAACAACTTTATATGGGAGAAATTCCACTCGCTAACGGGCGGCGCTTCCCCTCTTGGTAGCAATGCCTTCGGGATCCACCAGAATGCTGACGGACGTCCACCGGTAAACACCAAAGTGGCTCAGGAATTGTACACTGAATGATGAAGCCAGATGGTGCTTATATAGGGGAAGACCCGGAGTAATGTGGGTTGCAGAAACGATGTGGGATACTGGCCCGAGTGCGCTCGATCGCAGAATGGTGCGATCGATCGCATGTGCGCTCGATCGCATGTCTCGTGTGCACGATCGCATGTGCGCTCGATCGCATGTCTGTTGCGATCGATCGCAGACGCACTGAACAACAACTATTTCGATGTGGGATGTTGACCTTGCGCTCGTTCATAGGCAGGTGCGCTCGATCGCATATCTCGTGCGATCGAGCGCAATGTCTCCAGAAGCTTCAAATCTCCTGAAATGCTTCATTTTCTCCACAAACCTGTAAAAATACACAAAACACAAGAAAAACGTAAAATAAAGTAAAATACTACTAACTAAGAGCATAACAAATATAAGTTAAGGGTCTAAAATATGCAATATTTAAAACTCATCACAGCGCAAACGTTATGCGCAACGGCACAGACCTGCGCGCCAAGTTGAAATGGATGGTTTGAATGAGTAGATCGAGGTGTTTGGGAAGTGTTTTGAGGGTTTTTTGATCGAAATGATGAGATTTTTTAGAGAGAGAAAACTTAGGGTTTGAAAATGGTGTAAAAATCTAGAAAAAATGAAGAGACTATTTATAGAATCGCGATACCAGTCGACTGGGGTTAGGGTACCAGTCGACTGGATCCTTTACAGAGATGAAAAGTTTTTCATACCAGTCGACTGGATCAGGGTACCAGTCGACTTGATGAACTAGTAGACAAATACCAGTCGATTGGGCAGTTCATACCAGTCGACTGGGTTGATAATTGATTTTCAAAAAGTGGCTCCAAATAAGGTCTTGATGTACTAGTCGACTGGTATAGTGTTACCAATCAACTAGAAGATTGGGCAGAGTCTTACCAGTTGACTAGGATAGACTTACTAGTCGACTGGACTCTTATGAAAATTGGCTCCAAACAAGGTCTTGATGTACTAGTCGATTGGTATAGTGTTACTAATCGACAAGAAGATTGGATAGAGACTTACTAGTCGACTAAGATAGACTTACCAGTCGACTGGACTCTTAAGAAAATTTTCAGTCTTGAGTCTTAGCACGAAATTTGTTTATCTACGCCATTTTGAGTGAAAGAGTAATTAAATAAGGTTTAATACTTTTTCACTAGATGTTAAATATGCAAAATGATGAATGATGAAACAATCAAACATACAGTTTATCATAATCTAACAATCCTATTGACAGTCTTAATTTGTAAAAACTTGCTTCACTTAGAGGTTTTGTAAGAATGTCAGCTATTTGATCTTTTGAAGGTATGAATTCTAGTCTTATATCACCTTTTTTAGCATGGTCTCTTAAGAAATGAAGTCTAATTTCTATATGTTTAGTTCTAGAGTGCTGAATAGAGTTCTTGGTTAGGTTGATAGCACTAGTATTATCACAATATATTGGGATACTTTTAAAGTTCATGCCATAGTCTTCTAGTTGTTGTTTCATCCATAACACTTGGCCACAACAACTTCCAACTGCTACTTATTCCACCTCGACGGTTGATAGTGCAACAGAGTTTTGTTTCTTGGAAATCCAAGAGGTTAACATTGCACCTAAGAATTGGCATGTTCCACTTGTACTTTTTCTATCTAACCTACATCCAGCAAAATCAACATCTGAATATCCTACAAGCTTAAAATATGAATCTCTAGAGTACCATAATCCTAGGGTTTGAGTTCCTTGTAGATATCTAAGGATCCTTTTTACTGCTACTACATGTGATTTCTTAGGATTAGCCTGAAATCTAGCACACATGCATACACTGAACGTAATATCAGGTCTACTTGCAGTCAAATAAAGTAAAGCTCCTATCATACTTCTATAGTATTTAGTATCTACACACTTACCTCCTTCATCAAGATCAAGTTTTGTAGATGTGCTCATAGATGTATCAAGTGGCTTTGAGCTTTCCATCCCGAACCTCTTTAGTAGGTCCTTGGTGTATTTTGATTGATTGATGAAGATGCCTCCTTTCAATTGTTTGATTTGAAGTCCAATGATGTAAGTAAGTTCTCCCGTTATGCTCATTTCAAATTCACCTTGCATGCACTTTACAAACTCTTGACACATAGATTCATTAGTTGCACCAAATATAATATCATCAACATATATTCGGACTAGTAGAGTGTCATTTATGTGAGTTTTTTGTGAAGAGGGTTGTGTCTACTTTACCTCTTATAAAATTATTGTCTATTAAGAATTTACTTAGTCTTTCATACTATGCCCTTGGAGCTTGCTTCAACCCATATAGAGCCTTAGAGAGCTTGTAAACATGATTTGGAATACTAAGATTCTCAAATCCAAAAGGTTTCTCAACATAAACCTCTTCTTCTATAAAGCCATTTAAAAAAGCACTTTTTACATCCATTTGAAATAACTTAAACTTATTAAAGCATGTAAAGGCAAATAACATTCGAATAGCTTCTAATCTAGCTAGGGGAGCATAGGTCTCATCAAAGTCTATTCCTTCTTCTTGATTATATCCCTTAGCAACTAGTCTAGCCTTGTTCCTAGTTACTATTCTATTTTCATCCATCTTATTTCTAAATACCCATTTAGTTCCTATTATTTTATGATTCTTAGGTCTAGGAACTAGATTCCAAACATTGTTTCTTTCAAATTGATTTATTTCTTCTTACATTGCAATTATCCAATCATTATCCTTTTCTGCTTCAATAAATGTCTTAGGTTCTATTTGAGACAAATAAGCTACATAATTGTAAATATTTCTATAGAGGAACAAATTCTTACCCCTTGTGAAGGATCACCAACGACTTGATCAATTGAGTGATAATTTACATACCTCCAATCTTTGGGAAGACTATCCTCTCATCGGTTTATAGATGGTTGGTCCAATTTGAGAGTTTCCATCTCTTCATTTGTTTGAGGTGGACTCTCATTTGGGTCAACAATGGGAGTAGGTGTTTCTGTTCTTGGAATAAAATCTGCATCATCATTGAAAGAAACTTCTCTATTACTAATTGGGTTTGACTCATCAAGAGTTACATGTACTGATTCTTCTACCACTAGAGTTCTTTTTTTGAAGACTCTATAAGCCTTGCTAGAGGTTGAATATCCTAAAAATATCCCTTCCGTATTTAGGATGAAGCATTTACAACCAAATGTATGAAAATAGGAGATATTAGGTTTTCTACCTTTCCATAATTTATACGGAGTTTTATCAAGCATAGGCCTAATTAAAATTCTATTCAAGATATAGCAAGAAATGTTTACTGCTTCATCCCAAAAGTATTTTGGTAAATTATTTTCACAAAGTATTGTTCTTGCAAATTCTTCTAGAGCTCTATTTTTCCTCTCAACAACTCCATTTTGTTGAGAAGTTCTAAGACCTGAAAAGTTGTGATCAATTCCATTTTTATCACAAAATTTTGAAAAACTTTGGTTTTCAAATTCTTTTCCATGATCACTTCTAATGCTTGAAATATAAATTCCTTTTTCAATTTGAACCTTTTTGCAAAAGTTTTCAAATCCTTTGTAAGCTTCATCCTTATAAGCAATAAAAATAACAAAGGTATATCTTGAATAGTCATCAACAATAACAAGAGCATATTGATGGCCACCTAGACTAATGGTACTTATTAGACCAAATAAGTCTATATGTAAAAGTTCCAATGGTCTAGAAGTTGAGACTACATTCTTTGATTTAAAAGAAATCCTAGTTTGTTTTCCCATTTGACATGCATCACATACTTTGTCTTTTTCAAAATTTATTTTGGGAAGTCCAATGACTAAATCTTTTCTAGAAATGATTTTAAGCAAATTCATGTTCACATGACCAAGCTTTCTATGCCATAGCCATGGGTTTTCACTAAATGCGGGAAAACATTTTTCATTTTCGGAATGCAATGATTTTAAATCAACAATATAGACATTTTCATGTCTATGGCCAACAAACTTGATCTTATTACTCTTGATGTCTATAACTAGACAACGAGAGGTTTCAAATGTGACTTTGTTGCCTTTGTCACAAAGTTGACTAATACTTAGTAAATTTGGCTTAAGGCCTTGTACTAACAATACATTATCTATAGTTGAGAAATCATTACCAACTTTTCCATGCCCGATGATCTTTATTTTTGTGTTGTCTCCAATGGTGACAAGTTCACCATCTCTTTAAGTTAGCTCCTTGAATACACTTTTATCGTCGGTCATGTGTTTCGAGCATCCACTATCAAGGTACTAACAGTTACCTTTTTCCTTGGTGTGTAGACATATCTACATCACACAAGGATATACAATGGCATTTTTAGGTACCCAAAATTTCTTTGGTCCTTTGGGGTTAGTCCTTGAAAATATGGTTCCTTTTGGGACCCATACTTTCTTAACAATATATTGTGATCTATAGACATGTTGATAATGCACAATCCTAGGATGATAGTTATTGAAATTTTTAGGATGATTTAGTTGTGCATGTCTATAATTCTTAGGATAGGAGTTCCTAGGATACATGTTTCTTATGTGAGGAATATTCATGTCATTTCCAGAAAATGTATGAAGATGATTTCTAGGATACATGCTTGCATTTTCATGAGTATGCATATTATTTCTAGAATAACCATGATAGTAATTCCTAGGATATGCTTGTGTAGGATGCAAGTTTTGATTATGCATTTTGTTTCTAGGATGCACATGATGGTTATTCCTAGGATGTGTATAAGCATTTCTTGAATGAGCATATATATAAGCATAAGTATTTCTAGGATTTTTTTACTTTGTATATGCATTAGAATTAGCATTTCTAGACATACTAGAATTCATTGAGGGTGTGTTTTTTACTTTGCTAGTGATCTTTGAAGTAGAGGCTTCATTCACACGAGAGGCTTTCAAGAATAAGCTCTCTTTTGATTTTTGCTTGCCTAATGGAGAGTATCCTAACCCGGATTTTCCTCCACTTAATCTTTGGCAAGAAAGCACTTTATCAAGCTTTTCTTTTCCAAGCATGAGTCTAGATATAGTACCATTCAATTCTAATATCTTATTCTTTAAGTTTTCATTTTCATCTTTTAGGAAATCTTTAGAAGAATCATAAAGCAATGAAGATAGTTTATCTTTTTCTTCTATTAGACTTATTATTTCTTTAGAAAGAGCTGATACCTCTTTCTTACGAGTTGAGTTCCTAGAATCAAATTTCTTCAATTCATCATGCATTTCATTTATGACTTCTAACAATTCTTCACTACGACTAATAATGTTATTTTTCGAAGAAGGAGAAGATAATACCTCATTTTCATCATCAATTGCCATAAGGCATAGATTGGCAATTTCCTCGTATCCAACTTGTTGGAAATCACCTTAACAAGATGCCCAGGTGGTGATCTTCCAAACACCCAAGTCTAGAATGACTTGTAAAGAAAAGAAACAGCAACCAAAGCAAGAAAGAAGACAACCAATTGTTATCGAGGTTCGGCAATAGCCTATGTCCCCATGAGTTCCTCCAAACTCTCTGCACTATCTTATCAATGGTTCTAACAAGTTACAGCAACCCCTCTTCAAGAATCCACAAGTTCTTGAAGGAACAAAGAAGAGAATAAGAAAGACTTAATCACTTTCTATACTAATCTCTCTCTTTACAACCAGCCTCTCTAATGAGTCCTTATTGTATGTCCGTGTCTTTGCACTCTTATACAATTCTCTCATTCACACAAACTCTTGTGTCTTGTCACAATACCTTTCACATTACATTCTATCATGAGATTGAACCTAGGTGACCCTTTATATAGTGCACAAACTTCTTGTTCAATATTGAGAGTCAATCTCCACCCTTAGATCTTGATGACCACTCAACCATGGCCCTCCATCAATCCTAAGTGACGCTGTGTGTTTTAACCTTACACCCATGCACTTAACAAGAGGCTGAATCAAGTAGAATATGTGTGTCTCAGTGTGCCTAGTGCCTAGGCACTGAACAGGGTATGCTGTGGCGCTAGGCAAAACACCATTTTCACCATTTTCTGGGCATTGCGGCCTTGGTGAGGGAGAGGTGCAACGCTGCCCTCCACCAGGACTTCCTCCTTGCTAGGTGCTATGGCCTGGAAGGACCAGGATTATGGCACACACTGAAGCTGGACCCTGCACAGCTGTGTGCACTTTTTTGTCTTGCTGAATAGAGGTGTGCACACACACCCAAAGTGATACGCACACTTGTGTGCACTCCTTTAACATGCTGAAATTTATTCTTCCAACCTTGTTTAAACCTTAACCATGTTTAAACCTTAGACAAATACCAACAATTTCTACCTTTGTCTTAGCATTTAAACCCGAACCATTATGTAGAGAACTTCAAGATCCAAACTCATCTTGAGTTATCATTCAACCGACTCCATTCCTAAGAAGTCCAAAGCAATGATTAGACCTTCTTAGAGGTAGAACCTTGGTGTCTAAATCTGCAGGACTTTCCTCCGTGGCCTTCTTGTCATCATGAATACATCCTTTCGTACCATTTTTTGGTATGTAATGATACCAAACATCCATATGCTTTGTCCTCTCATGGAACACCGAATTCCTTCACAAGTGCCACACACTTTGGATATCTAAAGACACCAGCACCTGCTCTTTTAGGACCATCCACTCGTCTAACAACCCTTTGCACCACATAGCCTCCTTTATCACTTTCGAAGCCACTATGTATTCTACCTCCGTTGTTGAGAGTGCTACCACCAGCTGCAATCGAGCCTTCCAATACTACAGTAACCACTTCATCCCAAGCTAAAGCTCTTTTCCGGGATTACTCACACATCTGCTGAGAACACCCATTGTCTGAGAAATGTCAGGTCTAGTGCTCACCATCATGGACATGATTGGTCCAATGGCACTAGAGTAAGGGACCTTTACCATTTCCTTCTTCTCCTCATCCATTCCAGGACATTGTTCGCTGGAGAACTTGAAATAACCAACTGGTTTGCCATCTTCCATAAAAGACCGAGAAACCTTCAACTCGTTTCTCTCCCTTTCTCGAATTCTTCTCATACCAAGGATCTTTTGTGTAAGGCTGAGATCCTTTCTCTCAAACTCCTCACTAAGTTGAGATGTAAACCTTTTCATCCTCTCCCTACTATTCTGAACCAACATCATATCATTGGCATAGATGAGGATAATCACTATTTCATCCACCTTATGTCTAGGTGAGAAGGTTTCTATGAAATCCATGCCTTTCCTTTGTGTGAACCCCTTCGCCACCAGCCTAGCCTTGTTCCGAACTTCATCTCCTGGAGGGTACCCTTCTTTGATCTTGTAAGTCCACTTACAATCCACAACTCTCTGTTCTCCCGGAATATGCACCAATTCCCAGAAGTTGTTCTTCCTCAAAGAATCCATTTCTTCCTCCATAGCTAGCTTCCATCTTGGAGAATCCTTACATCCCATGGCATCAATGTAAGTCTCTTGTTCACTCATCTCTCCTTTTGTCCAAGGAGCTGTTGCATCCACAGCATCTGCAAACCCATATCTTGAAGGTGGTCCGACCAGCCTTCTTTCTCGGTCTCTTGTGAGCTGATAGTCCTTTCGACTCCCTGCATCATCCTTTCTCAGTTTAGCCTCTTCTTGAGTGTCCTGAGCTTGGCATTCATCAATGGACTCTACCTGGTCTGAACCCTCTTGCCTTTCTTGCTCTAGCTGAACCGAATTCTCCTTGATGCTATGCTCCACAAATACCAAACTGGTTTGCTCACTAGACCCTGCAGGGTTAGTTTTCTCCAAGTAGGGAAATAACAATTCATTAAAAATAACATCCCTACTTATTATGAGTCTCAATCCTTCTTGTTCTAAAAACCACAACTTATACCCCTTAGCCCTTCTCCATATCCTAGAAACACACATTTTCTAAATCCTAGGCTATGCTCATCATCCTTTTGATGTGTATATGCAGCACACCCAAAACTTCAAAGGTTGTTCAACTCAGAGGGTTTCCCACTCCACATCTCTTCGGCAGTCTTGAGCTCTAAAGCTCTTGAGAGTGATCTATTAACCAAATATGCAGCAGTAGACATAACTTCCCCCCAAAAACATTTGGGTAATCCGGATCCATTTAACATGCACCTAACCTTTTCCATAAGGGTCTTATTCACCCTCTCAGCAACTCCAATTTGCTGAGGGGTTTTCACAACCGTTCTATGTCTTAGAATGCCATTTAACCTATATAATTGATCAAGTTTTTGGTTAAAAATTTCTAAGCCATTATCAGTTCTTATCCCCTTAACTACCCGGCCCATTTGAGTCTTCACCAGCTTTTTCCACACCACTAACTTATTCAAAGCATTTGATTTATTTCTAACCAAATAAACCCAAACCTTTCTTGAATAATCATCAATTAAAGACAGAAAGTAAAACTTACCTCCCTGTGTTGGTGTCCTTGCTAGTCCCCAAAGGTCCGTATGAATGTAGTTAAGAATGCCCTTAGACTTGTGCACTCCGGTGTTGAAGCTGACCTGATGTTGCTTCTCAAGAACACAACACTCGCAAAAATCAAGTTCCTCTACTTTGTTTCCACCGAGTAGGCCATCCTTGCTGAGAACTTGCAGGCCCTTAGCCCTTAGCCCTTCCCCATATGTCCCAAGCGAGTGTGCCAAAGGGCTGCCTCATCCATCTCAGCCATCAAGCTTGCTGCTTGATCCTTGATCTCCATGTCTCTGATCATCTCATAGAGTCCATCCTTCATTGCTGCTTTGATCACTACCAAAGATCCCTTGGCTACCTTGATCTCTCCTCCCTCTATCTTGCATGTGTATCCCATGGAATCCAGCTGCCCCAATGAGATCAAATTCCTCCTTAAATCCGAGAGATATCCCACATCTTTCAACAGCCTTGTCATTCCATCAAACATCCTCACTTGGATGTCTCTCGTGCCCCTCACTTAGTAAGAAATATCATTCCCCAAGAAAACTCTTTCATCATTGGTTTCCTTGAAATTCTTGAACCAACTCCGGTGAGGGCACATGTGATGAGTGCACTCGGTATCCAAGATCCATTTCCCTCTACCTTCTTGCCCTTTGCTCACATCTGAGCACACAACAAGAACATCACCATCTTGTTGTTCTGTCTTAGCAACCAAAGCCTCTCCATTCTTGGTATGGCTTCTTTCCTCATCCCTCATATTCTCCTTGCAATCTTTCTTGACATGACCCTCCTTGTGGCAATAGTAACATTTATTCCCTCCAAATCTTAGTTTGGAATGTGCTTTCCCATAGCTCTCTCCTCTACCTTTGTCCTGGTAGTAGCCATTGTTGCTGTGCACTCTCCCATGGCTCTCTCCTCTACCTCTGTCCCGGTAGTAGCCATGTATGTTGCTGTGCACTCTCCCATGGCTCTCTCCTTTACCTCTGACCTGGTAGTAGCCATGTATATTGCTGTGCACTATCCCATGGCTCTCTCCTCTACCTCTGACCTGGTAGTAGCCATGTATGTTGCTGCCACACCGAGTTGCTGACTTTCTTTTAATGAACAACCTTCTTCCACTTGATGCACTCCTCATCATGGCATCAAGATTATCTTGCAACTCTTTCTTAGGATCAAATTTAAAAGCAAAGATTCGTTTACGAAGATACCTCTTATTAGGGAGAGTCTTGGCAAGAAACAACTCATCTAGTTTCTTCCAAATTACAACTAGATCTTTCGAGTCTCTGCACTCCCTTGTGACATTATCTGATATGTGCAAGAAGATGGTGCTGTATGCCATCTTCTTCATCTCATTCCGCTGGTCTTCCATGGTACTTGCTGGAAAAGTGTCATCTTCTCCAATTACCAAGTCCACCTTTTGTTGCATAAGAATAGCCTTGATCTTCCGCTTCCACAGGGAAAAATCTCTCTTTCCATCAAACTTCTCAATACCGAAATTTGAACCCATCTTACAGAGAAGATCCCTTGATTTATGTAGCACCCACAATTGCTCTCCAACTTCTTCTAAATCTCAAGAACACAGATTGAAGATTGATCTCAATACTGTTCTTGAATCACCCTCAAGAACACGATTAGATATTGATCTTAACTTCGTCCTTGATTCATCTCAAGAACACGATCAGATATAGATCTTAACTCCGTTCTTGAATCACCCAAGAAGTTGACCTACGATTCTTGGAGTCTTGACTCCGTCACCTTCTGTTCTTGCTCTGATACCTACCAATCTTGGCTCTAATCCCGCTGTCCAAAGCTTTGATACCACTATTGAAAATCACCTTAACAAGATGCCCAAGTGGTGACCTTCTAAACACCCAAGTCTAGAATGACTTGTAAAGAAAAGAAACAGCAACCAAAGCAAGAAAGAAGACAAGCAATTGTTATCGAGGTTCAGCAATAGCCTACATCCCCGTGAGTTCCTCCAAACTCTTTACACTATCTTATTAATAGTTCTTACAAGATACAACAACCCCTCTTTAAGAATCCACAAGTTCTTGAAGGAACAAAGAAGAGAACAAGAAAGACCTAATCACTTTCTATACTAATCTCTCTCTTTACAACCAACCTCTCTAATGAGTCCCTCTTGTATGTCTGTGTCTTTATGCTCTCATACAATTCTCTCATTCACACACACTCTTGTGTCTTGTCACAATGCCTTTCACATTACATTCTATCATGAGATTGAACCTAGGTGACCCTTTATATAGTTCACCGACTTCTTATTCAATCTTGAGAGTCAATTTCCACCCTTAGATCTTGATGACCACTCAACCATGGCCCTCCATCAATCCTAAGTGATGCTTTTCATTTTAACCTTGCACCCACGCACTTAACAAGAGGCTAAATCAAGTGGAATACGTGTGCCTCAGTGTGCCTAGCGCCTAGGCACTGAACAGGGCATGCTGTGGCGCTAGTAAAATATCATTTTCACCACTTTCTAGGTGCCACGGCCTTGGTGAGGGAGAGGTGCAGCGCTGCCATCCACCAGGACTTTCTCCTTGCTAGGTATCATGGCTTGGAAGGAGCAGAGCTATGGTGCACAGTAATGCTAGACCCTTCACAGTTGTGCGCACTTCTTTGTCTTGCTGAATAGAGGTGTGCACACACACCCAAAGTGATGCGCATACTTATGTGCACTCCTTTAACATGCTGAAATTTATTTTTCCAACCTTGTTTAAACCTTAACCATGTTTAAACCTTAGACAAATACCAACATGACTTCTTTATCCGAGGATTCTTCTTTTTCCTCATCACTCCAAGTAGTTGTAATCATAGCTTTCTTCTTGAAGCTCCTATATGGTTTGCTTGTAACCATACAATCGGCCTTGATGTGAACGAGCTTCTTGCATCCATAACACACAAGTGGTTCCCTTTTTGAAGTGGGATCCTTTATGTAAGGTTTTTTGCTTTTCTTCAAGAACCTATGAAACCATTTGGTGATTAAAGCCATCTCACCATCTTCTTCGCTGCTCTCTGCCTCTTCTTTGGATTCCTCTTCTCTGTTGCATGTAGAGGCTTTGAGAGCAATCACCTTTTTCTTCTTCTCATCATCATTGACAAAGGAATTCATTTCTTCCGTCTCATATGTCAATAATGACCCAAGAAGTGTGTCAACATCAAGTTTATCGAGATCTTTGGCCTCCATGATGGCCGTCTTCTTTGCTTTCCAAGTGGGTGGCAAAGATCTTAAGATTTTTCTCATTAGTTCAAACTCCTCAATGTTCCTACCAAGAAGCTTCAATCTGAGAAATTGTTTCATTAAGAGACATTCTAAAAGATTCATATTCAGATACTAGCATATATATTTTTGATTTTTTAACCTCACTAGTTCCTGCATATATAACTTGCAATTTATCCCATATTTCCTTAGCCGAAACACATGCAGAGATTTTATTGTATTCAGATATATCTAAAGCACAATGTAGAATACTTGTGGCTCTACTATTGAGAGACATCATTCTACAATCCTCATCATTATACTCAGTTTTGAGTTTAGGCATTGTATGATTGATTTCTCCAATTGTCATTTCCTTTGATGGAATTCGAAGTGCCTCTTCAATGAATCTCCATAGATTATAATCTTTTCCTTCGACAAAGATTTTCATCCTGTTTTTCCAATTGTTATAGTTGGAGCCATTGAACAAAGGAGGCCTAGTGTATGAGTGTCCCTCAGAATAGCTATTTGCTGCCATCGGATCAACTCAAGGATATCAAGCCTAAATTGAGAACGAGGCTCTGATACCAATTGTAGACTGAGGTTTCAATCCAAGAGGGGGGTGAATTGGGTTTTTAAAAAACTTTTGCTAAATAAACACAAGTTTGTAAAAACAGATAACCCACAAGCATGTAAACAAATAATGTGTTGTAAATAAAAGATTTTAAGGAATAGATGATGCAAACTCAATTTATAGTGGTTCAGCAATATCGGATTCGTTCCAAACCTACGTCCACTCTCTTCAAGGAACCTCTTTGAAGTAATCCACTAAGAAACTTAGTCGTGCAACTTCACGGGTGTTGCACAAACCTTACAATCAATCCCTTCCTTTTGGAAGCAAATCTCTTCCTCTCGGAAACAAAAAATCTCTTCCTCTCGGAAGCTAATCTCTTCCTTTCAGAAGCTAATCCCTTTACAATAAATGCTGTAAAGTAAATAGTAGAGAGACAACAATGAAAGCTTATACAACTGAATAATATCTCTCTTTCAAGGTAAAGCTTGTAGAATGGCTCAACAATAAATATTTCAAAGCTTTTACGTATCAATGAGTAAAAACTTGATTGAAAATGTATTATCTTTTTTTTAAATGCTCAATAGAGTGGGTTTATATAGCCTTGTTGTAATATGGCCGCTTTGTACTGTTCTAGTACAATTTGTTGTTGAAGGTACCAGTCGACTGGGTGGTTCTTACCAATCAACTGGGGACAATTTGTCCAATATACCAGTCGACTGGTATGAAGCACCCAGTCGACTGGGGACACACTGTCTCGTATACCAGTCTTCTGGTATAAGTACCTAGTCGACTAGGTTGCTTATCAACCCAGTTTTCTTGTTTTGAAATGATTTTAACTTCAAAACGTTTGATTGAAAAGTTCTGTAAAAATGCTTTTTCAAAAGAAGCCATAAGACAAGCTTTTTACCTAAACAAGTGAGATTTACAACTTGTTTAAATATCTTGTCCCTATACTAGATCTTCTATCTTGACTTGGTGTTTGATTCGGGTTGAGTTCTTGCACCTTGATCCTTGGTTGAATGCTTTTATTGCTTAATACACTTAGATAGCACTGTTAGTATAATAAGAGTTGTATTTTGTCATCATTAAAATTTAGGTGAGGGTCAACAATTCTTAAATGTTCCTAATCATAGGATCACTAAGAAGGACATTAATGAATCTAGATATATTAGTAAATGCTATATTTCCTCAAAAAGTTAAGGATGATTGATCTCATGGTCACTAGTTTTGAGATACTAAAACAAGTTATGTAGATGTTTGTTAGAGAATATGTATGATAAGTGTAATTTTTGCATGATTTTTATTACTCTTTTACTTATTAAAATTGGTAGTTTTTCTTTATTTCGTTTGATTTGATTTGATTTGATTTTATTTTATTTGCTTGTGCCGCACTTTTTCCTGTTTTGTGTTATATTTCCTTTTAATTAGTTTCCTATTTCATTTTTTCCTAGTAGTAGAAGTATTTCCCATTTTAGTGTCTTTCTTTTTCCTAAAAAGAGTAGTATTATTGTACTTTTCTTTTCTTTTCCTGCCCTTGCCTTGTAAACATAGCATATTTTTCCTATACAAGAGAATAAAAAGAGAAGAGAATGAGGGCAGCTGCCAAGTCTCAATGTAGAGAGATCTTCAACGTCTTTGAATGCTTCATCAACTTATTTCAAGCAAAAGAGTTTTATTCTCTTCTATTTAGTTTTCTTTTAATGTATTCCAATAAAAACATGGTTGATTTCAGATTTGTTATGAACTAATTTTATTTTTTTAGGGCTTTGATATACTTTAGCTTTGAACACACAATTTAAATTCCAAGTTATTTTATTTCAAGTTTTTTTATGTTGAGTGTTTATCCTTGATCTTATTTCTTACAATTTTCTAGTCAATTATTGTTTGATTTATTGAATCATAATGAAACCGAGAGGTAATTTGTGATTCGAAGCTTTCATGATTAAACACCATTAGTTGAGCGAAAGATAGAGATAATATACTGCAACTAGTGTGATTTTAGATTAAGAAAAATCTAAGATACTTAATGAATCTTCAAATAATTTAATTTACATAGAGATGTGATGAATTATTAGGTGAGATATTTCTAATGTTATTCGAGAGAAAACAATGAATAATTAAGGGATTTATTTTTCATCGACTTGAAAAAGTGGAATTTTATAACAAGGAATAATAAATTTTGTGGGATTAGCTAAGTGAAATCAAAAAACTCTAGATTTATTTTTATTATCTTTACAACCTTAAGTTTTATTCTCTTTTCTTTTAATTTATATTTGTCAAGCACTTTAGTTTAATTTAGGTGATAAAGTCTTTAAAATTTCGGTTTTATTTCCAAATAGTAAATAATTTGGTAAATTTCAATATTCGATAGCATAATTAGTCCTTGTGGCTTTGACACTTTTTTCTTTTAAAATTTACTACTTGTTACGATTTTGTTCATTTGAAAATATTTTCACACCAATGTACACCAAACTAACTCAACTAAGTAATTCCTTATGGACATTTTATTATCTCTTAATTAGAGTTCTTACATTGCAGTTGCACAAGTGATCCTTCGACTTGAAGCACCATGGATTCCTTATGTATAGAACATCATGCTTTGATACTACTTAATATAATTCTAATCATAAGTCAGATAGAGGTAGTAATTGAGTATGACCACTTATGCATGAAGGCATGTGAGTGTACAATAGAGGATCTCTCACTCTCTGTAAAAGAGGGAGAATGTCCTATATGATCTGATTAAGTCATAACTTAGAAATTCCTTGGCCAAAGTGGGGTGGAAATTAGAAAAGGAGTTTTTAATTTCACCATTTAAGTTATGAACTTGAGATCAAGATAAATATGATTAAATAATTAAGGTTTGATAGTAAATCCATGTCTTAGGTTTAATCAGGGACATTGCATGATGGAATGATTAAATTGTACGATAACTGACAACAGAAAGGTTCACATTAATTCATATTACCTAGGTTGTCATGACATACTACTAAGGGTCAATCATGACTTGTAGAAGCCCTTAAGATTTAATTGTAATTAATTCTTAATTAAATACAGATTTAAAAAAGAGTTCTAATTCGAATTAAAATTAAAAGAAAATTTAGTTTATTGGATGAGATCCAATTATCACGTAAAACTTACGACCTACTGTCAACGCAATATTGAACCTAAGGGGACACACATAAAAAATAAATTATAAGAATAGAGACATTAAGGGGCCAAATGAGTGATTTTAGGAATTAAATTAAACCAAGGGTTTAATTGGAATTCTAAAATCCTTGAGCCTTTAGGAGTAAAGGTTCTCTATAAATAGGGCTTCTATTTCATAGAAACCTTAATGGTCATTATTAAAGATTAAGATTTGATCTTAAGCTTTTTCTCCAAAAGCCACCAGCCAAAAATCCCAATGAGCTAGCACTCTATAATTTTCGGTCACCTTTGATTGGAGATCTTTAGTTCTTCGTTGCTCGTATGGATACGCTTAGAGGTCACTCTTGAACATCTTGTGAACTTGTCTGCAAAGGATCAACATAAATCTCCATCAATGAAAGGTATAAATCTCTAACCTTCTATGGATGTTAGATTTATCGTTTTAATAGATTCATAGAGAATTTTTTGGTAGAATTTTATTGGCATAATTGAAAAAAAAAATTAAATTTCGCTGCGTTTTCTATGCTGATAAACTTACATACATACCTTCAAAAGGCTTGTCCTTTAAGCTCCCAAGGTAATCCTTGAAATTCCTTTTCTAGTGTCCATCTTTTCCACAGTGGAAACATTTATCCTTGTTCTTCTTCGCTTTTGAAGAACTAGACTTGTCAACACCTCCCTTTGCTTTCAATGGGTTTTTCTTATTCTTTGAGACATTTTGCCCTTGGGCTTAAAGGAAAAAGCCCCATCAACAAGCATAATGGGTGCCTTACCTTTCTTGATCATTGCCTCCACAATCTTCAATATGTTAACAAGCTCTAGAAGCATAGCTTACATCTTGTTTATGTTGTAGTTCATAAAAAACAGCAAGAATGAGTTTGGAAGAGATTGCGAAATGAAGTCATTACTAAATTTTGCATCCATAATAAAACGAAGTTTGTCTAATTTCTTGATATAGTTAATCATCTTCAATTCATGTTCATGGTATGATGCCTCAGAAATCTTAGCCGAAAAGAGGTCCTTTGAGATTTAGAACCTTGCATTGCAACTATGCTCACCATACAACTCTTGCAGATGAAGCAACATCGCATAGGCACTTTCCACTTTCTTATGTTGCTTCTGAAGCTCATTAGACATCAATACTACAATGTAGAACCTAGCCTTTATTTCATCCTCTTGTGACTTTTCAAAAGTAGAGATCTCTTCTTTCATAACATTCTTAGCAACAATTGCTAGAAGAGAACAATAAAAATATAGCCAATTTTCTCAAAATTGAGAACAATTCTTAAATTTATCAACAAATCCAAGAAATTTGGCCTAGTCAATCTGTTGGTATCAAGAATTCTAGATATGGGGTTGAGTTGGTCATTGTGATTTACAATTAGCAATAGCAGAAAATTAGCATCTATTAATTTTATTAGCTACCAATAGATTTGGTTTTTATCGTATTGGTTACTCCCACTATTCCTTTCAAATTCCATAATCACTCTGTATGAAATTTGGGTGACACCATTGGAAGGTCTTGATTACGCCCAAAGTATAACACGGTTATTGTAGTACGGCTTTGGGGTGTGGATTCCACAGGGAAACAAGTTAAGTACAAAGGAAAATGTGTGAACCTTAAAACGAACGATAAAAGTTAAACTAAAGATTTTTGAGCTTTGATAGTGAAATAATGTAAAGGAAAATTGCGTAAATGTAAATGAAATATAAATGAGAAATAACAAGGTTCCGAGAATCCTCCTTAGGTTTGTTCCCTATTTCCACTCTTGATTCAATCGACTTTATCTCGATTGCAAGTTTCAACTCCCAAACAAGCAATCGGAATATATTCAATCAAGCACATTTATAACTCTTATATAATTGCTACGAATTAATCATTGATTTCGGTTCATGCACACATGACCAATCTTAAAGATTATCAAGAAACGATAATATATCTTAAAAGACAATATCGCAGTAATGGACAATCAATAAGATAAATCTACCGGAATCAATCACATCCAAACAACCTCAATGGAGGAGAAGGATGCAATCACCGGATTAAGAGAGTCTAAAAGAAGAAGAATAAAAAGTACATCTATCACATGAACTCAAATCTTCTTGCTTAATCAATGAATAATTCATAAACAATATTTAACAATAAATCCGTACAACTGAATCAAGAATAGGAAATAAAGAACAAGAAATCCCTAAAGATTCATCCCTTTCCCTTGTAAAATGATTAGTTGGCCATGGAAATCAAGGTGGAAGAACAATAAGGATGCTCTCCCCTTGATTTAGCCATGGAGTTCAAGGTGGATGAACAATATGGATGCTCTCCCCTTGATTTGCAACCAAAGAAAACTTAGAAATAAAATGGAAGAATGCTGGATTTGGATCCCTTGAATCCTCTATTTTTTTCTCTCTTCCTTGCTTTCTCTCTTCAATCCCCAGCTGCACACTCCATAAAGATATATTTATAGAGCATGAGGGGGTGTTTTGGTCTTGGAGAATGTCATTTGCTCGCCCTAATCCGGTCAAGAGGCGAGTGGGCCATGCTGTGCGCCTGGGCCTGCTGTGCTGGCCTGAACTGTTTCCACTAAAACTGCCATAACTTTCTCTAGAAAAATCCTTTTTATGAACCGTAAAATTATACAGAAAATAGATCTTTCTAAGCATATATGGCTCATCTCCTAGTTCTTCCTACATCAATACAGTTTAATCTGCAAAGATGATTGATCTGTACGGGAAATTATGGCAATTCAGTGAAACTCCTTCAGCTTGTATGCAGAAGTGCACACACTAGTGTGCCTACCCTTATCTTGCTCCAAAGTGATGCACACACTTGTGTGCAGTATTTTAACTTACTGTGCTTTATTACACCAGCCTTGGTTTAGACTTTAACCATCTTTGAATCATGTTTGGACACGTCTAAACCTTGGATAAAAACGAGCACTTACACCCAAGATCTTTTGGTGCTTTAAACATGGATCGCTTTATTATCTCTTTTGTACTCAAAGCACCTGAAAATGCATCGAATTAAGTCAATGATTTATGAATATTACTTTAGAGTTATCAACATGTAAAAGTGCGATTACGACCGAGATCAACCCTAAAATGTTAACAATTAAGTATTGTTTAGATGCATTTTATGACTCTCATCACAACCCCCAACTAGCTTATTGCTAGTCCCTAGCAATTCAAGCGAAAGGCATGAAATGAATTCTTTATTTAGAAATCAAAACAAAATACAGCAATGCTGGCGTTAACCAAGAGTGATTAAAAAATTTGTCTAAAAAATCATGCATAACATATAGCACATAGAATCATTAAATATCACTCAGGTCCAAGAATAATCCAAATGTCAACCTTAAAATCGTTATCGACTCTTACCATCCATCTTACCACAATACATTAGTCCGAGCACCTGGATGATTTTATGCACAACATAGCATGAATACAAGTCTTGGCCTCTAAAAACATATTAATTTGCGTGACATCAATCACAAATCAAGTTCCATATGCTCATTTTTCCAATCACTCTCCACTATGTAGAAAAATCACACTTCATCGGATCAATAGGTCTTTAATAAGCTTGCAACGTTAGGCTAGGGTAAAGGTCAAGAAAGAACAGGAAAGTTTAAACAAATAAAAGAACTAAGTCTCTTAATTTAAACACAACCACTTTAAGCATAAGATAACCTTACTTCAACATCCAACTCTTTCAACCATTTTTCGAGCATTTCTCGCAATAAATCACCATTTTTTTTTCTTCTTTCTTTGCCATAATTAATTTTTTCTCTTTTTTTTATTTTTTATTTTGGCATAAGACTATTCACCTCATCTTTCATTATTTTCTTTTCTTTTCCATAACCCCCAACTTATCTCTTTTAATGTACTTGGGTTATGGTAGTAATATTTTCTCATATTTCCACCCTTACTCCTTTTAAGTGCTTCTCACAACATGTGTATAACTAAGTTCTTTTAAAAGAGAGGTAAGGATAAAATATTTTTAGGCTCATAAAGGTAAGTAAATGGTTTATCGAAAGAAACAAGGCTCAATTTTTCTTTTCAAGAGAAAGGCTCAAATAGGTGACTAGTGATAAATATAACAAGGGTAAGTTTAAAAAGGCTCAAACGGTCCAAAAATGGCCTACATCATAACCTAAGTAGTGTGTATTCTATGATTTTCGCCTCAAGTGATTACCAAATAAGTTCTAGAGCTTGTATAGACCGTAAAAGTATTCACAAAACAACCGCGCATAAAACTTCTCCAAATGCTTTAGACTAATCATGCAATCTTACCACAAACCAGAGTCTCAAACCAAAGAAAAATTGACACTTAATTTATTCTCAAAGCGAAGCAAGATTTAACTTCTTCTAAATACTATATGCTATCTCGATTAAGCTCATATCATTGGCATGTGAATTAACTCCAAGGCTAACACAAAGCATGCTAAAAACAAACAAACATTTTTTTTTATTTTTTATCCTAACAACGAAAAGAAAGAAAGTGACACCAAGCAGTTCAATGAAAAAATAGAAAAGAAATGTGTTTCCTCCACCCCTAACCTAAACATTGCATTGACCTCAATGTAAAAGAAAAAGGAAAGGAAACTCCTTGTGTGGCCAAAAATGCACAGAAGCTGAAAATTGCGCACCACCAATTGAACTGCATACCGTTCTTTTCGCTAAAATCAACTAGAAACTAAAAATTAAAATAGACTTAACACAACCAAAATTCTAAGTTAATAAAGACTTAACAACAAAATATTAATATTTTTTTTTTTGAAATTTGAACTAAACTAAAAACTAACAATTAAGATTGAATGAAAACTAACTAAAAACAGAACAAAAATTAAAAGGAATAACGTACCTTTGTTGTGTGGTCAAGGTGAATAGACCGGATCCATAAGTGGAATGTCTTCCATCTCTGGATCATGTCTATCAATTAAGATCTTAAGTCGTTGACCATTTACTTTAAAGACCCGACCATCTCTAGTATCCTCAATTTCTTCCGCCCCATTTTCAAAAACATTTTTTACTATAAAAGGGCCGGTCAATCTTGACCGAAGTTTTCCAGGATGCTTATGAAGTCTAGAGTCGTATAAGAATACCTAATAATTGGGTTTAAATGTTTACCTCAAAATGTTTTTGTCATGGAATACTTTTATCTTAGCCTTATAGATTCTAGAATTTTCATAAGCATCGTTTCTTAATTCTTCTAACTCGGTCAGCTGATATTTTTGAAGTTTACCCGCTTCGCCCATTTGAAAATTAAAAGACTTGATGGCCCAATAAGCTCGATGCTCGAGCTCCACGGGTAAGTGGCAAGGCTTTTCAAAAACAAGCCGATAGGATGACATACCTAAGGGAGTTTTAAAGGCTGTACGGTAAGCCCAAAGCGCATCAGTTAGTCTCAAAGACCAATATTTGCGATCGGGGTTAACCATTTTTTTGTAAAATTTGTTTTTTCTCCCTATTAGCAAGCTCTACTTGTCCACTAGTTTGAGGATGATAGGCAGTAGAGATTTTATGTGATACCCCAAATTTTTTCATTAAAGCTTCAAAGGAATGGTTGCAAAAATGTGTACCTCGATCACTAATTATAGCACGTGGTGTACCAAATCGAGATAACACATTTTCTTTAAGGAATTTAATCACCGTTCCATTATCATTGTTTCGACAAGTTGCTGCCTCTACCCACTTGGATACATAATCTATTGCTACAATGATATACTAGTACCCGAAGGAAGGAGGGAAGGGTCCCATGAAATCGATGCCCCAACAATCAAAGATTTCAATAACTAAAATAGGGTTCAGGGGCATCATATTTCGGCGAGACACAGCTCCTAACTTTTGACATCTTTCACAAGAGTGACAATAGGTGTTTGTATCTTTAAACAAAGTAGGCCAATAAAATCCACACTGCGAAATTTTTGCAGCGGTTTTTTTCATCGAAAAGTGGCCTCCACAAGCTTTGGAGTGACAAAATTCTAAGCCACTCAAAATCTCTTCATTAAGGATGCAACGCCTTAGAATTTGGTCAGGGCAGTACTTGAAAAGATAGGGGTCATCCCAATAAAATTTATATACCTCATATAAGAATTTCCTCTTGTCTTGAGTGCTCCAATCCATTGGTGTATCCCCTGTAGCCAAATAATTTACGATGTAAGCAAACCATGGTAGAGAAGTAATGGAGAGTAATTGCTCATCGGGAAAATCATCTTTGATTGGCATGTCATCACAAGTGTCCTCAAAAGTGAGTCTGGATAAATGGTCAGCTACTACGTTCTCCACTCCTTTTTTATCCTTGGTGGTGATATCAAATTCTTGCAAGAGGAGGATCCATCGGATTAGTCGTGCCTTAGCATCTTTCTTCGTAAGAAGATACTTGAGGGATGCATGATCTATAAAAATAAGGATAGGAGAACCAATTAGATGAGCATAAAATTTATCTAAAGCAAATACTACAGCTAGTAACTCTTTTTCAGTTGTAGAGTAATTCATTTGAGCACTATTTAAAGTCTTACTAGCATAGTAAATGACAAAAGGTTTACCTTCCCTTCGCTGTCCAAGAACAGCACCTACAGTGTAGTCACTAGCATCGCACATGATTTCAAAAGGTAAAGTCCAATCTAGCGACTGCATTATAGGTGCAGAAGTAAGCTTGCCAATCAACGTTTTAAAGGCCTCTTGACAAGCTTGACTCCACTCAAAGGGGGTATCTTTAACTAGGAGGGCACATAGTGGTCTAGATATTTTTGAAAAATTTTGTATGAACCTCCTATAAAAACCTGCATGACCAAGGAAAGATCTCACATCCTTTATTGTCTTAGGGGTAGGCAATTTAGAGATTAACTCAATCTTAGATTGATCAACCTCTATTCCTTTAGAAGAGACAATATGCCCTAAGACAATACCGGATGGTACCGTGAAATGGCACTTTTCCCAATTTAAAACTAATTCTTTTTCCTCACAGCAAATTAATACTCTTTCTAAATTCATTAAGCATGTTTCAAATGAAGATCCAAAAACAGTTAGGTCATCCATAAAAACCTCCATGCAATTTTCAACCATGTCACTAAAAATGCTCATCATGCAACATTGAAAAGTAGCAGGGGCGTTACATAATCCGAATGGCATTCTACGAAAAGCATAGGTGCCAAAGGGACAAGTAAAGGTGGTATTTTCTTGGTCTTCTAATGCAATTTCTATTTGATAATAACCAGAATAACCATCTAGAAAACAGTAGAAGGGATGACCAGCTACACGCTCAAGAATTTAATCAATAAAAGGGAGTGGGAAGTGGTCTTTCTTGGTGGCAGCATTTAATTTTCTGTAATCAATGCACACATGCCACCCGTTCACAAGTTTGATAGGGACTAACTCTCCTAGGTCCTTTTTTATCACAATGACTCCGGACTTTTTCGGGACGACTTGCGTAGGGCTTACCCACTTACTATCAGCTATGGGATATATAATACCCGCATCTAATAGTTTCAGTACTTCATTTTTCACTACTTCTTTCATAGTGGGGTTAAGCCTACATTGAGGGTCTCTACGAGGACTGGTTCCTTTATCCAAATTTATTTTATGGGAGCATATCAGGGGACTAATTCCCTTTTAAATCAGCCATGCTCCATCCCAGGGCTGATTTGTGTTCTTTTAAAGTTTGAATTAATCTCTTACCTTGGGTCTCAGATAATTCAAAAGAAATAATAATAGGAAAGGTATCACCTGGACCGAGAAAGGCATGTTTTAGACCCTTAGGTAGTGGCTTTAATTCGACTTTAGGTGCTTCCACACTTGAAGGGACTTGAGTCTTGCTTCTTTCAGGCAGCTCTTCAAACCTGGTTGCCATGCCTGATTTCTATAATCCTGAGATTTGTCAAAAACAACACATGTATCAATTATATCAGTTTTATCATCAAATAAATCTATCTCAGAATTAACAAGAAAATTTTCAAGAGGGTCATAATCATGAGTTAAGAAAACTCCCTCATTGACGAGTGACTCGATCATGTAAAGCTGGTGGTTTTCGTCCTCATCTTCGGGCTGTTTTGCAACATTGAAAATATTTACTTCAAGGGTCATGTTGCCAAAGGACAGCTTCATGAGACCATTCCTACAATTTATTAGAGTATTTGCAGTAGCAAGAAAAGGTCTACCCAAAATCAAAGGGATTTTAGAGTTAGTGTCTATAGTAGAAGTAGTATCAAGAATTAAGAAATCAATAGGATAATAAAATTTAACAATTTGAATCAAAACATCCTCAACCACACCTCGGGCTACTTTGACTGAGCGATCAGGCAATTGTAATACCACGCCGGTTGGTTTGATTTCTCCTAACCCCAGCTGTAAGTAAATGGAAAATGGCACCAGGTTTACACTAGCTCCTAGATCTAGTAAGGCTTGTCCAACCTCATGATTTCCAATGCTTCAAGCAATGGTAGGATAGCCTGGATCTTTGTATTTCGGGGGAATTCTTTGCTCAATTAGTGCACTAACTTGCTCAGTTAGGAAAGTTTTTTTCTTGATATGATGTTTCCTCTTAATTGTGCATAAATCTTTGAGAACTTTTGCATAGGTGGGGACTTGTTTAATCACATGCAAAAGGGGGAGATTAAGTTTCGCTTGCCTTAAGTTCTCAAGAATTTCATCATTCATTTCTAGATTTTTCTTGTTGGATTTTAAGGCTTGGGGGAATGGGGCCTTAACAGGACTTTTGGTCACTTCAGGGTCTATAGGCGACTCGGTTTCACTACTGGTTTGACCCTTCACATTCTCGGGTTTATTCTCTGGTGGAATGTGTAGTGACTTACCACTTCGGGTCATAATGGCATTTACATCTTTCACATTTCCTTGTGCCATATGTTGACCGTGAGGTATGTACTGAGCTTGGGCAGGGAACTTACCTCGCTCAGTGACACTCAAGGAGCTCATTAATTTAGACACTTAGCTTCTTATTTCTTTGTTTTCCTCAACCAACTGTGTAATTAATGCCTCACACTTTTGGTTTGTCTTGCCTTGTGCTTCTATAAAAGTATGTAAGGTGTCTTCTAAAGAGTTCCTAGAGGATGAGGGTGCATGATAAGGTGCTGGGTACGATCTAGGGGGCTGCACATGTTGCTGATTTTCAAATTTTCAACTGAAGTTGAGGTGATTTCGCCACCCCGGATTATAAGTGTTAGAGAAGGGTGTTGAGGGCTTCTTGTACATGCCTAAGGTATTGCATTGTTCCTCGTACAGCCCTCTCATGTCAACAAATATGGGACAATCTTGTGTGGGATGATCAACCCCGCCACACACAAAACATGATTCTAAAGGTTCGGTCTGATTAACCATGTGTGTTGGTTTTTTCGTTTTTAATGCCTCCAACTCCCTAGTAAGCATTTCGACCTTGGCCTTGAGGTTATCCTCTTCCCTAAGATGGTAGATTCCTCCACCACTAGGTCGTGACCTATTTGTGCTCTCAGTAGCACTAGGTCCAGTCCATGTGTGAGCTTTCTCAGTAAGCTCATTGAGGTACTCAATAGCCTCATCAAGGTCTTTTTGTAGAAACTCTCCATTACACATCATCTCGACAAATTGGCGTTCTCTATAGGTAAGACCCTCATAGAAATAGCTCACTAAACGCCAATTTTCGTACCCATGATGTGGACACATACTTAACAGCTCTTTAAATTTCTCCCAAGACTGATACAAAGTCTCGTTTTCCTTTTGTGCAAAGGTGGAGATTTGTCTTTTCAAAGCATTAGTCTTATATTGAAGGTAGTACTTGTTAAAAAAGACTTGGGTCATCTCATTCCATGACCCAATTGATCGTGGTCTTAGCGAGTATAACTAACTCTTAGCATTATTCTTAAAGGAGAAAGGAAAAAAATTGAGTCTCACGATATCATCAGTTGCATCGTGACTATGGAAAGTCGCAAATACTTCCTCAAATTCTCTAATGTGCACATAGGGGTTCTCGTTTTCCATGCCATGAAAAGTAGGGAGAAGTTGTATCATCCCTGTTTTAAAATCTTGATGACGGGTGTTGGCTGGAAACATAATGCATAATGGTGTGGCTGTCTGACTAGGATGTAGGTAATCTTTAAGAGTCCTAGCACCATTCTCATTTGGATTTTCAGCCATGTTAACAAAATCCTCTAAATTTTCTGATGGGGGTGCACTATGGTTTGATCTAGGCGAGGTTTCACCAATGGAGGTGGAAAGAGAGGGTAACTCTAATTCGGGTCCTCTAATGAATCTACCTCGCGAATCTCTCGGTCTAAGCATGCACCAATTAATTTAGAGGGGGGAACAAATAAATAAAACAAAATAATGAACAAATAAATAAAACAGAATAATGAACATATAAATAAAACAGAATAATAAACAAATAAATAAAACAGAATAATAAACAAATAAATAAAACAAAATAATGAACAAATAAATAAAACAGAATAATGAACAAATAAATAAAACAGAAGTAAAGGAATGATATGACCATATTTACAAACTGCTGAAAAGAAAGATATTTGTGATTTATTTTTTTTTTTTTTACCGTCACACTCAAAGTTGACAAGTTTCCTTGTACTTAAAAGTATTTCCCTGGCAGTGGCACCAAAATTTGATTACACCCAAAGTATAACACTATTATTGTAGTACGGCTTTAGGGTGTCGATTCCACAGGGAAACAAGTTAAGTACAAAGGAAAATGTGTGAACCTTAAAACGAATGATAAAAGTTAAACTAAAGATTTTTGAGCTTTGATAGTGAAATAATGTAAAGGAAAATTGCGTAAAAGTAAATGAAATATAAATGAGAAATAACAAGGTTTCGAGAATCCTCCTTAGGTTTGTTCCCTATTTCCACTCTTGATTCAATCGATTTTATCTCGATTGCAAGTTTCAACTCCCAAACAAGTAATCGGAATATATTCAATCAAGCACATTTATAACTCTTATATAATTGCTACGAATTAATCATTGATTTTGGTTCATGCACACATGACCGATCTTAAAGATTATCAAGAAACGACAATATATCTTAAAAGACAATATCGCAGTAATGGACAATCAATAAAATAAATCTACCAGAATCAATCACATCCAAACAACCTCAATGGAGGAGAATGATGCAATCATCGGATTAAGAGAGTCTAAGAGAAGAAGAATAAAAAGTACATCTATCACATGAACTCAAATCTTCTTACTTAATCAATGAATAATTCATAAACAATATTTAACAATAAATCCGTACAACTGAATCAAGAACAGGAAGTAAAGAACAAGAAATCCCTAAAGATTCATCCCTTTCCCTTGTAAAATGATTAGTTGGCCATGGAAATCAAGGTGGGAGAACAATAAGGATGCTCTCCCCTTGATTTGGCCATGGAGTTCAAGGTGGATGAACAATATGGATGTTCTCCCCTTGATTTGCAACAAAAGAAAACTTTGAAATAAAATGGAAGAATGCTGGATTTGGATCCCTTGAATCCTCTCGTTTTTTCTCTCTTCCTTGCTTTCTCTCTTCAATCCCCAGCTGCACACTCCATAAAGATATATTTATAGAGCATGAGGGGGTGTTTTGGTCTTGGAGAATGTCATTTGCTCGCCCTAATCCGGTCAAGAGGTGAGTGGGCCGTGCTGTGCGCCTGGGCCTGCTGTGCTGGCCTGAACTGTTTCCACTAAAACTGCCATAACTTTCTCTAGAAAAATCCTTTTTACGAACCGTAAAATTATCCAGAAAATAGACTTCCGGATATTTCTAAGATTATATGGCTCATCTCTTGGTTCTTCCTACATCAATACAGTTTAATCTGAAAAGATGATTGATCAGTACGGGAAATTCTGGCAATTCAGTGAAACTCCTTCAGCTTGTATGTAGAAGTGCACACACTAGTGTGCCTACCCTTATCTTGCTCAAAAGTGATGCACACACTTGTGTACAGTCTTTTAACTTACTGTACTTTATTAACACAGCCTTGGTTTAGACTTTAACCATCTTTGAATCATGTTTGGACAGGTCTAAACCTTGGACAAAAACGAGCACCGACACCCAAGATCTTTTGGTGCTTTAAACATGGATCGCTTTATTATCTCTTTTGTACTCAAAGCACCTGAAAATGCATCGAATTAAGTCAATGGTTTATGAATATTACTTTAGAGTTATCAACATGTAAAAGTGCGATTACGACCGAGATCAACCCTAAAATGTTAACAATTAAGTATTGTTTAGATGCATTTTATGACTCTCATCAGGTCTCATAGCAGGGATTGGGATCCCATTACTCGTTTAAAATGACCTTACATGATAGTTTCTTGGCTATAATAAACTTTTAACAGGTAGATAGCACTTATCAATTACATCTCAAGTAATTCCCAATCATTCCTTCGGCCTCTAAAATATATTATCCTCAAATGATAGTTTCTCGAACAATATATTATAGTTAAGTCAAACCTACCATTTTCACAAGTGTATGTGATAGATTCTTAGACTCATTAGTTTTCTTACCTCGTTATAACATATATTTAATAGGCATCATGAATCTTCCATAATGTAAGTCACACATGTTTGTAGTAAAATCTACTTAGAACAGTAGATCCCATATATCCCCTCAATGGTGGAAGGCCACGATAACAATTCATAATATCTCTTTATTACAACTTAATAACCATTACTTTTATGAGGGTGTTTAATTGGTCTTTAGTCTCATCATTTTAATTAAATATACATCACATGCATAGCGTTCATCATATAGTACCAAATAAAATATAACTTTGGATGATTATGAACTTTTATACATGATTCACTTGAGTCACTAAGTAAATCATTATTCTTAATTTAAGTTATATACTATTAATCGCCAATTCTGATATGATGGGCCTTGCAATCTTCAAATGAGCCTCCATTACTTCCTTACGCACTCAATAATTCTCAAGCTTGCATGAAAAATTCCTAACTATTCCTATCAAACTTTTCTAAATAATTAAATTAAAATAATCAATAAGAAACCTTCATTCAAAATCAAAGGGAGTTACAATAAGAGGTAGATAGAATTTTACAATAAGAGATAAAGAAGATGAGTGGTATGAAAACCCCATTTAAAATTACATATCCCAAAATAGAGAATAAATATTACACCATATTGAAACAAAACTATGCATTCAATCACATTGAATATAACTAATCACATAGCTAAATTATTTTTACTTAATTTAATAATCATCCACCCTTGAAGATGCATATAATTAAATTGCATATATAAATTTAATTGTAATTTATTCTAGTTCTGGTTTTATTCTAAGATTGCTTATCCTAGTCAAATTAGGTTTCCAAAAATTTTAATTGGAAAATTAATAACACTTGTTAATCAATTAAAATAATTTAATTTGAACCTTTTGAAGATCAAAAATAAAATTTCAATTTAACACGAGTTTTAATTTTGAAGAAAATTGAAACAATTACAAAAACTTTTGAAAACCTAAAAAAACTGATTTTTATGTATAATAGTTGACCATGTCGTTGGGTAGTCAACTATCGAAAGTTTCTATTCGAAAATTTTAATTAGGTTAGGGGTCATAGTCAACTACAACCTCTTGGTAGTTGACTATGCCCAATCGTTGTAGGTTTGCTTTTCGCGATTTCTCACACTGTACTTGTCAAACTTGATTCAATTATAAAATCAAATCTTAGTGATCTAAATTGAATCTAATCAATCCCTACTGATATTATATTGTTTACAACTTCATCATCATCATATGGTAATAATCAATCCAAGAACAATTTCTTGAATTTTATGACCTATGTTTTCATAAACCCTAATCTAACTTTTAGATTATTAAATTTGCATTCTATTGATTTTAAAGATCAAATCTTCTATAGCCAAAACAATAAATTACTATGTTCTATATAAATTATAAGTACGACTCTTATACCACTTGAAGGAAATCGATATAGAAATGTAGCAAAAATTCAAAAATAATTCTTAGATTCTTTTTATCCCTAATCATCATATGATTTACATGGAGCACATATTGAGCAAAAAACATACAAATATTAGAGTCATTACCTTTGATTCAATGTATTTTTAACCTCCTTTGTGTGATTCTAATAGCGTCACCAAATCCCTTGCGTTCTTGAATCTACAACAATCACAAAAATATGTGATCTCTTATGATAGTCCACATTAGACAATTCTTGAATTAGAAAATCCCACCAACAATTTTGCTCTTCTCTTTGAGAGAGAGGAGGCCTAAAATTTCAATGAGATTAATGAAGGCATATTTTTGTGCTAGGTAAAATTTGAACACACATAAACCATTTATATGCTAGGGTTAGTTACAATTAACCATTAATTGTAAATTAAACCCCTAAAATGTTTCTTAATTACACATTATCTTTTTTGTGTGTGACCCCTTAGGTTCAAAATAATCTAGTTGTAGGCCATAACTTTTATGTAATTTCAATTGAAACCCTTTTTCAATTAAGTAGAACTCCTTCTAATTTATTAGAACCCCTTTCTAATTTATTTTGACTCCAAAATCTCTTTTTTATTCCCTTTTTTTATGAGAATTAATTGTCTATAAATTAATTATGAGGGCTTCTACAATCATGAATGACACCTAGCAACATATTATAACTACCCAGATAATATAAATTTGGCTATGAAACCTTTAATCTTTCCACTATTAGTTATCATGCAATTCAATCCTTTCATCATACAATGTCACAATTAAGCTAATTAGGGTATGAAATTACTATCAAACCCTTAGCATTAATTATATGTGTCTAGATATCAAGAATGTAACTCTAATGGTGAAATTAGAAACTTCTTTCTAATTCTCAGCCCGCCTTGACCAAGAAACTTCTTTAGTTTATCTTAGTAGATAACATACGACATTCTCTCTTTGCTTAAGAGTGATAGATTCCCTATTGTACACTCACATTTCTCCATATGAAACATATTATACCCAATTAATTCTTACTAATGATCCATTAATAGAACCATATTAAATAACATGAAAGTATAATTCACATACAAGATAACCATAGTACATTAAGTCTAAGGATCACATTTACAACTATAACATAAGAACTATCTGTTGACAAGAAAGCAAAAATCCATATAGATATTCTTAAGTCGAGTCATGTTCAATGGACTCATTCTCCAATGAGAACCTACATATTTTTTTTAGTGTCTCACACACAAGTGACATTGAGATCAATAACCCTCCCAATTAAGCAAACATAGTATATCAGTCTAACTAGATTACTAACATCCAATTAGCATCTCACGACTAGGAATATTTAAGAACAAATTTTTCAAGAAGATTAAGTCTCTTATTATGATCACATCATAATCCTGCCTCCATTGCTCTTATTCTATAGACTTAATTATGCTAATGTAATTTAATAAATATTTATGAAAAATAAAATTTGTCATTAAAATAATGATAAAAATTGAATAAATTTGTTTTAGGAATAATATGCTAAGACATCAAATGTCATTGGCTTATAGGGCATACTACTGACAATCTTCCACTTGCACTAAAGCCAATCGCCTATGTATCTCATACCAATCTTCTTAAGATTACAATTGAACTATTGTTGTGTTAATGCCCTAGTTAGTGGATCAACTGTATTCTCTGCTGACACAATTTTTTTTTATGACCACGTGCCATCTTCTAATGATTTCTCTAATAACACACGGTAACTCATCACATTTTTTATTTTCATAAAGTTCCAAGAAGATGACATATTATTTGTCAAATGGTACAAAATTTGGTGTCTACAATTGCCCCTCTTTGGAGTCACTTGCACTATAGTTGCATGTGGTTTCAACGCCTTAATGACAACAACTTTACTATTAGGTGAATGATAATCAGAGATACGCAATAAAATGAACAAGCAAATAATAAAATATGCGCACACATATGGTCGCACTCAAGGGCTTGAGTTGTTTACATACTCCAAAAGGGGATCAGACCAAGTGTAGGTATAAAAACATGGGGCATAACAACATTTTTTGAATCGATGTGTAATCTCACTTCATACTTACCAAATTAAAGCATGGCATACCTGATTATGTGATAAGTTCACTCCATTGCATATCGAAGAGGTGAATGGATGAGATTTAGATTTGACTTGTGCGTTGGAGGCGATCTTAATCATTACACTACTAAAGCGACTTTTAGTCACTATTTTACTCAGGAGAGCTTAATCACTGCACCATTGAGGAAGATTTTATTCATTATGCTACTGATGCGACCTCAATCATTACATTGTTGGGTCAACTTTAACCACTTCACTGCTGGATCAAATTTAACCATTATACTGCTGATTAGACTTTAATCACAACATTACTAAGGCAATTTTAATTATTGCACTGTTGGGGAAACTTTAATGTCTGAGTTGCTAGGGAAATTTTAATCATTGCGTTGTTAGCGTGACTTTAATCACTGTGCTGTTGAGGCAACTTCAATCACTACGCTACTAAGGTGACTTTAATCACTACACTACTGAGGTGACTTTAATCACTGCGTTCTTGGAGCGACTTTAATCATTGCACTACCAGGTAGACTTTAATCACTACGTTGCTGAGACGACTTCAATCATTATGCTACTGAAGCGACTTTAATCATTGCACTGCTTGGGAGACTTTAATCATTGTGTTGCTAGGGAAACCTTAATCACTATGCGTCTGAAGTTACTTCAATTATTGTGCTCCTGAGACTACTTTAATCATTGTGCTACTGGGGCGACTTTAATCATTGCACTACAGAGAAGACTTTAATCAATGCGCTTCTAGGGCAACTTTAGTCAATGCACTGCTGGGCAACTTTAATCACTGCCTTGCTAGGGTGACTTTATGGAATCCTAGAGTTTCTCTAGGATTTTGAAGATCTTGAAGAAGCGATTCAGGGTTGAATATTTGAAATTCAAGAAATTATTGAAAAAAAATACCTTTGAGGGAAATTTTGGAGAGTGATTTTGTTTGAAACTTTTGAGATTGTGTTACCAAAATGAAATTTAAGAGAATGGACGATTTTAATGGAAAAATTGATTTTAAGAAAAAAATTTAAATGAAGAGGAATTTTGGAGTTGTGTTACACCAAATTGATTTTAGAGATTTAATTTTGAGTTAAATTTTGATTTTGAGAAAATGATTGATTTTTTAGGGATAACCTTGATTAATCTTCGAAATTTTTTTTTTGGAGAAAGCACTTGATTCGGAAGACATTTGACCTTTGACTTGGATGACATGAAAAAAGTTTAAGATTTTTTTCAGTTAAATGGAAATTTGTAAGGCACATGTCTTAAAAAAACATAAAAGAGGAAGAAAGGTTGGAGTTGGCATTTGTTAAGGGATGGAATTGTTGTGTTCTTCCTCTTGAACTCAAAACCACACTTGAAATCCTATTTTGCATCATTTGAAAGGAAGTGTTTGAAAATTTTTGAAGAATTTGATGGTTATTGTTATCTTCCAAGAAGAATAAGAATTTTGCATGTTAACCCATTGGATATCCAAGGAAGAGGAATTCGAAGGCATGCACCAAATGAAAAAAGAGGGGATATGTGTAATACCCGTATTTTTATAGTAAGGATAAATATGTATTTTAATAAATATGGCAAAGAGTTAAAATCCCAAAAGGCTGAATGAGGATTTAAAAAGACAAAGGTTGAAATACAAAAAAAAAAAAAAAATCCTTAACTCAACAAATCAACCGATTAACAGTAACTCGTAATAGCACTTTTGCTGCCAACCTTGTGAGTGATTTCAAAAGGCAATCATTATGCTTTTATTATCATTTCATTTTGGTGCCTTGTGTGCAAGTGGAGAGAATATAATTATTATGTTTTCTTTAGCCATCATGATGTTTTTGCAATTATTCTTACTATCTCCATATCGTGGAGACCTTGGGAGAGAGGGGGAGGCTGCTGATCTTCAGCCCAAGGTTCCCTATAAATATGTGGAATAATTTCGTGTAGTTACACGAAGAAATTTTCCTATAGTTCCAAATAATACGTCTGTGTTCTTAAAACACTTGGGAGTTCAAAGAAAGGTGGAAGGAACAACATTTTGAGGGCATATTCGAAAATATTTTATAGAGAATTTCGGGAAGCTATCAAAATAGCAGAAGGTAATGTTATTTTAAAATTTATGAAAGTTTTAGGAAGTTAAAGTGGGAATTTTTCAAACTGTGTGGTTTATGGAGAGAAGAAGAAATAATAAGAAATTTAAATTCAAATATTATGTCAGGTGTTGACTATCTACAACGGGAGAAATTTCTGAGAAGATCGAGAAAGGCAAGAAGGTGACCCACGGGTAGCTTTAAATGCTACAGAGTGAGTTGGATTTACTTTTAGTAGTCTAAATAAAAATCAATTATTTTGGTGATATTATTATAATTAATTATTAAAGTATGCTTAAGTGATAGGAAAAAAAATTGATTTATGGGTATGATAGGAAATTTGGTCAGGTAGAAATATTTTTCGGTGAGAAATGATATTTTTGAAAATCATAAGTTTATTTGAGAATAAAAGCAATAAATAAATTATTGATGAGATATATTGATGTTTTAATATGAGTTATGATAAGATGAATTTTAGTAGATCTTGACAAATTTTGGTGGATGATTTGAGGTGAATTTTAGTGGATCTTGACAAAATTTGGTGGATGATTTGAGTTGAATTTTAGTGGATCTTGGCAAATTTTGGTGGATGATTTGAGATGAAATTTAGTGGATCTTGACAGACTTTAATTGATTATTTGATGTGATTTGAGATGAGAAGAATTTAGTGAAATTTTTATACAATTTGATAAAAAAAAAATCATGATGATTGGATGTAAGAAATTTTAAAGAAACTTTGTTATATAAAATTTGAGGATAATCAGGATAGCCAAATTAAGTGGTTTGAATCTTTATATTGTTTTTATATTACTGTTTCATATCATTGTTCATGCTCATATTCATTTAATAATATAACCGAAATAACCGGGAAGGCAGCCGGTCTAATGAAATAACCGTGACAGCCGGTATATGCTGGGATGAAAAGTGAAAACCATGACAGCCGGTATATGCTGGGATGAAAATTGAAAATCATGACAGCCGGTATATGCTGGGATGAAAAGTAAAAACCGTGACAGCCGGTATATGCTAGGATGAAAAGTGAAAACTGTGACAGCCGATATATACTGGAATTAATCAGGAAGGCAGCCAGTCTGATGAGAATAAAAGAACCGGGAGGGCTGTCGGTCTAAGATAATAACAACCTGTCGATAGGTGGGAAGACGTTCCCATCATAATCATTCATGCATTTGCATCTGTTCTAACTATTGTTGCATCATTGAAATGCTGTGATGTGTTTTAATTATTGGCGCATGATTGAAATGATGAGGAGTGATTTATTATCGTGAAAATAATTATAAATGGATGAGTATCATAGAAAGAGACAGTTAGGATGAAAATATTATTGAAAAGCTGAGATGAGGTATATTGTCATGTATGATGACTGAGTTTCATAAAAAGAGACAACTATGGTGATGAGATTATTGGAATACTGAGATGTGGGACATTATTGTGAATTTAATTATAAATGGATGAGTCTCATAGAAAGAGACAGTTATGGTGTTAAGATTTTTTTAAATGGAAGATTTTATGATGTGAACCTCATTACGAGGTAATTATGAAATAATTGATGATCTTAAGGTGGACTAATGATTTAGAAGAAGATATTGATAGAGAAGAATAAAAGACAATAATAATAAATGACTATTTATGGAATTTGGAATACTTCTAGTAAATTTAATTCACTGAGCTTGTGAAGCTCACCCTTCATTGTACAATGATTTTCAGGTAGCAGGCTCGGCAAATAGTTTGGTGAGTTGAGGTTCTGACGAGATCAATTTTCTGTAAGTCGCGTACGTGTCATCATCCTCAGACTAATGAGAAAATAAAATGAAAAATTTATTTGTAAATCCTCATGCATTTTACGGATTGATGTAAAGTTCTATTTGTAATATTTATTTTTATTGTTGCATATATGTGTCGTGCTGGGATTCTCAAAATGTGATGACATTGTTTCGGGGTAGCCAACCTGGGATGGGTCGTTATAATTTTGGTATCAGAGCATTAGGTTTTATGATTCTGTAGACTGCATAAAAAGTAAGAACATGGAAGATTTAAAGTAAAATATAATGAATAGTCTGAGGATGACACGTGGATGCGCTAGAGCTAGAGTTAAAATAATTGATTTGAGAGGGCGTGGTAGGCCCACAATATTTTTGATAAGTCAAGGTTGAGTCTGAATCTATGGTTCCTAGAAGGGAACGTGTTGATAATATGATTTATATTAGTAATATAATTAAGGTATGAGAGAATATGAAGTTGAAAGAGATGAGCTAAGATGAACTAAGATAAGCTCTTACTCATGCTTTTGAGAAAAATGAAGGTATCAGATGATCGAGTGGATAACTTATAGCATAGACTTGATAAGCAGACTAGAGTAATGCCTGATGTTGTTAATCCAGTAATGGTAGATACTTAAAAAAAAAAGGAAAAGTGGATTTATGCATAAGATGCAGGGAGATATAATTTAGCTAAATGCTTTGTTGTTTAAAGGATCTATGAAGCCTTTTTACGCTTAAGTTTCGGAGAAATATGTGGAGATATTATTTAGTATGTTATGACAGATGATTGTCTTTACTTCATTTGCGTTAGAAAGAGACGTTTTGTGAATGATGTAAGGATATTCTTCCCAAGGTAAGTACAAATATGGATAGACCCTTAACCTGAAATAGGTTTAAGAAAGTTTTTCTTGATAGATATTTTCCTTATATCTCTAGAGCTCAACAATATAGAAATGTTATTTATTTGGGGTAAATGTGTTAACTGTGGCTTGGTATGATAGCAGATTTTCGGTTTTATCAATGGTTGTACCAAAAATGGTAGACCAAGAGGAGAAGAAGTGTAAGAGGTTCAAAGATGAACTATGTTTTAAGGCTTGATCGAAATTATCTTACATGAGGCATATGAATTATGTTAGATTGGTGGTTATATTATTACAGATCGAGAGAGATGTGATGGAGTTTAAGGGAAAGAGAAAAAGTGGTTAAAGGAACTTAGACATAAAGGTTATAGAGGTAGTGGTAGTATGAGTGTACAGGGTGAGAGACCACCCTAAATGAGGCATTCCTTGTTACTGGAAACTGAAGTATAGAGTCAGAGGCAAGCATAATCTGATGCGTATGGATCTTAAAATACTATTGGTGGGACCCTTAGATTCTGGAGACAGATTATGAGAACTGGAAGTCATAGTAGAGGAAGTAAGTATGCCACAAAGTGGAAGTGGCAATCTGATGTATGATTGGGATATAAAAGTTTATTATAATTATATTCAAAAAAGATGTTTATCCCATAATGTTCAAAATTTAAAATACTTTATGTGTAGAGAAGGTGGACATGTCAGTGTTGATTAACTTTGATGCAACTCATTCTTTTGCATCCAATATTCATATAAAATCTATTAAAGAATTTATTAGTCTTTGGATTGCAAAATATCCTTATTAAAGTTCTCACTTGAGATAGAGTGATAATCATGAATATTCATGAGGGATTGTGTGATTTGTATTAGTGACAGAAAATCTGAAGTTGATTTATTATCTTCGAATATAATTTATTTTGGGAAATAATTGGTTATCGATGTTTTATATCTGGGTTGATTATTCCAGAAAGAAGATTCAAGATATAGACGTGAGATACTTTTAACTATCTTATTTTTGCTCTGGCCAATAGGAGATGATTGAATAAGGGTTTTAAGGAGTATTGGGCAAATATCATGAATTATAAAAAGGAGATAGTGATGAAAGAATATTCTAAATTAATTTTTGATGAGTTGTTTAGGTTGCCTCCAAGTAGGGAGATTAAAGTCTCTATTGATGTGATACCAGGATTATCACATATATTTAATTGCACCCTACAAAATGACGTCAACTGAATTGAGAAAGTTGAACGTACCGTTTTAAGAATTTGTGGATAAACAATTTATCTGACCTATTGTATTTGGGCAATCATGTGTTGTTAGTGAAGAAGGAAGATGAAACGATAAGGATGTGTATAGACTACAGATAGTTGAATAAGAATAAATACATTTTCCCGGGATAAATGAATTGTTTAAGCAGTAGCAAGGAGTGAGAATGTTTTCTAAGATAAACCTAAGATCAGGTTATCACCAATGGAGGATAAAGAAGTGAGACGTGCCTAAGACTACTTTTAGGACACGTTATGCTCATAAGCTTTCGTGATGTCATTTGGATTAACTAATGTTCCAGAAACATTTATAGATTTAATGAATAAAATATTTAAACTGTTTCTTGATAATCTTATGGTTGTGTTCAGTAATGACATTCTGATATATTCTAAGAAGGAAAAACAACATATGGACCATTACACAGTGTGCCGGAGATTCTGAGGAGAAAGAAATTATAGGCGAAGTTTCTAAGTGTGAATGTTGGTTGAAGGAAATAACTTTCTTGGAACATATAATATTTGGAAACAGCATAACAGTTGATCCACAAAAGGTAGAGATAATGTTAAGTTGGGAGAAACCAATTAATATAACTGAGATTAGAATCTTCTTGGGATTAGCTGGTTATTATAGAAGATTATTTCAGAATTTGTCTATTATTGAATTGTTGTTGAATAGATTGACTAGTAAAGATGTGAGATTTGTATGGTGAATGAAGTGTGAGAAAAATTTTCAATTACTAAAGGAGAAATTTACTACAGCTCCGGTATTGGTGTTTCCTTCTGGTGATGAAGGATTTGTGGTGTATAATGATAAGTCATATCAATGATTGGGATATGTGTAACATAAGAAAGTTATGGGCTATAGTTTTAGGCAATTAAAGATTCATAATAGAAATTACCCTACTCATGACTTAGAGTTGGCTGCCATAGTGATTGTATAAAAGATTGGAGACATCATTTGTATGGAGCCACTTGTAAGATATTCATGGGTTATAAGAGTTTGACATACTTTCCTACCTAGAGAGAGTTGAATTTGAGGCAAAGATGGTTAATGGAGTTGATTAGTAACTACGATTGTACAATTCATTACCATCTAAAAACACGAAGGTGATAGCTGATGTATTGAGTAGAAAATTCTATAAGAGGGTTAACTGTTATAGGGATCCTGATGTGAAATTGATGATAGATTTAAAAAAGATAAGAATGAAGTTGAATATCAGTGATAGAGGATTATGGTTAACGAATATGGTTGTACAATTATCCATAGTAAAATGTTTTAGAGATGCAAGGTTAAGATAAAGAGATAGAAAAGATCAACTTTAAGTGCTTACTAGAAAGCATTTTGAGTTCAAATCTGAAATGAAGGCAGTTTGGTGTTGGTACATGGATGGTGTTCCCAATAATGCAAAAATTGAAAAAAAAAAATAGTGAGAAAGGTACATAATGATGTAGATTCGATGAAATCAAGTAACAATAAGAAATATAGAGGATTTAAACAGAAATTCTGATGGTCAAGATTTAAAAGGGATGTAGCTGAGACTGTGAGGTTGTATGGAGTGCTTTTGAGCATAGCGTCAAATAAAGATGTTAGATTTACATCTTGGTCTTGGGAGAGGCTTTCGAAATCCACGGATACACAATGGCAATTTAATATAATTTTCATGCTCATATTGGATTTTTAGAATACTAGAAGATATGTTAAGGATAAATGTGATGAATTTCTCAGTAAGTTTAGATGTTTACATTCCATTGATTGGAGTTGCTTATAATAATCAGTATAAAATTGTATTGAATGACACTGATTGAGACATTGTATGGTAGGAGGTGTAGAACTCCTACATATTGGGAAGAGAAATATATTTGGTCCATCAATGACTGAGTTAACAACTGAGATGATCAAATTGGTTAGAGAGAACTGTAAAGCAGCCTATAATAGACCTCTTGAGTCTCAAGTAGGTGATTGTGTGTATTAAAAAATATCTCAATGAAAATGTGTGTTGAGTTTAAAAAAAAAAAATTTGAATCTGAGGTATGTGAGACCCTATAAGGTTGATAAGAAAGTTGGGTTAGTTATGAATAGCCTAGAGTCGCCTTCAGAATTAAAACGCTTATATAATGTATTTCATATTTCTCTATTGAGAAAAGGTTTACATGATGAGTATTATAATATTTCGAGCTAAGCTATAGAAATTCAGAAAGATTGGGTGTACATCCAAGTACCAATAAGGATTTTAGAGAAATAAGCAAGTTTTGTATAATAAAGGAAAATGCATTAGTTCAAGTACTGTGGCGAAATAAGGATGTTGAAGAGATTACATGAAAGTATGAGACAATTATGGAGAAGTGGTATTCACAATTGTTTTTGGAGCAAAACGAAGAAATTTCGAGGGCGAAATTTTTGTAAGGTGGGTAGAATTGTAATACCCGTATTTTTATAGTAAGGATAAATATGTATTTTAATAAATATGGCAAAGAGTTAAAATCCCAGAAGGCTGAATGAGGATTTAAAAAGACAAAGGTTTGAAATACAAACAAAAAAAAAATCCAAAAGTCAACAAATCAACCGATGAACAGTAACTCGTGACAGTACTTTTGCTGCCAACCTTGTGAGTGATTTCAAAAGGCAATCATTATGTCTTTTATTATCATTTCATTTTGGTGCCTTGTGTGCAAGTGGTGAGAATATAATTATTATGTTTTCTTTAGCCATCATGATGTTTTTGCAATTATTCTTACTATCTCCATATCGTGAAGACCTTGGGAGAGAGGGGAGGTTGCTGATCTTTAGCCCAAGCTTCCCTATAAATATGTGGAATAATTTCGTGTAGTTACACGAAGAAATTTTCCTATAGTTCCAAATAATTCGTCTGTGTTCTTAAAACACTTGGGAGTTCAAAGGAAGGTGGAAGGAACAAAATTTTGAGGGTATTTTCGAAAATATTTTATAGAGAATTTCGGGAAGCTGTCAAAATAGCATAAGGTAATGTTATTTTAAAATTTATGAAAGTTTTAGGAAGTTAAAGTGGAAATTTTTAAACAGTGTGGTTTATAGAGAGAAGAAGAAATAATAAGAAATTTAAATTCAAATATTATGTCAGGTGTTGACTATCTACAACGGGAGAAATTTCTGAGAAGATCGAGAAAGGCAAGAAGGTGACCCACGGGTAGCTTTAAATGCTACAGAGTGAGTTAGATTTACTTTTAGTAGTCTAAATAAAAATCAATTATTTTGGTGATATTATTATAATTAATTATTAAAGTATACTTGGGTGATAGAAAAAAAAAATTGATTTATGGGTATGATAGGAAATTTGGTTAGGTAGAAATGTTTTTCGTTGAGAAATGATATTTTTGAAAATCATAAGTTTATTTGAGAATAAATGCAATAAATAAATTATTAATGAGATATATTGATGTTTTAATACGGGTTATGATAAGATGAATTTTAGTAGATCTTGACAAATTTTGGTGGATGATTTGAGGTGAATTTTAGTGGATCTTGACAAAATTTGGTGGATAATTTGAGGTGAATTTTAGTGGATCTTGGCAAATTTTGGTGGATGATTTGAGATGAAATTTAGTGGATCTTGACAGACTTTAATTGATTATTTGATGTGATTTGAGATGAGAAGAATTTAGTGGAATTTTTATATAATTTGATAAAAAAAAAAATCAGGATGATTGGATGTAAGAAATTTTAAAGAAACTTTGTTATATAAAATTTATGGATAATCAGGATAGCCAAATTAAGTGGTTTGAATCTTTATATTGTTTTTATATTACTGTTTATATTACTGTTTCATATCATTGTTCATGCGCATATGCATTTAATAATATAACCGAAAGAACCGGGAAGGCAGCCGGTCTAATGAAATAACCGTGACAGCCGGTATATGCTGGGATGAAAATTGAAAACTGTGACAGCTAGTATATGCTGGGATGAAATGTAAAAACCGTGACAGCCGGTATATGCTGGGATGAAAATTGAAAACCGTGACAGTCGGTATATGCTGGAATTAACCGGGAAGGCAGCCGGTCTGATGAGAATAAAAGAACCGGGAGGGCAGTCGGTCTAAGATAATAACAACCTGTCGATAGGTGGGAAGATGTTCCCATCATAATCATTCATGCATTTGCATCTGTTCTAACTATTGTTGCATTATTGAAATGCTGTGATGTGTTTTAATTATTGCCGCATGATTGAAATGTTGAGGAGTGATTTATTATCGTGAAAATAATTATAAATGGATGAGTCTCATAGAAAGAGACAGTTATGATGAAAATATTATTGAAAAGCTGAGATGAGGTATATTGTTGTGTATGATGGCTGAGTCTCATAAAAAGAGACAACTATGATGATGAGATTATTGGAATATTGAGATGTGGGACATTATTGTGAATTTAATTATAAATGGATGAATCTCATAGAAAGAGACAGTTATGGTGTTAAGATTTTTTTAAATGGAAGATTTTATTATGTGAACCTCATTACGAGGTAATTATGAGATAATTGATGATCTGAAGGTGGACTAATGATTTAGAAGAAGATATTGATAGAGAAGAATAAAAGACAATAATAATAAATGACTATTTATGGAATTTGGAATACTTCTAGTAAATTTAATTCACTGAGCTTGTGAAGCTCACCCTTCATTGTACAATGATTTTCAGGTAGCAGGCTCGACAAATAGTTTGGTGAGTTGAGGTTCTGACGAGATCAATTTTCTGTAAGTCGCGTACGTGTCATCATCCTCAAAATGTGATGACATTATTTCGGGGTGGCCAACCCGGGATAGGTTGTTACAATGTGAGTGTGCTTTTTGTGGATCCAGACAATCATTTGAATTAATTGACTGAAAAGGTAAGCTTATGTTGCTTTTCTTTTCAAATTAAGCAAGATTTGTGCATGAATTTTGTGAAAATGGGTATATGAAATTGTGCATGCAAAGTGTTTGAGAAAATGTCAAAGTGAATGTTCAAACTTTTATTTGTTGACTGAGGATGTTGGGAGTTATTTTTCAAGCTTAGAAACACATTAGAAACAATATAAGATGAAAAAAACATATGTGCACACACACGAATCACACAACACAAGGGAAGGAAAATCGCAATTGTAGGCCACTTTGAAGTGGCGGCCAGCTCAACCAGCCACTTCGAAGTGGTGGCTTGCCCTGGTTTGCTTTGTTTCTCACTTTTCTCTTCCTTATTTGGTTTAATGCAAATCCTAACATGTTTAGTCTATTCTCTTAGGCTCATCTAAGGTCATACAGTAATTTCTATAATGCAAAAGATTGGTATACAAGCTTACCCAAGAGATCGACAAAGATGGTTGACAATGCTGGATTCAAGGACTTCATCGCGTCTTTGCACAAACGGTTTAAGAACTTGCTCTTGTTGAGGTGCCTTTTTTAGAGGTGATTGAATATGACTCATGCATTCCACTTTAACAAGATAGAAGTGACCTTAACCCTAGTTGACTTTGCAGCAATTACCTTTTTGGTGGTGTATGGAATGCCTTTTGGAATATGACATCGACATTCACTTAGACTCAAAAGTGATGATGGATCTTGTTGGTGAACCATTAGCTTCTCATAGAGATAATACCATCCCTTACACCAATTTAAAAGATATGTACAAGAAAAGTGGGAAAAAGTTTGCTGATATTGCACGAGCATTTATCCTTTACCTCATCGGTAGCACCTTATTTGCAAATTCCAACAATACCATCCACTTGCACTACCTGAGTTCCTTGAAGGAATTGAATACAATCAAGAGATATAATTGTGCAGGAGTTGCAATGGGATTTTTGTATTTGGGTGCGAATGTGGCATCAAGGGGATCAAATGGAGTCTAAGGCTTTACGATGGTGTGGGAGGTACCTTCTCACTTTTGTTTTCTCTCTTTGGGATTGTGTTTACATTTGGATTCTCATGAGTTTGTGGCATTTGTAGATTTGTTCATATGAATGCTTAACCATGATGGATGTGGAACCAACTAGACTGGCTTTTTTCCCTAGGTTTGCCAAGCAGAAAAATAGCAAGGGCAAGTCGCGCAAATTGAATGATTGGAGTAAGAAAGTGGCAGAGATCTAAACAAAAATGGTGAGTTTTCAACCCTTTGTTGTCAATGAATATTTGCACCTACGTTAGCTTTTTCACACTTGCCTTTTAGTGAGGATTTTGGCACCAAGATGAGCTATAGTCACCTTAGCACTAAGCTAACATTGAGGTGGAATCAGGGTGAGATTTCATGTCTTATATCGCCGAAAAGGTTGAATTCAGAAAGTAAAGATAATTTAATTATCCGATTGGTACAACTTGTAAATGTTTGATTAAAATCAAATGTGTAGGACAAAAATAAGTATTTAGTTTAACAAAATTATCTAAAACAATAATAGCTTGAAATAAGAATATTCTTTTTACCATTTAAACCATGGATCCAACTTTTTTGATTATGTATATAACGTCTCTTTTTTCATAAAGGGGGGTGTTATTGACACTCTAAAAATAATTATTGGCACTTTTTTTGTGTGTTTAACTTGCAATAATGTTTTTTTACTAAAATTGGATGTTTTTTATAATACAATTTAATTAAAAGCATTATTATAAATTTAAATATAAAAATAACACAACAAAAATGTCAATAATAATTTTTGAAACACGAATAACATCACCCTTTCGCAAAACAAAAGTAACTATCAATGTTGCTAAGGAGACAAGACTTGCATCTACTGCCAATAATGCAAGTATACATTGTTTGGGATATGGAAGACAACGATCCATTATATATATATATATATATATATATATATATATATATATATATATATATATATATATGTTTTAAAGAGGAGCCATCCATTATATGTTGATAAAGAAAAAAAGGGGTATGCAGTTGTAATTAATTATAGATATTTTGCCCAATATCGCAACATATGACAATGCCATTGAAGTTAATTATTACTCTCGTCAAAGTAAGGCAAAAACAGTTGCCATATTTACTAGTAATAATTCGGTGATGTTTGATGATAAAATTTTATATTTGGAGCTAATTTGGCAAATAAGTGCATCAAATATAATTATTTTAGCACTAAAAAGGATTGTAATTTTTATTATGCTTTATTTTAAGAAAGCACCCTCCCCTAAGTTTAATTGAGAAAATGAGTTTAGCTGGTTCTCGCAACCACGTACTCGCATGAAGAAAGCCAAGAAAAAGAAAGAAGGTATAATTGATGAGAAAGAGTAAGAGGCCAAGCAAATGGGTTAAAGCTTATCTGGTTATCACTTACACCACCACAAAGATACAATTCACTCATTCACCCATTTGCTCATACAAATCCTAAAAGATTCAATCATATCTAAGCAAAGAAAAAAAAAAAGGAACAACAATGACGAAACAAACAACGCTGCTTCTCAAAGCAAACACCATTGCAGCTTGAAATATACCAAACACCAAAATCTAATTGCAGAAGAATAAGGGGCTAAGGTTAAGTTGATTAACTCCATTCTTTATGCCCAGAATTAGTCAAGGTATCTTTTAGCACAAACCAAAGAGATATGAGGTGCTAAATTCAAGATAAAACGTCTTCTGTGTGGTCCATGTATTATATGTATGAGTAACCCAATACAAATGATGGCATGATGCAAAACCACAAAAATCGAAAATGCTATGGACCCCACATTTTATAATTGGGCTTTTCTATCACTTTCTGCCTGCCCACACCGAATGTCACCTTCGTTCCGGCAAGCAACCGGTGACTTACCTTTGTGTTTTACCGGCTATAGCAGGTTTGTCCTTCTCAATTGGTAGTTTTTGGACCTATACAGGCCAGGGCTAAATCCAAGCCCGTCACGTGTTGTTTCTATCAGGTAAAGGAGTAGCAGCGGGTGGGTGAGGAGACAACTGATTTAGGAGATTTTGCTAACGTTACTTCTTATTGTATGGACACCATTCAACTTGGAGGCACATTAGTAATTTAGGCTTTTTTTCTTGCATGGATAAATAACTTTAGTTATTTTTTAGGATAATTATAATTTTCCTTCCTAATGTTAGGGGTCACTACACTTATATCCATATTGAACTTTAGCTAAAATCAAAACTGAGTAAAATGTTAGGTTTAAAGATTGGGCCGAATATTTACCTCTTGTTTATTTTGATCCAATTGAACTTAAATGCTTGGGCTTACACCGCTCACCACTTGAGAGCCCATCTCATTACATGGGCTTAAGGATTTTGTATTTGAGCTTAACTTTCCATTTTCACCAAAGCTCATGTGCCCATATGTTGGTTACTAATGCTTTTGCTTCTTTGAGATAGGTTATGAATGCAATGGAAATTCAAACCACACTTTGATTGAACTTGGGCCACGCTAGAGCCCATTAACATATATTTATATTATATGGAGATTGCTAACTTACACCACTGTATGTGTAAGTTAATAACGTGTCTCAACTTTTTAGATCAAAATATCCGCAAGAATTGAAATCTCACTAACACAAATAGAAAGGAAATTGGATAATTCACTTAATCTATTGATTTAATTTTTTTCACCTCCGAATATTTTTTTATATCAAGCCAACCAATAGTCAAAAAAGTGCATCACATGTACTATTGGAAAGAACTCGCCAATATCTACAGTTTGAGACTAGATTTCACCATCTTTAGCGTAGCTTCCACCATCACACATTGCCTTGTTGTGAATTGAGGGGGTACTTTTTAGACCTAGTACTTTTCAATGACTTTTACTGGAAAGTAACACTATCATTAGGCCAGAAATTGAATTTTTAGAATATCTGCACAATTTGGCAATGAATCGCTACCAAAAAGTCTCTACTTTATTGATATTTTAGGGGATAATCAGGAGCATTTTAATCTAGAAGGGTTGTGACACAATGCTAACTTACACATACAATGGGGTAAATTAGCAATCATTCATATATATATATATATATATATATATATATATATATATATGTGTGTGTGTGTGTGTATTATTCTATAATATTTCATTGGTTATATTACAATTTCTGTCCTCCAACTATAAAGCGAGTTTGATTTTTGTCATACAACTTTCAATTGTGTTAGTTTGGCACTTTAAGTTTTGCTTTTGTTGTAATTCAGTACTTACGTTTGATTTTTCTCTTTTTGAAGGGTATATAGTTTCTAAATTTATTGTTAATTGAGAACTTTTGAAATTATTTCTATTTCTACTCATTAGTTAAGTGGGAGACTCTTAAATTATTCACATTTTACTTTTCTTAATTTTTAATTTTTCACTATTCACTTTTTAAAATAAATCAAGAAACTAACCTAAGGCTATGATACCAATTAGCGATAACTAATAGAAGACCAACAAACTCAAACACTTAAGCATATGCAAACACAATTTTTAGACAAAGTTTGGACAACTTCAAAAGCTTAGCTCGCAAGATAATTAAATATTAAATATTACCTAGGTTTTAAGTATTATTTATCTCTCTATAGATTCATTAGAGTAATAATCAATTATTATGATATAAAAGAGTGGTTTAATAATTATACCTATGGGTTATGGTCCACCTAACTTCATATGTTGTGATCTAACTGTAGATCTTTTTTCCTTCCTCAGCTAGTTGGCACCTTAGCACTATTACTTCTCCTCTATGCCTTTACCTTCTAGCACTGTTACGTCTTCTTCAACTCATAACAATGCCAACAAGTTATAAGGTTTTGATGTTTAGAGGCGATTTCACAAAACCCTGTCTTAACTAGGTTTGAGGACTTATGGAAACAATAGCTATAAATTGAAGATCAAAGATAGCAAACTACTACTATTTGGATCAAAACAGAATAGATGTAATAAAAGACTTCTTTTATTTCACACAGAAACTATATTCACACAAACATACTAGATAAACCTTTTAGAATCTACTTCTTTCGAACTAGAAGGAGATTAGAAAAACATTATTACAACTTCTCTCACATTCTAGTAAGATAAGGACAAAATCATTTTACAAAGGTCTTGTGATAGAAATCATGGGTGAGGAGATTTGGGTACAAGATAAGGAAGAGTTAGAGCTCCCTCTCTCGCTTAGGCCAAAACCTAGCCCTTTATGTTCATGGAGAAACATTTATATTTTAAGTAAAATTACAGTCACCACACACTAGCATAAAACACATACACACACAGTTTAATTAATTAAAAAAACGGTTTAACAAGCATCACAATTAAAAGGGAAATATGTATAGTAAGGATATTACTGACCCACAACTCATTTTATGGACACTTTTATCCTCCTAAGGACAATGATTTTTACTCAATCAATTAGTTCTCAATAAACTTAGCAATTGGTTAAAAATGAAGATATGAAATAAAAAAAATGGAGTTTAAATGACATGCTATAAATAAGAGTAATTCAAGCCATATAGATCATATTAGCATGTTAGAAACCATACTTGAAGGAAAGGAAGCATGCAAATTAAAGCAAAGTAAAACAGAGGGAATTTTTACCTAAACAAATCACACGCCAATCGGCTCAAAGGTGAGACCGATGGGTTCAGTAGGCTGACCAATCGGTCTCTAAGGAGAGCTGATTGATCCATATACAACAAACACAAAATTTGGACAAAATCTTAGTTTGTTATGTTGGGGTTAAATAAAGCATTCAATGTTATTAATTCTTATTTTTTATATGTTCATAGAAGCATAAGAAAATGAACATGACGTGTCTATATGACATATAAGCTAAAATCTTTCCATGGCATTTAAATCTTAAAACATTGATTACACTCAAACTAATACGCGGTTATTGTGTATAGTTGAGGTGTCGATCCCACGAGGAAAAGCGAACTACAAGAGAAGATGTAAACTTTAATACGAACAATAAAGTTCAAATGAGTAAATCTGAGTTTGATAAGGAAATAGTGTGAAGGAGTTGTGTAATTATAATGAAGAATATAATGGAGAGATAACAAGGTTCTGGGAATCCTCCATAGGTTTGTTGCCTTATTTCAATCTTGATTCAATTGTTTTTATCTCGATTACTAGTTTCACATCCCAAACAAGAAATCGACAAGTATTCAATCAAAGCATACGAAAACCCTAATGTAATTGCTACGAATCACTTATTGATTTTCGATTCAAGCACACATGACCTATCTTATAAATTTATCAAGAAACGACAATATATCTCAATGACAATATCGCAGTAATGGACAAACCTAAAAGATAAATCTACCAGAATCAATCACATCCAAACAACTTGACATAAGAAAAGCTTGACTAGACTTATATGGAGAAGAAGTATGCAATCACCGGATTAAGAAAATCTAAGATAAGAAGAACATAAAGTGCAGCTGTCACATGAACCTAAATTCTTCTTGTTTAATCAAAGAGTAAATCATAAACAATGTTGTGACAATAAATCCAAACTACAACTGAATCAATAATGGAAAAAAAGAACAACTACACTTAAGGATTCATCCTTTCGCCTTGCTTAGAGATTAGTTGGCCATGGGGCTCATGCTTGAACACCGTAATAGAGAAGAATGTCGAGCTTTCACCTCTGTTTCTAGCCTCCCCAAAACTTTCCCCTTTATCAAACCCTAAGTGATCTATTTATAATACAAAGGTCCAAGGTTGTTTTGGGTCTAAACAAACAACTAAAACCCTAATTAGGAAAACAAGGGTTCGTGTGCGCGCCGCGGCTCTCACTTACTCGCATCGCGGCTCTGTCTGGTATTTGGTTTAGGTGAGCTTATGGGCGCTGTGGCCCAGCCTAGTCCAGGCTGTGGTGCACATCGGTGCTGACTTGTGGAGACTCTAGGTGTCGCGGCTCAGCCTGGTCCAGGCCGTGGCGCACACTAATGGCTTCCTTGCTCTTTTGGGCTTGGTTCTGGAGGCCGAGGCTTAGACTTTTTCAGGCCGCAGTGCCCACACTTAAGACTTGGTTTCTCTTCATTTTGTCATTCCACAACCATGCCCTCCCTTGAATGTGCATCGAAGCATCGTGCTTTAAGCTATGATAGCTCTCCATCTATTTTGAACTCAAAGTACCTGACAATGCACCAAAATAAGTCAATGATCCAAGAATATCACTTTAGAGTTATTAAGGAATAAAAATGTAATTCAAACCTCGATCAACCCTAAAATGCTAACAAATAAGTACTGTTAGGATGCATTTTATGACTCTCATCATAACCCCCAACTAACTTATTGCTAGTCCCTGGCAATTCAAGTGAAAACAAAACAATATGAAATGAATCCTTTAGTAGAAATAAAAACAAAGTGAAGCAATGTTAGCGTTAAACTAAGATTAATTCAGCTTTTTGTCTCAAAAATCATACATAACACACAGCTCATAGAATCATTAAGTATCACCTAAGTCCAAAAGTAATCCAAACATCAATCTTAAAATTGTTATCGACTCTTAGCATCTATCTTACCACAATCCATTAATTCGAACACCCGGATGATTTTATGCATAACATTCATGAATACAAGTCTTGGCCTCTAAAATATTTAATTTTCGTGACATCAATCACAAAAACAAGCTCTATAGGCTTACTTTTCAAATCACTCTCCACTATTGTAGAAAAATCACACTACATCGGATCAATGGGTCTTTAATAAGCTTGTAACGTTAGGCTAAGGTAAAGGTTAAGAAAGAATGGGAAAGATTCAATAAGTAAAAGAACTTAATCTCTTAGTTTTAAACACAAACTATTTTAAGCACTGGATAATCTTACTTTAACGCCCAACTCTTTCAACCATTTTTCGAGCATTTCTCTCAATAAATCACTACTTTTTTCTTTTCTTCTTTCTTTGCCATAATTCACTTTTTTTTTTGTTGGTGTAAGACCATTCACCTTTTTTTTTCATTTTTTTTCTTCTCTTTTCCATAACGCCCAACTTATCTCCTTTAATGTACTTGGGTTATGGTAGTAGTATTTTTTCATATTTCCATCATTACTCCTTTTAAGTGCTTCTCAACAAATGTGTATAACTAAGTTCTCTTAAAAGAAAGGTAAGGATAAAATATTTTTTTAGGCTCATAAAGGTATGTAAATGGGTTATTAAAAGAAACAAAGCTCAAATTCTTTTTCAAGAAAAAGGCTCAAACAGGTGACTAGTGATAAATAAAGCAAGGGTAAGGTTGAAAGGCTCAAACGGTCCAAAAGTGGCCTATATCATATCCTAAGTAGTGTGCATTCTAGAATTTCACCTCAAGTGATTATCAAATAAGTTCTAGAGCTTGTTGAGACTGCAAAAGTATTCACAAAACAATCGCACATAAAACTTCTCTAGATGCTTTAGACTAATCATGCAATCTTACCGTAAACCAGAGTCTCAAACCAAATGAAGATTGACACTTAAATTATTCTCAAACCGAAGCAAGATTTAATTTCTTTTAATTGCTATATGCTATCTCAATTAAGCTCATATCATTAACATGTGAATTACTTAAAATGAAAAAGAAAAGGGAGGTGACACCCAACAATTCAATGTATGCAATAAGAAATGTGTTTCCTCCCCCCCCCCCCCCAACTTAAAATAAGCATTGTCCTCAATGTAAAAGCAAAAGTTTAAGGAAACTCCCTTTTTAACAAAAGGTGCGTGGAGCCGAAAGTTGCGCATGACCAATTGAACTGCTGCGCATATTTGTCCCTGAAAAAGAAATACGAAGGTAATACTAGAAAAAAATAAAATACTAATAATAAACAAGAAAAAGAAATATAGAAAAAAATAATAAATTAAAGGATATGCTGTGGGGTGTCTCCCATGAGCGCTAAGTTTTACGTCTTCAGCCAGACGCCGCACCACTCTCACTACTGGCCTCATTGTAGTGCTGAAGATGAGGCTCTAAACTCAATGGTTTCAGTGCTAATCTTTTAGCAAGGAATACTTAAAGTCCACCACATATGGCTCAAGTGTTCTTAGTGTTGCCCATTTACTATCAGCAGTAGGGTATTTGATTCCCACATCCATGTGACTTCTCTGAAGCAACTCCTCAAAGCATGGTTGCCATGATTTCTTAATAAATCCCTGTGACTTATCAAAAACATCAGCAACATTAACGACATGGGGATAAATTGAAGAATCATCGAACTCAAAATTATTAGGAATGAATTCTGAAGAGTTAGAATTATCTTTAATGTACTCATCCTCTTCATATGGCTGCCTTGAGACTCGAAAAATATTTACCTCTAGAGTCATACTTCCAAATGATAATGACATTAGGCCATTCCTACAATTAATGAGGGCATTGGCGGTGGAAAAGAATGGTCTTCCAAGTATCAAAGGAATTTTTGACTCCGTGTTCACAGTAGAAACGGTATCTAAAACCAAAAAATCAACAGGATAATAGAAATTATCAATTTGCAATAAAAAATCTTCCACAATACCTCTTGGTTTTCTTACCGATCTATCTGCTAATTGAAGTACCACAGAGGTTGGTTTGATCTCACCTAAACCGAGCTGCAAGTACATGGAGTATGGCATGAGGTTCACACTAGCACCCAAATCTAGCAATGCTTGACCACAAGATTTTTTTCCAATTTGGCAAGGCACCGTTGGATAGCCTGGATCTTTATATTTGGGTGGTGTCTTGCTGTCAATTACTGCACTTTCTTGCTCCGTCAAGAATGTCGTCTTCTTCACATTGTGCCTCCTCTTGAGTGTGCATAGATCCTTGATTACTTTAGCATAGTTGGGAACCTATTTTATGACATGAAGAAGAGGGAGGTTAATTTTAACATATTGAAGTTGTTCAAGAATATCACCTTTTAATGTTGAATTTCTCTCCTTAGGTTTAAGGAGTGCTTGAGGGAAAGGCACCGGTGGAGAATAATCATCATGGACCTCTTGTTCCTTGGGGACTTCATCTTTGTTACTCACGGTATTAGGAATCAAGTGTGATGGTAGAGTGGGACCATCAATTTTCTTATCACTGCGAGTGATTATGGTATTAACTTCTCTAACATTTTGATTTTCAGGATCAAAGGTTTGTGCCATATATTGTCCCCTTGGATTAGGTTGTGGCTATGAAGGAAAATGACATTGTTCTTGAACCATCAACAAATTAGTCATCTTGGTGAGTTGGCTCTTTATCACCTTTTGTTCCTCTTTGATCGCTTGTTGCTCCTCTAGCAACCTTTGATTTATCTTTCCTTACTCTTCCACACTCTTAGTATGTACCTGTATAAATGATTTAAACATATCTTCCAAAGGTAAAAATTGTTGAGGTGCATTAAATGAGATTGTTTCTGGTTTCTGGTTGCCATTGGGTACTAGATTGGGCAGGAGGTTGCATATCGGATCTCCAACTAAAATTAGGGTGATTCTTCCAACCAGGATTGCAGGTGTTAGAGTAGGGTGAGTCTGGTTTCCTAAAGGGTATACCTAAAGCATTACACTCTTCCTTTATCTCAAAATAAGCTGGACAATCCTTAGGTAAATGATCTACCCCATTACACATAAAACAAGGTTCATGGGACTCTACCCTAGCAACTGGTTCGGGGGTTCTAACATCCTTGGTTTTTAAAGCTTCAATTTCCTTAGTTAAGGCCTCTAAATGAGCTTTAAGGTTGTCTTCTTCCTTAAGTTGGTAAATCCCAGTGGGTTGATTTCTCTTAGTGCTTTCCATGGCATTTGGTCCAGTCCAAGTGTGGGCTTTTTCTGATAGGTCATATAGGAAATCGATGGCTTGGTCGCGATCTTTTTGAAGAAAATCCCCATTGCACATCATTTCTATGAACTGCCTTCCCTACTTAGAAGTCCATCATAGAAATAGCTAACTACCCGCCAACTCTCATACCCATGGTGTGGACAAGAATTCAAAAGGTTCTTGAAACGTTCCCAAACTTGATATAAGGTTTCACTCTCATTTTGTGCAAAGTTTGAGATTTGTCTCTTGAGGTTGTTGGTCTTATGGGTTGGGAAGTGATTTTGGAAGAAAACTCTGGTTATCTCATCCCAACTACCTATAGACCTAGGCCTTAACGAGTATAACCAAACCTTGGCTTTTTCCTTAAGTGAAAAAGGGAAAAACCAAAGTTTGACGGCGTCTACGATATCAGCCCTACCTTGAAAGGTTGCTACTACTTCCTCAAATTCCCTAATATAGATATAGGGGTTTTCATTCTCAAACCCATGGAAGGTTGGTAGCAATTGGATCATGCCCGGCTTAAACTCAGGTTGTTGAACATTAGGGGGGAACATGATACAAGATGTTGTGGTCGTTCGGCTAGGGTGCAAGTAGTCTTTAAGTGTCCTAGCAACATTTTCATTGTGATTTTCGGTCATGTTAACAAAATCCTCTAAATTCTCACTTGGGTGTGCACTATGGTTAAATCTACGCAAGATTTCACTAACGGACATGGAAAAAGAAGGTAACTCTATTTCAGGTCTTTTAATGAATCTACCTCGTGAATCTCTCGGTCTAAGCATAACTAAAGGGATTAGAGGGAAACAAATAAAACAGAAAAATCAAAATTAGAAAATCAAAACAAAGAGCAAAGAACAATATTACCGTCTTGTCTCAACGTTGATAATCTTCCTTGTACTTAAGCGAGTCTCCCCGGCAACGGCGCCAAAACTTGATTACGCTCAAACTAATACGCGGTTATTGTGTATAGTTGAGGTGTCGATCCCACGAGGAAAAGTGAACTACAAGAGAAGATGTAAACTTTAATACGAAATGATAAAGTCCAAATGAGTAAATCTGAGTTTGATAAGGAAATAGTGTGAAGGAGTTGTGTAATTATAATGAAGAATATAATAAAGAGATAACAAGGTTCCGGGAATCCTCCCTAGGTTTGTTGCCTTATTTCAATCTTGATTCAATTATTTTTATCTTGATTACAAGTTTCACATCCCAAACAAGCAATCAATAAGTATTCAATCAAAGCATATAAAAACCCTAATGTAACTGCTATGAATCACTTATTGATTTTCAATTCAAGCACACATGACCTATCTTATAGATTTATCAAGAAATGACAATATATCTCAATGACAATATCGCAGCAATGGACAAACCTAAAAGATAAATCTACCAAAATCAATCACATCCAAGCAACTTAACATAAGAAAAACTTGACTAGACTTATATGGAGAAGAAGTATGCAATCACTGGATTAAGAAAATCTAAGATAAGAATAACTTAAAGTGTAGTTGTCACATGAACCTAAATTCTTCTTGTTTAATCAAAGAGTAAATCATAAACAATGTTTTGACAATAAATCCAAACTACAACTGAATCAATAATGGAAAATAAGAACAACTGTACCTAGGGATTCATCCCGTCACATTGCTTGGAGATTAATTGGCCATGGGGCTCATGCTTGAACATCGTAATGGAGAAGAATTTTGAGCTTTCTCCTCTGTTTCCAACCTCCCCAAAACTCTCCCCTTTATCAAATCCTAAGTGATCTATTTATAATACAACGGTCCAAGGGTGTTTTGGGTCTAAACAATTAACAAAAACCCTAATTAGAAAAACAGGGGTTCATGTGCGCCCCGCGGCTCTCACTTACTCACGCAGCGGCTCTTTCTGGTCTTTGGTTTAGGTGAGCTTTTGGGCACTGTGGCCTAGCCTAATACAGGCCACGATGCACACTGGTACTGACTTGTGGAGACTCTGGGCGCCACGGCTCAGCATGGTCCAGGCCGCGGCGCACACTGATGGCTTCCTTGCTCTTTTGGGCTATGTGTTGGAGGCCGAGGCTTAGACTTCTTTAGGCCGCAACACCCACACTTAAGACTTGGTTTCTCTTCATTTTGTCCTTTCGTAACCTTGCCCTCACTCAAATGTGCATCAAAGCATCGTGCTTTAAGCTATGTTAGCTTTCCATCTCTTTTGAACTCAAAGTACCTGACAATGCATCGAAATAAGTCAATGATCCAAGAATATCACTTTAGAGTTATTAAGGTATAAAAGTGTAAATAAAACCTCGATCAATCCTAAAATGCTAACAAATAAGTACTATTAAGATGCATTTTGTGACTCTCATCAAACATGCTAAGTCAACATATCTTAAATCTCATGGTGGTTTATGGATCATAAAAGCAACAATCGTTGTTTTACGAAAATAGCGAGTGTAAATACTGCTCTTTTTTGCCTATTACCTTTGCATCCAACTCATTATTTAAGGCCACTCCCTTAGAAGAAGGAAGGATATGACAACAGTGTGTATTACCATGAATAGGCATGGAAACGAGTGAAACTCACTAAGTCTAATCCAAACCCTTTTTAAATAGTAGGGAGTCTCACATTACAGGTGTGCTTTTAATGTATTAGACAAGTAATTATTGTCATCCGAGCACAAAGCAAGGATGACAGGTAAGGAGTTACCATTTGACCTTGAAGAGGGTCTGTTGGAGTTTGTCAAAGGATTAAACGGGAGATGGAAGAAGGAAAAACCAGCATCAAGTACACACCAGTGTGCACCGCGATCTAGGTATTCCAAGGTGAGGCTCCTAGCAAATAAGGAGTCTTAGAGGAGGTGTGCATCGTGGCTCAGCCTCCCCCAAGCCACGGTGCCCAGAATTGATGCAAGTGGAGGATGTTCAGCCCTGCTTCAGGCCATGACTTGCTCTGTTTTAGGCCGCAGCTTAAAGGCACACATGGTCAACTTGGTTCAGCCTTTGGTTAGGTGCGTGGATGCATGATCAAAACACATAGGATCACTTAGGATTGATGAGGGGCTAGCATTGATTGGTCCTCAAGATCTAAGGGTGGAGATTGACTCTCAAGATTGGACAAGAAGTTGGTGCACTATATAAAGGGTCACCTAGCTTCAAGGAGAGGTGTGTCAATATGATAAAGGTGTGTGAAACACAAGTGTGACATGTGAATGATAGTTGTGTGAGAGTGCAAAGACACAAAACATGAGAGACTCATTGTAAAGGCTGGTTGTTTAGAAAGAGAGAGTATAATAGAAAGGGGATTCAAGGGCTTGTAAGGGGAATTTGAGAAAATTCCTGGGTTAGTTCTTATCACTTTCTTATACTTCTTCTTCTTTTATTCTTCAAGAACCTATGAGTTCTTGGAAGGGTGTTGCTAATTGTAAAGAACTCCATTGATAAGATAGTGCAGAGAGCTCGAAGGAGCTCACAGGGTCGTAGGCATATTGCCGAACCTCGTCAACAAATTTCTTGTGTTCTTTTCTTTCTTGCTTTGATTGGTTGTTGTCTCTTTTCTTTATACAAGTCACTATAGACTTGGGTGTTTAGAAGCTCACCTCCTGGGCATCTTGAGGGTGGTTTCCCAATAGTGGTATCAAAGCTTGCACAACTGGGTATCGGAGCAAGAACAGAAGGTATCAGAGCAAGACTCCAAGAATTAAAGAACAAACTTCTTGGGTGATTCAAGAACGGAGTAAAGATCAAGATCAGATAGTGTTCTTGAGGGTGATTCAAGAACGGTGTTGAGATCAATCTTCGATCATGTTCTTGAGGTTTAGAAGAAGTTGGAAAGCATCTGTGGGTGTTGAACAAATCTGGGATCATCTCTGCAAGATGGGTTCAAATTTCGTTGTTGAGAAGTTTGATGGAAAAGGAGATTTTTCCCTATGGAAGTGGAAGATCAAGGCTATTCTTATGCAACAGAAGGTGGACTTGGCTATTAGAGAAGATGATGCTTTTCCAGCAAGTATCACGGAGGACCAGCAGATTGAGATGAAGAAGATGGCATAAAACACCATTTTCTTGCACATGTCGGATAGTGTCACAAAGGAGTGCGGAGACTCAAAAGATCCTGCTATCATATGGAAGAAACTAGATGAGTTGTTTCTTACCAAAACTCTCCCTAATAAAATTTATCTTCTTAAAAGAATTTTTGCTTTTAAAATGGATCCTAATAAAGAGTTGCAAAATAATCTTAATGCGTTTAACAAACTTGTTCAAGATTTGGCTAGTTCAAGTATAAAGTTCCCAGATGAACAATTGGTTGTTATTTTGTTAAATTCTCTTCCTGATTGTTTTCAGAGTTTGATTAATGCTATTAAATATAAAAGAGATACACTAACCAAGGAAATTGTTATCAATGCTATAAGGGCTCGTGATTTCAAAGCCAAGATGAGGGAAGCATCAAGTGGAAAAGGGCTAATCATTAGAGAAAGGCCAGCAACTCAGAATGGCAGTAGCAACCATGGCAACTACCGGGAGAAATCAAAGGGTAGAGTGCAGAGCCATGGGAGAGCACATTCCAAACCAATATTTGGAGGAAAGAGGTGCTTCTACTGCAACAAGGAAGGTCACTTTAAGAAAGATTACAAGAAAAGGTTGTGGTATGAGAGAGGGAGGAGTCATACCAACAATGGAGAGCCTTTGGTTACCAAAGGAGAACAACAAGATGATGTTCTTGTTGTGTGCTCAAATGTGAGCAGGAGGTAAGGCAGCGAGAAATGGATCCTGGATTCCGGGTGCACTTATCACATGTGCCCTCACAAGGAATGGTTCAAGAATTTCAAAGAAATCAATTATGGAAGGGTTTTCTTGGGGAATGACAATTCTTGCCAAGTGAAGAGGATAGGAGACATCCAGCTGAGGATGTTTGATGGAGTCAAAAGGCTGTTGCGAAATGTAAGGTATCTCCCGGATTTAAGGAGGAATTTGATCTCATTGGGGCAGCTGGATTCCATGGGGTATACATACAAGGCAGATTGAGGAAAGATCAAGGTGACCAAGGGATCTTTGGTAGTGATCAAAGCAACAATAAAAGATGGACTCTATGAGATGATCAGAGAGACAGAAATCAAACACTAGAGTGCACAAGTCTAAGGGCATTCTTGACTATATTCATTCGAACCTTTGAGGACCAGCAAGAACACCAATATAGGGAGGTAACTTTTATTTTTTGTCTTTAATTGATGATTATTCAAGAAAGATTTGGGTTTATTTGCTTAAAAATAAATCAGATGCTTTGAATAAATTTGTGGTGGGGAAGAAGTTTCTGGAAACTCAAATGGGTAGGGTAGTTAAGGCTTTATGAACCGATAATGGCCTAGAATTTTGTAATAAAGATTTTGATAAATTCTATGAGTTAAATAATTCTAAGGCATAGAACGGTTGTAAAAACACCTTAGCAAAATGGATTTGCTGAAAGGATGAATAGAACCCTTATAGAAAAGGTTAGGTGCATGTTAATTAGGTCCGGTTTACCAAAACATTTTTGGGGAGAAGCTGTGTCTACAGATGCATATTTGGTTAATAGATCACCCTCTAGGGCTTTAGACCTTAAGATTCCCATGGAGATATGCAGTGGAAAACCCCCTGAATTAAGCAACCTTAGGAATTTTGGATGTGCTGCATTTGCACATCAAAAGGATGATAAACTTAGCTCAAGGTCTAGAAAATGTGTTTCTAGGGTATAGTGATGGGGTTAAGGGGTATAGGTTGTAGTCCTTAGAATCAAAAGGAATGAAACTCATAATAAGTAAGGATGTTATTTTTAATGAATTGTTATTTCCCTACTTGGAGAAAACTAACCCTGCAAGGGGATAGTGAGCAAACCAGTCCAGAATTTGTGAAGCATAGCATCAAGGAGAATTCAGTTCAGGTAAAGCAAGGAAGGCAAGAGGGTTCGGACCAGGTAGAGCCCATTGAAGAAGGCCAAGCTCAGGACACTCAAGAGAAGCCTGAACTGGAAGGGGATGATGTAGTAAGTCTGAATGACTACCAGCTCATAAGGGACCAAGAAAGGAGGGTGGTTAGACCACCTTTGAGATATGGGTTTGCAGATGCTCATGTAGCAGCTCTTTGGATAAGAAGAGAGGTTGAACCAAAAACTTACATGGATGCCATGGAATGTAAGGAGTCATCAATGTGGCAGCTAGCTATGGAGTAAGAAATGGATTCTTTGAGGAAGAATGGCTCTTGGGAATTGGTGCCCAAACCAGAAAAATAGAGAGTTGTGGATTGTAGATGGATCTACAAGATCAAAGAAGGGAACACTCCAGGGGATGAAGTCCAGGACAAGGATAGGCTAGTGGCAAAGGAGTTCATGCAAAGGAAAGGCATAGATTTCACAGAAACCTTCTCACCTGTGCACAAGGTGGAGGAAGTGGTGATCATCCTCATTTATGTTGATGATATGTTGCTGGTTGAAAGCAGCATGGAGAGGATAAGAAAATTGAAGGCTCAACTCAGTGAGGAATTTGAGATGAAGGATGTTGGCCATGCACAGAAGATCCTTGGGATGTGCATCATCCGGGAAAGGGAGAGAAACAGATTAAAGATCTCTCAAACTTCCTATATAGAGAAGATGATATCTAAGTTCTCTATGGAAGATAGCAAACCAGTGAAGGTTCCCCTTGCTGGTCATTTCAAGTTCTCTAGTGATCAATGTCCAAGATCAGATGAGGAGAAGATGGAAAAGGAAAAGGTCCCTTACTGTAGTGCGGAAGGGTCAGTCATGGTCATGATGATCGGCACTAGACCCAATATTCCTCAGGCAATTGGTTTTCTCAGCAAATTTATGAGTAATCCCGAAAAGAAGTTTTGGCTTGGGATGAAGTGGGTGCTGAGGTACTTGGAGGCTCAGTGGCAGTCAGTGTTAGCACTCTTAACAACCGAAGCAGAATGCATAGTAGTTACGGAAGCCATAGAGGAGGCTATGGGGTGCAAAGGGTTGTTGGACGAGTGGAAGGTCCTTAAAGAGCAGGTGGTGGTGTCTTCAGATAGCCAAAGTGCGTGGCATTTATGTTGGAACCTGGTGTTCCATGAGAGGACTAGGTATATGGATGTTAGATATTATTTCGTTCGGGAAAATGTTACGGAAGGATGCATCCATGTGGACAAGGTAGCCACAGAGAAAAATCCTGCTGATTTAGGCACCAAGGTTCTACCTCTAAGTAAGTTCAATCATTGCCTTGGACTACTTAGGATTGGAGTCGGTTGATATGGTGACTCAAGATAAGTTTGGATCCTGAGTTCTTTGCACAATGGGTTTGGGTTTAATCCCTTAGACAAAGGTAGAGATTGTTGGAGTTTGTCAAAGGATTAAACGGGAGATGGAAGAAGGAAAAATCAGCATCAAGTGCACACCAGTGTGCGCCGCGGCCTAGGTCTTCCAAGGTACGGTGCCCAACAAAAGAAGAGTCCTGGAGGAGGTGTGCGCTATAGCTCAGCCTCCCCTAGGCCACAGCACCCAGAATGGATGCAAGTGGAGGATGTTCAGCCCTGCTTTAGGCCGCAGCTTGCCCTGTTTTGGGCCACGGCTTGAAGGCACACATGGTAAACTTTGTTCAGCATTTTGTTAGGTGCGTGGATGCATGATCGAAATATATAGGATCACTTAGGATTGATGAGGGGCTAAGGTTGATTGGTCCTTAAGATCTAAGGGTGGAGATTGACTCTCAAGATTAGACAAGAAGTTGGTGCACTATATAAAAGGTCACCTAGCTTCAAGGAGAGGTGTGTCAATGTAATAAAGGTGTGTGAAACACAAGTGTGACATGTGAATGAGAGTTGTGTCAGAGTGCAAAGACACAAAACAAGAGAGACTCATTATAAAGGCTGGTTGTTTAGAAAGAGAGAGTAGAATAGAAAGGGGATTCAAGGGCTTGTAAGGGGAATTTTCTTGGGAAAATTCCAAGGTTAGTTCTTATCACTTTCTTGTACTTCTTCTTCTTTTGTTCTTCAAGAACCTGTGAGTTCTTGGAAGGGTGTTGCTGATTGTAAAGAACTCCATTGGTAAGATAGTGTAGAGAGCTCGGAGGAGCTCACAGGGTCGTAGGCATATTGTCGAACCTCGTCAACAAATTTCTTGTGTTCTTTTCTTTCTTGCTTTGATTGGTTGCTGTCTCTTTTCTTTACACAGGTCACTCTAGACTTGGGTGTTTGGAAGATCACCTCCTGGGCATCTTGAGGGTGGTTTCCCAATAGGGTCAAATACCTTATCGTGTGTCTGCTTGAGAGATTCTAAGGCTCGAGCGATTTGGGTGCAAGAGAGTGAGGAATAAAAACTCCCTCTCTTACCTAGACCGAAGTCTAGCCCTTTGTGTTTTAAGAAAAATTATTCAGGACTTTAATTTAAATTTTATTATCATGCACTTATAAAGCAAGGAAGAACATATTCACAATTTATATTCAAACGAGAGGACACCAAATATTACATTTAAAGTGGTGTGATAAAAGCAAACAAATACATAATTAAAAAGAGAAAGTGTTTTAAACATGAAACAAAGAAATTATCAAAGTTAATTGTAATGCATGGATTAAAGCATGCAAATTTAAATAAGGGAACTAGACATGTGAGGGTTTAACATGTGAACCAAAACTACTTTAAACAAATGGATTCAAATGAGTGGATTGAACATGTGGATTAAATTAAGCACATGTGGATTAGAACTAAACATGTGCAGATGTGTACGGATTATTACTAAGTGTGTGCGGATTAGTACTAAGTGTGAGCAGGTTTGTGCAGATTAGTACTAAGTGTGTGTGGGTGTACACAAATTAGTACTAAGTGTGTGCAGTGTGTGCAGATTAGTACTAAGTGTGTACGGGTGGATGCGAATTAGTACTAAGTGTGTGCAAATTAGTACTAAGTGTGTGTACGTGTGTACGGATTAACAATATGTGTGTGTGTGAGTGTGTACGGATTAGTACTAAGTATGTGCAGATGTGTGCGGATTAATACTACATGTGTGCAGGTGTGCTCAGATTAACGGATAAATGAACTAAAAACTAAGCTGGTGATTAGCTATAAATGAAAAGAAAGCACATGATCTAGAAGATGGACTAAAAGAGGTCCTTATGGCTTATAAAATAAAAAGAACACTTGAAATAAGAAAGCACACAAAGAAAGCACGTAAGGGAAAAAGCATGCGATGAACTACAAATTAAAGAAAAGCACTTAATCTAGGAGAAATGAAATAAACTTCCAAAAGGAACTAAGATCAATAAAAGAACATTAACTATAATGTATTTTATCAAATAAAAAAGTAAGCTAGATTGTCAAATCCATTTTCATAGTGGTCTAAACACATTAAGCATATTAACAATTTTTTTCACTACTAAAAGAAGATTAACCGTCCTTTTTGGCTAAGGAAAGTTTTCACATATGACGATAATCCTCGGAGATTTCGTGCGCTTTGGTGGACTTGATATATTTGGAGGATTGATTTGATTTTGGATTACAAGACCAATTGCAAAGTGTAATTAGTATGGACAAATTGATGAAGTCTCCCTTATTCTTCTTTTTGTGTTTCTCTGTTCTCTTTTTCTTTCTTTTCGTGTGTGTTTTTCTCTCTTTTGTTATACTTCTCTCTAGGATCTTTCTATTCTTCTCTCTTTGCTCTCTCTATTTTTCTCTCTATACTTCTCTCTTTTTTATCTCTACACTTCTCACTTCTTTTTCTCTGACTTTATGTTATACCTCCCTCTAACTTGACTATGCCTCGCCTTTCTTTGTGTGTTAACAAGGGAGTATTTATAGGAGAAGATGGGTTTCCCAAGTGAATAACAAACAGTAAAAATAAGTGAAATGAGAGGGCATGGCCGACTATTTTAAGAGATAAGAGATGGGTGCAACTTTAAGGTGGAAAAAGTGATAGTTAGGAATGGCAAGTGTGTTTAATCAAAGAAAAAATGAAAGATGAAGACTTTTTGTATGACCCGTACCCTTAATGGAAAAGTAATTTAGTAACTTATAAAGTTACATTATAATTTTCCATGCATACATGTGTATAAATGATTTGAAACGTGAATTAGAACTAGTTTTTGAAGAAAAATGTTGAATTGTTTTGAAGAAAATGAGTTAGAAAGACTGAAAGAAATTTTTTAATTCAAAAAGAGGAACCCATCAGCCTATTGGTCAACTGATGACCCAACCAGTCAATTGGTCAACTGATGACCCAACCAGTCAATTGGTCAATCGGTTGGCTAGTCAATCGATAGGGTGCTTGGTCGGCTGGTTAGTCGATTGGTGGGATTCTAGAAATTTTTAAAATTTTGTTAGTAACCAATCAATCGACCGGGTGGTCGACCAGTCAGTCAAAAATTTCATTTCAAATGTTTAACTTTCATTTTCTCTCATTACAAAGCATTCTATCTTTAGAAAATCTCCTAAAACACTACAAAACTTAAGGATTTCATAATCCTATGTTAAAAACTAATTGAATCACAGATGGATTTCATGAAATTTGAAGATAAAGCCTTAGAAAGGTAAATCTAAAAAATTTTGTTGTAAAACTTCACTTTTTAGAATTAAGTTCTTGTACTTTTTTCAAAAGGATATGAGTTAGATTCAAACTAAAAGAAAAAGATTTTCACTGAAACTTTGAATTTGAGTTAAGATGAACTTGCATACATATTTATAAAATTAACCCAGTACTGGGTATAAATTAAATTATAAGATAATAAAATTGATAAATATATTGTGGATGGGTGCAGGTGAGCAATATGGTAAAATTGCTACGTGGTGAGTTTAATTTACTGCTTGTAAGCGAGAAGAATACCAGGATTAAAACTTGAAACAAATGATATTATGTGAAAATTATTGAATATATTATGATTATACTTGAGTTGATGTTATATATATTATGAACATGAATTTAATGAATTAAAAAGAGAAACATCTCTTAATAATATAAAGATTGATTATATCTGAACTGATATGATATATGATATGAGTATGAACTTGATGAAATAAAGAGAAGGATATCTCTTAATAACATTAAATATATTTTTGATAGAATGGATAAATCCTTTGAATTAAGTTCTTTTTACTATGTGAATTATTTGTTATGATTGTATGCTTGTATGTGATTGTACATATATAGTAGGATCACAAAAGAGGAAGGATGTGATCCGAGGTAGGATAACAAAAAAGAAGGGTGTGATTCGAAACTGGGCTAGAACCATGGTTGGTCCTAGAGTTAGAGTGTCGACACATGGGGAGACATCCCTATGGAATACCCAAAATGGATGCCCATACTTGTGATAGTATGGATGTGATATAATATGATGAGATGTGAAAATTTTAAATGGAGACATATGCATTTGCATTCATTTACATTTATTGAGATGTTGAAACATCAAGATGATTATAAATATTGTGATGAAATGAATGTGAACATCATGATGAGGTGATTATGATAAAGACAATATCAGAAATGACATATGTATGATGATTGAAATACATGAGAAATGATGTGATATGAGAATTGATAAATGAATAAAAGCTTTGAATTATTTATGCAAAATGTGATAAAAGTATACAAATCGAGTACTTCTAGTAAATTGAAATTCACTGAATTTGTAAAGCTCATTCTATATATTTAATTAAATTTTAGGCTGCAGGTAAGAACTAGGTAGATTCTTTGATCTGAGATTAGAGTAAGTATCTAGGTAAGTCCTCATGGTTGGCATCCTCAGACAAGAAAATAAAAGGAAAGAAAGAAAAGAAAAGAAAAGAAGAAAAAAAAAATGAAGAAATGAAAGGGAATAATATATGTAAAATAATGTATCAGTCTTGTACATGTATATGCGTGGTTGTAAATGTTTATATATTTTTGTTAGTTTTATAAATTAAAGAGTTGTATCTCCTCTATAAAAGAGTCGAGGAAAATGTTTGCAATTACTTTCAAATTATTAATGTAATAGTTGTTGCATATACGACTTGCTTCATTCTAAATAGTGACAATACCATCTTGGGTGGGCTCGTCCAAGATGGGCCCTTACAATTTTGATATCAGAGCTATAAGTTTAAGATTTTGTATACTGCATAAAACAAATTAGAAAAATGGAATCTAAAATAAATTATTTTGGTGTAAGTCTGAGGATGTTGCGTGGACGTGGTAGACCTAGAGCTAGGGTTGTAGGACAAAAAGGGCATGGTAGGCCCTCTTTGTTTAGAAAAGAAGAGGTATAAGTTGATGTTGAATCTATGGTTCCTGAGATGGAATATGTTGATAGTCCACCCGAAACTAGTGGTGTAGTAAGAAACTCTGGAGCTAAAAGAGATGAGTTAAGAGAATCTCTTACTCAAGCTCTTGATAGACTGAATCAGGTAAAGGGTAGAGTTGATTGGATGAGCAAGTTAGACCAAATCTAAATATAATAGCAGATCCTATGAGGATTCTTGAGAGGCATGATGTTCAGAGGGGAGAGGGTGGATTTGCTGAGAAGATGCAAGGAGATTTTTTTTACTAGATTCATTAAGCTGAAACCCCAACCTTTGAAGAGTATAAAAGCCTAATTGAAGTTGAGTTGTGGATTAAACATGTAGAACATTTATTTGGGGTATTACGAGTGAATGATAGGCAAAAGGTTGCCTTTGCATCTTTTTAATTAGAAGGTAAGACTTCTAAATAGTGGGATGAAATTTTTCCTAGGCTGAGTATGGATTTAGATTAACCCTTAACCTGGAGTAGGTTTAAGGAAGTATTCTTTGGTAAGTACTTTCATGATACGTTCTGATCTCAACAGGAGAGATTTTATTCAATTGAGGCAAAATGCGATGAATGTGGCACAATATGATGGGAGGTTTGTAGACTTGTCTAAATTTGTACCTGAGTTAGTGACTACTGAGGAGATAAAGTGTAAGAGATTTCTAGATGGTTTGAATTTCGAGATACGTTCTAAACTCTCTTATTTGAAGCATTTGAATTATGCTGCATTGGTGGATCCTTTATAAAAGTTCAGTAGGGAGTGGTTAAAGAGAAACAAAACTGAGGGTAGTAGAGGTGGTAGTCTGGGATTCAGGGAGGTCATCCACCTCAGAGGAGTAATTCCTTTTCATAGAGACCCTTTATTCAGAGTCAATAAAGGCAGAGTTGACCAGTGGTCTCTATTATTCAAAGTTCAGTTAGAAGAACCCCTAGGTTTGGGAAACAATCTATTGAAGTAGGAGGATTTAAAAGAGTTGGGAGTATACCAGCAAGAGGAGATAGTAATGTGGTATCAGACAGGGAAAGTAGGGTATGCTATAATTGTAATCAAGTAGGACACTTGGCTCGGGATTGTCCTACTTTTATTTGTTTTATATGTGGATAGAGTGGTCATTTGTAGAAGAATTGTGTTATAAAAGCTCATAGTTGTTTTATGGTCAGGATGGATATAAGAGTTTTGATTCTCCATTGAGAGTTAAACCAATTGAGGTGGTGAATACTGTGGGAGTTGGGAGAGGTCAGACAGGTAGAAGTGGTGGGTTAGTGAGTGGAAGAGGTAGAACTCAAGGTAGAGAGATACTTGCTGAGAGAGGATGTGCTTGTCAAGCTCAGCCCCTAGAAAGTAGTGTATGCACTTACCTAGCATGATACCTAATATACATCTGATGTTGTAATGGGTATAGTATCTATCCTTTATAAACCTGATAGAATATTAATTGATATGGTGCAACCCATTCTTTTGCATCTAGGTCTTTTATGAAGTCTATAGATGCATCTGTTAGTACCATATTCATAATATAACTGTTGAGGTTCCTACTGGAGATAGGGTTGTGATAAAAAAATATTTATCAGGGTTGTGTTATTCACTTAGGAGATAAAGAGTTTGAGAGAAAAAGGCACTAGCTGAGTTGAACGAGCTAAAAGTACAACTTATAGAGTTGTTAGATAAATAATTCATTCGCTTTAGTGTGTAACCATTGGGAGCCCCAGTATTATTTGTAACGAAGAAATATGGTACAATGTGATTGTGTATAGATTACAAACAATTAAATAGGATAGCAATTAAAAATAAATACCCTTTACCCAGAATAGATGATTTGTTTGAACAACTACAAAGAGCTAGGGTGTTTTCTAAGATTGATTTGAGATTAGGGTATCATCAATTGAGGATTAGAGAATGAGACATGTCTAATACTACTTTTACGACACGTTATGGTCACCATAAGTTCTTAGTAATGCCATTTGGGGTGACAAATGCTCTAGGTGCATTTATAGATTTAATAAATAGAGTGTTTAAAACTATTATAGATAAATTTATGGTGGTATTTATTAATGATATCCTAGTGTATTCTAAGAGTGAGGAAGAGCATGTGAGGCACTTAGAAAGTATGTTATAAATTCTTAAAAATGAAAAATTGTATGCAACATTTTCTAACTGTGAATTCTGGTTGAATGAGGTAACTTTCTTGGGGTATGTAGTAACAAGAGATGGTATAACAATTGATCCTCATAAGGTTGAAACAACATTGAATTGGGAAAAACCTACCGATGTAATAGAAATTTGAAGTTTCTTGGGGTTAGTTGGATATTATAGGAGGTTTATCTAGAAATTTTCAATAATTACAATGCCTTTAATCAGACTGACTAGGAAAGAAGTGAAATTTGAATGGTTTGGGGATAGTGAAAGGAGTTTCCAATTATTAAAAGAGAAATTAACTATTGTTCCTGTATTAGTACTTCCTTCTGGAGATGAAGGATTTGTAGTGTATAGTGATACTTCGCATTAAGGATTGGGATGTGTATTGATGCAATATAGGAATGTAGTAGCTTATACCTCTAAGCAGTTGAAGAATTATAAGAGAAACTACCCTACCCATGACCTAGAGTTAGTTGGCATGGTGTTTGCATTCAAAATTTGTATACATCATCTGTATGTAAAAACTTTTGAAATATACACTGATAATAAAAGTCTCACATATTTACCTACCCAAAATGAATTGAACTTGAGACAGAGATTATAGAATGAATTAATTAGTGATTATGATTATACAATTTATTACCATCCAAGAAAAGCAAATGTAGTAGCTAATGCTTTCAGTAGAAAATCCATAAGAAGATTAGCTGTTATAAAAATCCATAATGTGAATCTAATGGTAGGATTGAGAAGTATGAGGATAAAATTGAATATAAGTGAGAGATGAGGATTAATAGCAAACATGATAGTGCAATAATCCATTGTTAAAAACCTTCTAGAAATTCAAGGTAAAGATGAAGAGATAGAAAATATTAAGCAGGAAGTACTGAGTGGGAAATAACTAGAATTCAAAATTAGAAAGGATGGTATATTGGTATTGGGATATAGGATTTGTGTTCCCAATGATGTTGAATTGAGAAATGAGATATTCAGATAGGAACATAATGCATTATACTCAATGCAGCTGGGAAATTAAAATGTATAGAGGATTTAAACAAAACTATTGGTGGTCAGGACTGAAGAAAGATGTAACAAATTATATTTCTAGATGTTTAGTTTGTTAACAAGTGAAGTCTGAAAACAAACATCCGGTAGGTTTACTGCAACTACTTCTTGTGTTGAAATGACCATGGGAAAATGTGAGTATGGATTTTGTTACTGGATTTCCCCATACACAGAGAGGTCATGATATTATATGGGTAATTATAGATAGACTATCCAAGTCTTCTCATTTTCTTCCTATTAGAACTACTTGGAATCTAAAAAAGTTGGCTTAACTGTATGTAACAGAGATTATAGAACTTCATGGAGTACCGCTGAGTATAGTGTCAGATCAAGACGCTAGATTTATTTCTCGATTTTGGAGAGGCTTTCAACAAGCCATAGGTACTCAGTTACAGTTTAGTATCTATTTTCATCCTTAAACAAATGGGCAAACAAAAGGAGTTATTCTAATATTAGGGGATATGTTCAGGAAGAGTTCTCAGGAAGTTGAGATGCTTATTTACCTTTGATAGAATTTGCATATAATGATATGTTTCAAGTTAGTATTGGAATGACGCCATTTGAGGCATTGTATAGTAAGAGATGAAAAACTCTTATATGTTGGGAAGAAGTAGGAGAAAGAAAGGTCTTTGGTCCAGAATTGATAGACTTAACAACCAAAAGGATCAAATTGATCAGAGAAAACCTTAGAGCGGCACAAAATATGCAAAAAAGTTATGTTGATAATTGAAGGAGACCTCTTGAATTCCAAGTTTGTTATTGGCTACATTTGAAAACATCTCCATGGAAAGAAGTATTGAGATTTAGGCATAAAGGAAAGTTGAGTCCAAGGTATATTAGACCATATGAAATCATTTAGAGAGTTGGAACAATGGCTTACAGACTGGAGTTACCTCCAGAATTAAAACAATTGCATAATGTTTTTCTGGTTTCCATTTTATGAAAATATTTACCTGATAAATCCCATAACATTCCATATCAATCTTTAGACCTTTATAAAGACTTCACTTTTGTGCAAGTTCCAACTAAAATTTTAGACACAAAAGAATAGGTCTTACGCAATAAGGTCATTCCGCTAGTTCAAGTGTTGTGGCGGCATCGAGATGTTGAGAAAATCACATGAGAATGTGAAGCAAGCATAAGAAAATAGTATCCCCAACTATTTAATGATATAGATAAGAAAATTTTAGGGATAAAATTTTAATATGGTTGGTAGAATTGTAAGACCCATACCCTTAATGAAAGGGTAATTTAGTAACTTGTAAAGTTACATTATAATTTTTTATGCATACATTTGTATAAATGATTTGAAACTTGAATTAGAACCAACTTTTTGAAGAAAAAAAAAAAGTTGAAAAGTTTTGAAGAAAATGAGTTGGAAAGATTGAAAGAAAATTTTTATTTCAAAAATGGAAACCCATCGACCAATAGGTTGACTGGTAAGATGGTGGTGGTTGATCGGGTGATCGACCGATATATTGATTGTTAGGCAGTCGACTGGTGACCCAACCAATCAGTTGATCGATCGATTGGTTAGTCAACCGGTGGAATTCTGGACATTTTTGAAACTTCATTAGTAACTATTCAGTCGACTGGTCAGTAAAAAAATTTCATATAAAAGAGATTCAAACTATAAAAAATTTCATTCCACAGGTTTAACTTTCTTTCTCTCTCTCTACAAAGCATTATCTCTCTAGAAAATCTCCTAAATTGATTGAATCACGAAATGATTTCAAGAAATTTGAAGATAAAGCTTTGGAAAGGTAAATTTCAAGAATTTTGTTGTAAGACTTCAAATTTTAAAATTAAGTTCTTGTACTTTTTTTTTAAAAAAGGATTTGAATTGGATTCAAACTAAAAGAAAATGATTTTCACCGAAAATTTGAATTTGAGTTAAGATGAACATGCATACATATTCATGAAATTATCCCAGTACAAGGTATAAATTGAATTATAAGATAGTAAAATTGATAAATATATTGTGGATAGGTGCTCGTGAGAAATTTGGTGAAATTGCTGAGAGGAGTGCCAAAAGCAAGAAAGTGATCCATGGATAGAGTTAGTGCTATGTAGTGAGTTCAATTTACTATTAGTAAGCGAGAAGAATACCACAAATAAAACTAGAAACAAATGATATTAGCATCGCAGTCCTCTAAAGTCCTAATGCTCCATCCATAGGAGGTGTTTCGTCCCAATTGGTTCCTAAAGATTGCTGACTTGGTGATGGGCGAACCAAATATTTCCATAGAGTGGCTCCCTAGGGGCATACCTCCCTGTGAGGACCGAACTCGGTGTGTTGCCTTCTGAGGTCCTTGCGCAGACCGTTAAAGAGCTTTAGGCCAAGGTAATACTTATCCTTATGTTTCTTTTGAATTCAAATACCGAGTAATTTTACTTATTTATGTTTGTTCTTTGTTCCATCAGACTAGTGTGGCTTTGGGAGTGTTGACTCAGCTTTTTGTTGAGACTAACAAGAGACTAGAGGACCATATAGCTACGGTCACCAACCTGAGAGCCTCCATATGATCGAAGGACAAGGACATCAAGCTTTAGAAGACTCAGTTGGTGAGTTCTCAAGAGATTTTACTGAGATGGAGAAGAAGATGGTTGGGGCTAAGGATGAGGCCATTGAGTAGTTCAAGTCTTCCGAAGCCATAGCCATTGAACGGGAGACTGCAGGTCAGAAGGCCATAAAGGATTTCTAACTCTCCAAGGAGTATCACTTAGACTTGTGAATGAAAGCGGGAAGCGGTACTTTGATAACTTCATAAACGTGAAGAGGAAGGCGGTCAAGATGTTCCCCGACCTGGACTTTTGAGTAGTTAAAATGTCTGAGGGTGAGAGTACTATCGCAGTTGGGGAGTAGGACAAGGAGTTTGGGACTAAGAAGGAGGTTGATGTTCTAAGGGATGAGTAGGTGTTGCCCCCTATTTATTTTTTCTATGTATTTTGAAGGTCGGTAGTGCCTTATACCACATTTTTCTATGTATTTATAGGCTTGTAATGCCTCAAAATTTTTTCTTTTATGAATAAAATTGGTTATGCTTTGTGTTTTTCTTTGATATTTCTTTTGCTTCTGAATATTTTCCCTTGGACTTTCAACTTTGAATGATTTTGAGGGCACAAAGAGTTCAGATCACTAAGCTTGAAGTGTAACTTGGATGGTTCCGAGGATGGAAAGAGCTCGAGGCTTTTAGCTTGGAATATAACTTGGATGGTTTCAAGGGTAGAAAGAGCTCGAGGTTCTTAGATCAGAATGTAACTTAAATGCTTCCAAAGGTAGAAAGAGCTCGGGATTTTTAGCTCATAATGTAACTTGAATGCTTTCGAAGGTGGGAAGATCTCATGGTTCTTAGCTTAGAATGTAAAATGAGATCATTTGGAGTTTTATCTTTGATTTATTCTTGTGCAATGTCTTTATTTCTGAGTTAATTTTAAAGAACAAAAGAGTCTGAGAAGGAAGAGCTCGGGGCCTTCTCTTCAATCTTTACTCAAATAAAAAGAGCTCGCGGCCCTTATTCCAAGTTAATGTTGAAAGAATCGAACTAACTTCTTATTGATAATACTTGAAAATTACATACCCGAATTTCTACTGATAAAATTTGTGAAGATTTTCGGCATTCTAAGTGTGAGGTATTAGATTACCATTGAGGTCTTCCAATTTAAAAGATTCGGCTTGGTAGACTCTTTTGATTTAGTAAGGTCTGTCCTAGTTTGTAAGGAGTTTTCTTGTCTCTCGAGGATGAGATACTTCATTTTTTCTAAATATTAGATCATATAACCTGAAGGTTCTTCTTCGGACTCGGGAGTTATAATACCTTGACACTCTTTGGTGGTAGGCAACAATCTTGATCTAGGCCCTATCCTTTACTTCATTAGTCAAACTGGTGTTCATCTTAAGGGCTTCTTCATTGTTGGCTTTATCGAAGCTTTGTACCTATAGTGATGGCACCTCTATCTCAAGTGGGATAATGACCTCTAAACTATAAGCCAGGAAGAATGAAGTCTCTCCAGTAGGAGTTTGGTTAGTCGTTCGTTAAGCCCAGAGGAAATATGGTAGATGTTTACACCATTTCTTATCGGTGTCCTTAAGTCTTTTCTTGATGCCTTGTAGGAGAGTCCTGTAGTTATTTTGGCTTGCCCGTTAGCCTGAGGTAGCCTATTGAGGAGAATCAGTGTTTGATATCGAGGTCCTGGCCAAAGGTCTTGAAAGGGGAGCTATCAAATTGCTTACCGTTTTCAGTGATGAGTATCCTCGGTATACCAAAGCGACATACAATTTACTTCCATACAAACTCTCGAGTTTGATAGTCAGTGATGCTAGCAATAGGTTCAGCATTTATCCACTTGGTGAAGTAGTCAATATCTATTATTACTTGTTTCTTCTCCTCCAAAGCTTCTTGGAAAGGATCGCGGATGTCCATTCCCCACATAGTGAAGGAAAGTAGACTTGGTGATTGATGTTAGTGGGTTAACAGGTCGTCGGGACACGGTGGCATACTTCTAAGATGCCTTTCATTTCTTGACCATCTTTGTGGCATCATGGAGCATCTTCGGTCAGCAATAGTCGTGTCAAAGTATCTTATAGGCCAGAGCTTAGCCAACCATGTGATTACCACATATATCCTCATGAACCTCTCGGAGGGCATAATTTGTATCAATAGGCCCAAGGCACTTCAAATAGGGAGTTTTGAGGCCCTTTTTATAAAACTATCCTTTGATGATGGTATACTGCGAAGTGTGGGAGATGATCTTTTTAGCTTCATTCCTTTAATCAAGGAGTGTTCCATCCCTCAAATACTAGAGGATCGGGTCAATCTAGGTTAGTTCTCCAGCCACGGGCATGAGCGGTACTTCATCGATGCTAGGCATAACGAGGGTCTCAAGGTAGATTGCTTATGTGAGATCAGACTGCTTAGAAGAGGTAAGCCATGCCAAATTATTTGCCTTTGAATTTTGTGCTTGGGGAACTTGTGTTATCTGGAACTTCTTGTAGGTCACCTCGAGCTTGCGCGCTTTCTCGAGATACCTAATGATCTTCATACCCTTGGCTTCATATTTGTTGGTCATCTGATTGACCTATAGTTGTGAGTCACTATATACTTCTAAGGCTTCGGTAGCCAATGCCTTTAAAAGTTTCATTCTCAAGAGCAATGCCTCATACTCTGCCTCATTTTTTGAAGCTTTGAATCTGAACCTGAGGGCATACTCTACCGTAAAGCCCTCAAGACTGCTGAGGATAATTCTGGCTATGTAGTCGATGTTGTCTAAAGACCTAACATCATACAATGTCTAAATCAGTTTCTGTTCACCTTCCTCAAACTTTTACCTCTCAGCGGCATTTCGAGGAACGTAGTTTCTACTATAAAATCTGCTAAGGCTTGGGCCTTAATAGCTATCCGAGGTTTGTAACGGATGTCAAACTTTTCAAGTTTTATAGACCACTTAACCAATCTTTTTAAAATATCTAGCTTGTGGAATACTTGCCTCAGGGGCTGATTGGTTAGTAAGATGATGGCATGAGCGTGGGAGTACAGTCGGAGCTTCTGAGTAGTGACCAAGAGAGCATATGCCATTTTTCGATAGGAAGATAGCTCAGCATCATATAAGACCTGGTTGACATAGTATATGGGTCTTTGAACCCCACATTCTTCTTGGATCAGGACTAAAGCCACCACGTCCTGTCCTGTTGCTAAGTAGAGAAAGAGCTCTTCCCTAGTGATTGGCTTAGTTAAAAGTGGTGGTGAACTCAAATACTCTTTCAATTCTTCAAAGACTTTTTGACAGTTTTCTATCCAAGCAAAGTCCTTTGCTTTTCTAATCTATTTGAGGAAAGGTAAAGACCTCTCAGTTGATTTAGACATGAAATGGTTGAGAGCAACTACGTGTCCAGTTAGCCTCTGTACTTCTTTGATATTCCGAGGAGGGCTCATGTCTAAGATTTCCTTTATCTTCTTAGGATTAGCGTCGATACCTCGTTGTGTGACCATGAAGCCCAAAAAACTTACATTTTCCCTTGTTCAACTTCATCTAATGATATTAGAGTATTCCAAATACTTTCTCTAAGTCAGATTCATGGTCCTTTGACTTAACACTCTTAACCAGCATGTCATCTACATACACTTCCATGTTCTTCCCAATCTGATTCTTAAATATTTTGTTGACCAGCCTCTGGTAGGTCGCATCTTCTTTTTTCTGCCCAAAGGGCATTACCTTGTAACAATATAGGCATCAGTCGGTGACACAGGCGGTCTTCGACTGATCTAACTCATACACGAGGATCTGGTTATACCTTGAGTATGTGTCCATAAAGTTGAGCAGCTCATGCCCTAAGGTGGCATCGATAAGCTAGTCTATCCGAGGTAGAGGGAAGTTGTCCTTTGGATTGGCTTTATTCAAATCAGTAAAGTCTAAGTAAATGCTCCACTTACCATTTTCCCATTTTTACCATGACTACATTGGCGACCCAGTCCAGGTAGTTGGCCTTCCGGATGAAATCAACAGTAAGAAATTTGTCTACTTGCTCTTCTATAGCATTTTTCCATTCTAGAGCAAAGGATCTCTACTTTTGAACCACAGGCTTATGGTCCAGTTCTATATTCAATCTGTGAAAGATGACTTAGGGGTCAATCTCAAGCATATCAGGGGTTGACCATGCAAATAAGTCTTGGTTCCTTTAGAAGAAAAAGATTAACGACTCTTTAAGGTCTTCGGGGAGGTTAGACCCAATATGTACAGTTTTAAGGTCTCCTATATTCAAGGGAACGACTATCAATTCTTCCATAGGTTATCCCTGTGGAGTCTTAAGTTCATCTCTTAGGTCCTCAATCTCTAAAGGTAGGGCTTCGGCTTTCTTATACCCTTGATAGAATTAAGATAGCAAGATTATGACGCCTATTGATTTCCTTGAACTTCTCCAACACCATGTTCAGTAGGGAATTTCATTTTTAGGTGGTAAGTTGAGACTACTGCCTTCATCTTATTTAGAGTCGACCTTCTGTGGATCACATTGCATGAAGTTGGATGCTTGACCGCCAGGAATGTGGCCATTATAGTTATAAGTTGCGGAGCTGTTCCTGTGGTGACTTGAAGGACTATGCTAACTTTGACAAATACGGGTGTTCCCTATAAGCTATACAACGGAGAGGACACAGCTTTGAGTTGATCATCTTTCATCTTCATTTTTTCTAAGGCATCATAATAGAGGATATCTACTGAACTTCCATTATCCACTAAGATCCTTTCAACGTTGTAATTCGAGATGAGGAGCATGACAACCACTGCATTATCATAGGGGGTCTACAACCCTTCCAAATCATCATATGTAAAAGAGATTACCTAATCTGTTTTGACCTTTTTGTGTGGCTCACTGATGCCATTGACCTAGCATAGGCTCTCCTTGCGTGTGAGAATTGTCCCTATGTCGTAGGTCACCCATATATAGTTTTGATAGTCCCCGTCACTGTAGTTGTGTGATCTTGATTGCTCTGAGGATATCTATCACTTCGATCATTTCTCCTCGGACTTGGCCTTGGGCTCCGCCTAGGGTTTTGGTGATTACTTCATTTATGATTTGGCCTTTCAGTAGGTTGTCTATATGGATGACTAGGGTTTCACTAAGGCCAGTCTTCATTGCCTTGGAATGAACGAGGCCCGACATACTCCTTTAGATATCCTCTACGAATTAGGGATCCAATTTAGTTTTTTAAGGCGTGGCATTCCTCAATATAGTGCCCCTGATCTTGATAGAATTGACACCATCTCGTTCGATCCTTATTTTCATTGGTGTAAAGTGCTTTTGAGGCCAGCGTATGATGTCGCGATCTTGGATGTTCGCCAGTATATTAGTTCTGGAGCCATTTAGTGAAGTGAAGTTCTCAAACAAGTGTTTGTTCTTCGCACTGCCCTCTTGGCAGGGCTTTTTTGCTAAAATTTCCTTTAGCTCATTGGCGTGCCGTTTCCTTTTTTATGCCTCCTCGACCCGATCAAAGATATCTTTTTTGTCCTTAGGGAGGCGCCTAGTGAGTTTGGAACTAAAGGACCCTGATCTGATTCTTAAATGCCAAGGTCTGTATAGTAGGGTTAAGATCTAGAGTCTCCCATGTTATGGTGTTAAACAGTGAGATGTATTCTCGGAGCTTCTCTTCCTTCCATTGAATGATGCTAAAGAGACTTTCGGAAGTCTTTCGAAGCCCCTTATTATTGAGGAAGTCTGTTATGAAGACACGACTTAACTCCTTAAATGAGCTAATACTGTCGGGCTTAAGATGTGAGTACAAAGTGCTTACAGCCTTCTCGAGGGTTAAAGGAAAGTCTCAGCACATCACAACGTCTGGATGGTAATGCTGCATCGGTGGTCTTATAAAGTTGGAGATGATCTATAGGGTCTGTGGAGCCGTCGTAGGCCTTTATGATGGGAATTTGGAAATGCCAAGGGAGAAGGGCATCAAGGATGTCCTGTGTGAATGGAGAAGCCTGGGAGTTAAGCGCATCTGGGAAATTAGTGTTTCTTCCCTTAAAAGACTCCCATATTTTTCTGTCCATTTCTTCTAACTTCCTGTCTAGGTTAGTGTTTTTTTGGAGACGCAGAAGCCTTGGGACTTCGACTCAAGATGGGGAGAAGACTCGATGGTGGAGCAGATGTGGGCCAGTTTGTTAAGATTAGGTTGCCTCGTTGGCCGACGGCTTTACTGAGGTGGTCTTGAGGAAGGGCAAGCTTGCCCCCCGAGTCGAGCAGCCAAACTAATGACAAGCTGAATGACTTCCACAAACTGCACTTGAGTTACTGGAGCAGTTGAGTTTGGTGCAGGGGATGCCTCCAGGTTCTCTTGGACATCGGGGTCTACCAGGTAAGATTGAGAGGGTTTTTTGTACCTAGTGCATCCATCAGATGGTTCACTATGGTCTTGATCGAAGGTAACATGTTTCGAAATAACAGAGAGTCGTGAGCTGAGCTGCTGGTTGCGGGCGGAAGCTTGGGTGGCTACTGCACTGGTATTGATGGTGTTCTTGGCTGGATTTTTGGGCAATATCGTAATAGATGAGTTCTTTGTATTTCACAAAATTAAGAAGTTCCCACAAACGACGCTAACCTATTGATGCCAAAAATCTGCCAAGTATTCTAAACATTGTAATGTGGTACCTATGCACATGAAATGAGAAGAAATCCTAAAAGTCATAGAATCACCGGAGGGGTTTTGCTTCCGGAGGGACTCTCTAATGCCTAAGTTAGTATAGGGCTTTTGGGAATATGGGTAGCTTTGAAAAATAAAGAGTTGTGAGTAATGATTGAATTGAATGCTCCTTTTGATAGTGAAAACCCCTTTATACCAATAAAGAGAATGACTGATCACTAAGTATCATGATAAGAATAAGATTCACATAGTTTGATCAGATTTAGGTTATCTATAAGCTGGAATATATTATCCATAAGATAGATTGTTTAAATAATATTTTATCCATTAGCTGGAGTGTTGTAGCAGTATTAGGACTTCAGTGTGAATTTACTATTTTACCCTTTGTCCAAGTGTAACTTTTTGATTAGTTGGTCTATTTACTTCATGGAATTCCCACTTTGCCCATGCCGGGTGCCATGTATCATCATGTTGTTAGATAGGAAACTTTGTCCATGAATTTACTGTTTTACCTCTGACATGCCCCACGTGTCATTGTGTTATTAGATGAGGAATTTTCTCTTACATCATTTGTTATCACAATTTTTCTTTAAACAACACTACCAAACAGATCAGGCTTGCACTCCACGCTCACTTACACAACTTTAACACCCTAATTAGAAAAACACAACCCCAAGACAATTAATGAAAACAATCCATAAAATAATTAAACCATTTACTTCAAGCCACAAAAGTTATTCACAAATTATATATAATTACTGCATCGATATAAGCATAGAAGAAATTATAAATGGGTAATAAACAGATTAATTGGGAACTGTAGAAGAGGCTAAGATCTCTTATCTTATTCCATGGTTTGATACTGCATTAAGAGGAAATATTTTACCCAATAATGATCGGAGAAAAAAGATGTGTGCTTCTTGGTCCCGCTAACCTTGGAGTCTTGGTTTAGTGAGGTCATGGTCAGGCTAGCTTGAAAACATGAGAAGGGAAAAAGGGACAAGCATCAACGAGAGACACATTGAGGGTGAATGATATAAACAAATGAAGATAAAGAAAAGAGAGAGTTTGTGAAAGGGGAGAGACATTACCAAACTTACCATATGAAATTGTAGTGGCTAATCATGCACAGCAAGAACAAAGGAATCTTGTTGGAAACAATATGGAATTTCGTCGAAAGTGTAAGAGAAAACAAGGGAGGATTTGTTGCCGGAAAATAAAAAAGAGTCTCGCCATTAGATGGAGAATTTTAGTGCTGAAAATAGAGGAGAGAGACCGCCCAAGGAGTAGGTTGCATAGATCGCAGAGAGAAGGAGAAAAACAAAAGATTTATGTTTGGGACTGGTTTTAACAACTGTGTGAAGAATACGTCTCTCAGACTAACATTTGTTTTATTTAGGTATTTATACCTAGGGCTTAAGTCTATAATATGTTGTTTAAATTTTTTCTCTGTTTTTTTCTAGTTATTCAAGTGCACTTATATATTTCTTTTCAAATAAGGAAATAATATAGAATGAAGTGTTTAAATTTTTTACAATATATTTTAAAAAAAATTAATTTGTTTTAATATTATTATCATATATTTATTTATTTCAATTAGTTCCTTAACATATACATGTCGTGGTAAGAAAATTTGTATAATAATCGTGCCATATATAGGTTAATGAGATGTATAATGATGATGCATAATAAAATGTATGTGAAATTACTTAAATGCCCCTATATCAAAATTTAAGTTTTACAACTCTACCCCCTTAAAGAAATTCTGTCCCCGAAATTTACATCAAGAATCAAAAGAAGTGGATACAAAATCCACCTATTCAACTCACACTTTTAGGTCGTCTCATCCAACACTTGTTACGACAAAGCACCTATCGCAAGGGGTGGGATGATTTGGAACACAGGATCTAATCCCTCATACTAAGATCACTACAAACTACTATACTAAAACAAAGGTTCTCTAACAACTCACCCAAACCAAAATCTAGCACGTGAGACGAGTCTCTCCTCAAAGAAAAGGCATCAGCTATATTAAGAATTTTGGAATTAGCTCAAGAGCCCAAGATTAAGCAATAGACAACAACACTGACTTCTTCCAAACATTTCAGATGTCCCTAACTAATGAGATCACATCATCCCCTACTGAATAAGCCATACCAAGCCCATCCAAGGCGACTCTCGCAAGAAGTCATACTCGTTTGCCTGAAACTCAGCATCACACTACTTCTGGTCAATATAGCCCTTTGTTGACTCTAAGATGCCCTCACAAATTATGTTATGATCTTTATCGACACAACAATAACCTAACTCAATTTGAACCTAAAACATTGTCGCACATAAACCTCATCTTAACACATCGATGATCATCAAATACCAGCTACATTTATTAAAAAAATAGTTTTTACTACTATATTTCCTTTCCCTTCCAATTACCACCTCAAATCTCTTAAAATAAAACTTTAGCAATAATATCATTTTTCTTGATGTATATTATCATTCTTCTTCATATACTTGTCATTAACACCCACTTCTAATCTTATCTATCTCTCTATTTTTAACCAAAAATTTCTTTTCACCTCTCCTATATTTATTAGTAACCCTAAAAATTTGTTCATGGCATTGTAACTTCCCAAAAATCCATCATATTAAATTAAGTATACCAATCTAGCTATTTTGTTAAGCTAATTTATATAACATCATTAAATTTAGATGTATAAGTATTATTTTTCGTCATTTTACTTAGAAATAGTATGTGATCAAATTAAGAATCAATTTTCAATACTAAATTTTAGTTGAAATACCACCGAACAATAAAAAAAATTACCTTCCAAAACATATTGATAACCTCTCAATCATGCTCGACCTCCAAGATTGTTTAATTATACACTCTCGAGAACATCATATGAATCAAGTTTTACTCCTTTTATTAATCTTCTATTCTTTGTAATACAATTTATCTATTCTTTATAATACTTTTTGACCTCAAAACTGCCTAAATTGTCATTTATCCACAGTCTCTATAACTTCACCAATTTCCTTTATCTTTGCTTAAAAAAAATCATAGTTATTAAATCTTTTAGTATTTACTAGAACTCCATTTAACAAGAAATTCATTTAAGCTCATTATACCTCCAACCTTCTCAATCTTATAAAATTTTGAGTTTTTTTATACACCGTTCTAATAAGTCAATTACAATTGAATTATCATACTCTCAATTACTGTACTAAAAATTCTTAACACCCCCTCTAATTTTACATTGATTTCTTCTTACCACAAATTTACTTTTCAAGCAATTAACCATTTCTCCCTCTCATACTCTTAGAATGATAATCAGACTCACCGTTAATAGATCCCACAAGTTTACTTAGCTCTAAAAATCATTAAGAGTCATCAAGATGATGTCAAATCACACATTCTAAATTGTAGTTCCAAGATTCAAAAGGTATAAACAATCATAAAATTCCATTATTTTATTTTATTGAAACGTCACTTGTACTAAGATTCATCACAATCTCAAAGTCTTAATTAGTCAAATAACTTCAACGTCCTCAACTTAAGCCATTAAATCAACCACAAAATTATCATTTCAAGTCTTACTTTGAAACTTCCAAAAATCTTTAGAATCTTTGAATCCACATTCTTTTTGACATTTAAATCCTTGAATCATAAAAAATCCTAAGATATATATCTCTCAAATCCCTTATATCACTCTAGATATAATATTTCCCATTTAAGATTGAACCACCAACAATTTCTTCTTTGTATAACCCTCAGTCATATAATTTTCAATCCAGTACCGAGGCTTTACTTTCACCAAACTCAATACTATGTACCCAATAGATGATGAGTTTTACAAATTCTTTATGACCATAAATTAATCTCAAAGCATACACTCTCTTGTGAAATCCAAAGAAATATAGATTTGTATCAAAGCCTAAGTTCATTATTGAATTATACCACAACTAGAATTATGATATTTATCGTCAATGCACATAATAACCAAGGCATTTCAGTCAACAAAAAAATGTGCATGGAAGCCTAAGCTCATGAAATTTCACACTTTTATTCATAGTATTAATTAGCATTAATCAAGGGAACCAATCAAGTATCAATCCAATGATAATTATTAACATCTCCATTTCAATTTAAAATGGTGCCCAGATCGAAGTCCACCAAAACCCAACCTTCAACTAAATATTTTCTTTTTTATGTTTTCCAAGCCAGTTCCTCGGATATATTTATTTTCATCTCCAATTCAATTATCTCCAAAATCCTTTCACAAGATTGAACGATTCAAGCAAACTACATTATCTCTTAAACCCATTGAAATTTATTAGCTTATCCAGATTATAATTTTGCCTCTAGAACCATCTTTAAAAATGAACTTCACCAAACACATACTTTTTAATTAATTTAATTTCCCAAAAGTAAAAATAGAATCACCCATCCATTGAACCAATTTTTATATTCTCCTCATTTAAATTACCAATAGATAGTGCAACTATTAATTCTCTTATGCTAGTAAAGCTCATTAATCCAGCTATCCTTATGAGAAAATTTATCTATTCTCGCCAAACAATTATCCTAATCTAAAATAATGCAGTCTAAGTATTCTCTAAAATACTTAAGATCATCCATCCATTTATCTACCCAGTAACTTTAATAACCCTTTCACATATGAGCATATCATGAAACCTCACTATTAACAAAGAAAATATCCTCTCAAATAACTTATGAATCCCATCCATCAAATTATTCAAATTTTACACCACTCCTATCATTATACATTAACCATTATATTTCGAAAAAGTCCATCTCTCTTGTATAGACTCTCTTATAGCAATTTACATTGTCAAATTCTTGATATAGTCTCAAGTATCAAGAACTACCCAAAACAGAAAAGAGAAGAATTACATAACATAACATGAATTAAGAAGGAGGTTTAGGAAGAAAGAAGAAGATCTGTGAGAGAAGAGTGGGGAAGATTGAAGGAGAATTAAGAGATAAGAGAACGATTTTATTAACATGCCTACAATCTAAGCAAACTATAGTATTTATACAATAGAGAATTCAACAAACTACTGCTTGAAGTAGGCTAACATAATACAGTCGAACTAACAGAATTAACAGCTTTTGCCAGATATCTCTAACTACCTAACTATCTCTCCCTTCGTGAGCTAGCCTCTTTGAATCCTTTGATTCCTTCTTTGTTGCCTTACACTATTTGTAATGCCTACTTAAGTCTCTAGCTTCTTCTCAAAGTTTTTTGTTGTCCACACTCCTTTTTGCCCTTCCTTGTTGTGTCAGCTGCTGTGCTAGCTCAATTTCCTCTTTGCTTTGCTTTGAATCCTATTATGTGTTACTATCAATTCTCCCCTAAACAAGCACTATGACATCATAATATTATAAATTTTATCTAAAATCTCATCATGTTCCATATATGCCACTAATCACTAGTCTTGACCGGAAACTTTAAACGCTCTCGATTAATTTTACTTTAATCGAACTTTACTCATTACCCACCGATCAAACATGCTCTAAACTCACATAATTTATTTCATATGAATGATCATTCCAATAACTTTCGAGTAAATGCACTAATTTCTACTAAATATTTCATCAATTGCAATTATTAAATCATTGCTTTAATATCAACAAGCTCTTTAAATAGGAAATATCTTTTTATTTTTAGATATCCAAAATCATATCTTCTCCTACTACCCTATTTTATTACTTATTTCTTCTCATAAAGAAAGTGACATGTTCCACAATTCAATCCTAAGCGTACTGTCTTTTGATCATTACATACTTACCCCTTTATAGTAATCTATGCAAGCTTGAAGCAATACTAACCAATTTATACTCGAATTTGCAACCAATTTTGCAACACTCTAATTCATGAAACCTTAGTATCATTCTTAGCTTGAAAGACGATGCCAGACCAATCGAAAAAGTGTTGAATCTCACACTTTATGCTATAGAGGAAATATCTCAAAACTGTAACTGACACACCCTAACTTGATGCTAACAACTCTTAAAGGAATACAATAATATAACATCGTGAAATAGCCCTTATAGTCAACCATTAACATCTATCTTTCCATAGTGTTGATGATCTCAAAGTCCACTATTAAGTATGCCATTCACGAAACACCTCGAGCACTAAAAAGATTTTGGTTGTCACCTTGAATACCATAAAGACTCTCCAAACCTAAACCACTTGCACAAATGGGTCTTGACAACCCAGCATAAGAACGGCAAGAAGGAATAAATTCTCTAGACATAATTTGTCCCACCAAAGATGTTTAGACCTTAAAATCCATTTACTTTGAACCTCCTAACTAAATTACCATTATACAACCTCTTGACAAAACAATGTTCTTAACTGGCATCCTCCCAAGACAGACATAAGATAGTTTTGGTCACATATTTTGGAAACTTCTTAATGAAAATCATTTATTAAAATAGAAAAGTCTACATAATTTCAAACCTTAAGCTCTAATACTAAAAAAGTAACAACCCATCCCCAAAAGATATAACCTCTAGATGGTTACGGCGTGACCATAAAGGGATTCAAATTTGGAAAATATAATTTTGCTTAAAATCTTTGTATAAATTCCACTCATAATCGAAGTCATCAACATGAAACACAAATCCCTATATTTTAAGATGACGTGCTCATAAACCAACAAGGATTCCTAATCTATCAAACATTTACCAAATCCGAGATAATTATTTAATAACAATTTCCCAATACTGAAGCTTAGCGGTCATGTAAAAACTTCTATAAACTTTTAAACATAAGTAAATGGGTTACGAATTCTCATCTTAAATTTTAATTTAAATAAATAAGAAATCCTAGTTACAAGATGTGACAAAATTAATCACAAAATATTGATGCCCTAAGGATGCTAGATGCTAAACTCCCACTAAGCACACACCAGCAATCACACGAGTGGATTAAGGAATACTAAACCTACAAACACAATCGAAAGCAAAGTTGGGGGCAAGCTATACAACCTGATGAGATAAAAGTAATATACTTGTAGAAAATTCACGTCTACAGATCTTCTACATTCATCATACAATCACATAAGAAGCAGGGATTGGGATATATATACATATGTACAAGCAAAAGAGTTACTTTACTAAAACAATAGTTTACTTGCCAATCATGAAACAACATCTATCAAGTTATAATAAATCTCATAAATTCATATAAATGAGGAAATAATTCACCCAACATGAGAAAATAATTCTCTTTAAAATACAAAAATAAAGTTTAGTGATGATAAAGACATGAATTCAAGTGTCAACATAAACCATGTCCCTCACTGGGCAAGCCACATATCAACGCCCCTCTCTGGATCAATCACATCATATTGCCTCCCACTTGGCCAATCATATCATATCGTCCCACATTAGTACCAAGACTATGCTTAAAATATATCATCAAAAGAATTTTTTCCTCAATTTTCCCCATTTAAAAAATATTTTCATTCATTTCTAACAAAATTCCACACTAAAATCTATTCAAGTAAAAATTGAAATAATCAAATAATTTCTCTAATAAATCCTCTCCTCATAAAAAATTAAAGAAAATTTGACCTTAATTATAAATTCTCATAAAATTCCAAATTAGAAAAAAAATGTTCATACTTCCTCAACACCTGTAAAGTTTAGATAATTCAAACTCTCATAGAACAAAATGCATTTCCATAAAATAAGAAGTTAAGAGAATATCCAAGTCGGTAGTAAAAAGTTACATCGCCTTTCAAAGCTGACTAATCGTTTCTTTGATGAAATGGTAAGGTTTGATGAAGTATTAGATGACTTTGTTCTAGTACCAATGTATCCTTTTGTTTAAGTGGTCAAGTATTGCATCCTCTACTAGGGTTATGTTTCTTTAGTTTGTAAAATAATAAAAGCTTGGATGAAATTAATGTCATTTTATTTGTGGTCGTTTTAAGAATATTTTGTCATCTCAAGTTGGGATTGTAATTAATTAATTATATTTTTCTCTATCCAAAAGCACTAAATTCAGCTACCCAAGGTTGTTTTCAGCGAGCCTAGTCATTGTTTTAGAGGAGGTGATTTCTTTCCTCCTTCCTCTTCCCTTCTCTCTCCCTTTTTCTCCTCTTCTTATGACTTTTTGTCTCAAACTCCTATTTTTATTTCTTTGTTTTAAGTTCTTAAAAAAAAATAAAATAAACTAACGAGTTCAGCCAAGAAATCAACCAACCACCATTTGTCATTTTCCCCTACAATCAGTAAAAAGCTTCTCCCTAATTCATTGTAAAAGATTTTAAACAATTATGCATATATATTTTTTTTTATTTTGAAATATTTGATTTAATATATATGAAATATTTATTTGGTTATATATGATAAATTTAATAATCAATTTTGTTCATATGAAAAATTTTATATGAGTTTTATTTAGTAAATCTTATTTTTGTTTAGACTAAAATTTTGATTATCTGTTACTATATTATTGGAAGATGTTGATATGAAATAATGAATTGTGGTTGGGTTTTGGTGTTGGATTAAAAACTTCTAGTGATGGAAGGGTTTAACATGAATTTGAAGTAAAATGGTAAAATATGAGTAAAATGATTGATAATAAATTTTAGAAATTATGAAAAAAAATTGAACAGTGATTATACCTAAAACATAACGCGGTAGTTGTAGCACAGCTTTTGGGTGTTGATTCCATAGGGAAACAAGTTAACTAAAAAAAAAGGTGTGAACCATAACACAAACGATAAAGATTTAAGTGAGAAAGTATGAACTTGTTGATAATGGAGTAATTGTGTAAAATAGATTGTAAAATATAATAGAGCAACAACAAGGTTCCAGGAATCCTCCCTAGGTTCGTTGCCCTAATCCTAACTTGATTCAATTGTTTTTATCTCGATTGCAAGTTTCACATCCCAAACAAGCAATCAGAAGATATTCAATGAGAACACGTATAAAAACCCTAATGTAATTGTTATGAAATACTTTACTTTTGCTTCATGCACACATGATCTATCCTATAGGTTTATCAAGAAATGATAATATATATTTTATGACAATATTGCAGTAATAGAAAAGCCTAAAGGATAAATCTACCAGACTCAATCATACCCAAATAATCTTGAAATAATAAAAGCATGACTAGATTTATATCAAGGAGAAAGATACAATCATTAGATTAGAGAAAATCTTATAATTAGATAGCAAAGTAAATCATAACAGTGTTTTGACATTAAATACCTACTACAACTGAATCAAAGAAAGGAAAATAGGAACAACTACACTTAGGGATTCATCCCTTCGCCTTGCTTGGAGATTAGTTAGCCATGGGGCTCATGGTTGAACACTTTGATGGAGGAGAATTGGTTGCTTCCTTGAGTTTTCCAGGTTTTATGAATGTCCTTTATCAAACTCTAAGTGGGTTATTTATAATACAAGAGGTCAAAGGTGTTTTTAGGTTTAAACAATCATTAAAAAAAAACCTAATTAAGTTGTAACTCAGAGACAAGGTATCGGGGTCGCGCCTAGGCTCAGATTGGGTCAGGCCATGGCTCAGATTGTGTTGATTTCCTCTCCTTCTATGGGCCGCGGCCCAGCTTGATCTAGGCCATGGCTCAGCCCTCTAAGCCGCGGCTCACCTTGATCCAGGCCTAGGCCTGACCTGATGCTTCTTCGTTGCTCTTTTGATGCACTTTCTAGAGGCTGAGGCTTGGATAATTCTTGGCCGCAGTGCACACTCTATAAACTTGATTTCTCTTCGTTTTCCCTTCCGCAACCACGTCTTTACTTTGATGTGCCTCGAGTCTTTGTGCTTCAAACAACAATGGCTTTTTCTCCTCTTTTGAACTTAAATTACTTGAAAATGCACCGAAATAAGTTAATGATCCAAGAATACCACTTTAGAGTTATTAACGTATAAAAGTGCAATTAAGATCTAGATAAACTTTAAAATGTTAATGATTAAGAATTATTAAGATGCATTTTATGGCTCTCATCACAACCCCCAACTAGCTTATTGCTAGTCCCTAGCAATTCAAGTGAAAACAAGAGACGAATTATATGGTGAGAATCACAACAAAGAAATGCAATTTCAATGTTAACCAAGAGTGATTCATATTTTGTCTCAAAAATTTAACATAACACATAGCATATAGAATCATTAAATTTTACCCCAAATTCAAAAGTAATCCAAGCATCAATCTTTAGATCGTTGTTAACTCTTTACATCCATCTTACCACAATCTATTAATCCAAACATCCGGATGATTTTATGCATAACTTTCGTGAATACAAGTCTTGGCCTCTAAAACATGATAAATTACGTGACATCAATCACAAAAACAAGCTCCATAGGCTTACATTTCAAACCTCTCTCCACTATTGTAGAAAAATCACATTACATTGGATCAATAGGTCTTTAATAAGCTTGTAATGTTAGGCTAAAGTAAAGGTTAAGAATGAATGGGAAGGATTCACAAGTAAAAGAACTCAATCTCTTAGCTTTAAACACAACCACTTTTAAGCACTAGATAACCTTACTTCAACACCCAACTTTTTCAACCATTTTTCGAGCATTTTTCTCAAATCACCACTTTTCTTTTCTTTTCTTCTTTCTTTGTTATAATTCACTTCTCTTTTCTTTTGTATTTTGGCATAAGACCATTCACCTCATTTTTCATTTCTATAACCCCCAACTTATCTCCTTTAATATACTTGGGTTATGGTAGTGATATTTTCTCATATTTCCAACCTTACTCCTTTTAAGTGCTCCTCAACAAATGTGTATAGTTAAGTTCTTTTAAGAGAAAGGTAAGGATAAAATATTTTCTTAGGCTCATAAAGGTCAGTAAATGGGCTATTGAAAGAAACAAGACTCAAATTCTTTTTCAAGAAAAGGGCTCAAATAGGTGACTAGTGGTAAATATAGCAATGGTAGGTTTGACAGGCTCAAACGGTCAAAAAATGGTCTATATCATATCCTAAGTAATGTGCATTCTAGGAATTCGCCTCAAGTGGTTATCAAGTAAGTTCTAGAGCTTGTCGAGACCGCAAAAATATTAACAAAATAATCACATATAAAACTTCTCTAAATGTTTAAGACTAATTATACAATCTTACCACAAACTAGAGTCTCAAACCAAATGAAAATTGACACTTAAATTAATTTCAAACCGAAGAAAAATTTAACTTCTTCTAAATACTATATGCTATCTCAATTAAGTTCATATCATTGACATGTGAATTAACTCTAAGGCTAACAAAAAACATGCTAAACACAACAATTAAGGAGAATGACACCAATAAGTTCAATGAAAGAAAAAGAATGTGTTTCCTCCACCCCCGACCTAAAAATTACATTGACCTCAATGTTTAAAGAAAAGGTAAAGGAAACTCCTTTTGAAGCATAAGTGCATAGAAGCTAAAAATTGTGCACCTCCATCTGAACTACGTGCTATACTTCTTGTGAAAAGTCTGATCTACAACATAGAGCAAACAAATAGAAAGCAACTGCGGTGTACCATTAAGATTCTCACCATATGTTAGCACAGGAATGTAAATAAATAACTAAAAACAAAAATAAAGTATGAAAACAAAAAGAAAAAAAACACAAGAAAAGTTAGTATAATTATCCGATAAAGATAAACTAAAGGAGGACAACAAAATAGCACCCAAAATTAATCCTCTATATCCTCATCCTCATTCTCATTCTCTTCTTCATTCTCTTCACCTTCCTCGGTAGGTGGATCAAAAGATGAACCCGGGTAGGGTGGCAAAGTAGGAAAATGATCCATGTTACAACCAGTAGCGGAGGCAGGGTATTGGTGTATTTGACCAAAAGAAGAGTACACCCCCGCTTGATAATCGGCTTGCCTAGCCAAAAATCATTCTTGACAATTAAATAAGCTTTCTTGACGATCGAATCTATCATGCAAAAATTTTTGATGTTCGTTAAAAATAATCTCTAAACACTCAAGGCGTTCAACAACAGTGTAATGCCTAGAGGGGAGAGGAGGGCGAGCAGTAATGGCTGCTCTTTCTCCCAGAGTTTGCGGCCTTGAGGCTTTTATTAGAGTGAGCAGGCCATCATCAATGGGTTTCTTGGGTGGATGGGTTTTTTCATTACTACTGTAAGGGACGTCAGCTTGGAGGCATAATTGGGTAATCAATGAAGGAAAATATAAACCAAGCTTATGTCGCACAGTGTGTAGGATAGAATTGAAAATGACTTGGCCCAAATCTATGGTCATACCCATCAAAATTGCATATATCAAAACAGTTCTCTCAACAGACAGGTCAGTATAATGTATAGCAGGCATCATCTGTTGACATAAAAAATATTGCCAAACCCGAGCATTGATAACAAGATATGCACCGGGCAAGGTTTTATGGGTTTGATCCGTCATTTTCCAAGTGGTGCCAGGAATACAAAGAGTATTGCAAATCTCATCATAATCAATTCTAGATACATATACAAGATACTCACAGTGGGCAATGTCAGGTAACCCATACATCCTATTAATGGATGTGCTGCTAATAGAGACTATTTTTCCCCTCCCCATTACCTTACCATTTTGATGTTCGTAGGCATTGTCATAGAATTCTCTAACTATATTAGGGAGGGAATAAGAAGGTTGTCTTGTAAATGTGCCCCAATTCCTAGCAATAATAATTCTAAATAAGTCCAGATTCCCCCTCTTAGTGATATTGAATCCTTTCTCGAGAATGATTTTCCTAGTATTTAACAAGCTAAGATAACGCTCACTAGCCTCAAAACTAGCAAATTTGCTCTCATCAAATTCTTGAGGTTGTTTCCCTCTTGGTCTCTTGGATTTGGGTGCCATTCGAATCAAGTGTATAATAAAATAAAGTAAAATCAACCACCCAAATAGCACAATTGAACAATAAAGGGAAGAATTTTTGCTTACTTAATACTCAAAATTGGAGAGAAGAAAACTAGCTACCAACTTGAAGTTTGCTTGATGAACACCAAAAGCTTCTTAGAACCAAGTTGATTGGAGAAATTTCCAACAAAAGTTGCAAGATTAGTGCAAAATCCTACAAGAAATGAAGTTAAAATGAAGAAATTTTGAGGAAAAGTGAGGAGGGAGGTTAGGGTGTGGAGAGAGGAAGATAAAAAGAGAGAAAGGCTACTGTGATTGTGTGTTTAAAATGAAGAGGAGAGGTGCAGAAACAAGGGTTTTATTTGTGTGTAGATACAGGTGGCAAAACAAGACAAGCCGCGGCTTGAGCTGTGCAAGGAGTTACGGTCATTCTGTGGGGCATGACACGGGTTGGAGCGAATTGGGCTGGTTCTGTGGCCCTAGGCGCGGGCCAAAATTTACAAATGTTATTGATGACATCCTTAAGGCCTCTCCAAAGCATACAAGCACCGAATTTAGCAGTGAAGCAATGGCTGGTGCATTCAACCTATGTTTGTCTAGGAGGAAATAAGGGCGTTTGGTTGAAGATGTAAAACTTAGTGCTCATGGGAGACAACCTACAACATATCCTTTTATTTTTTTGTATTTCTTTTTCTTGTTTATTATTAGTATTTTGTTATTTTCCAGTATTAACTTCGTATTTCTTTTTCAGAGACAAATATACGAAGCAGTTCAAATAGTGGTGCACAATTTTCAGCTTCTATGCACTTATGACTACAAAGGGAGTTTCCTTTACTCTTTCTTTTACATTGAGGTCAATGCAATTTTTAAGTTGGGGGTGGAGGAAACGCATCTCTTGTTTCCATATTCTTTATTTCCATACATTTTTTTCCATTGAACTGCTTGGTGTCGTTCTCCCTTTTTTGTTTGTTTTTAGCATGCTTTGTGTTTGCCTTGGATGAAATTCACATGTCAATGATATAAGCTTAATTGAGATAACACACAGCATTTAGAAGAAGTTAAATTTTGTTTCGGTTTGAAAATACTTTAAGTGTCAATCTTGATTTGGTTAGAGACTCTAGTTTGTGGTAAGATTGTATGATTAGTCTCAAGCACTTAGAGAAGTTTTATGTTTAATTATTTTGTGAATATTTTTATGGTCTTGGATAGCTCTAGAACTTATTTGATAATCACTCGAGGTGAATTCCTAGAATGCATATTACTTAGGATATGATATAGGCGATTTTTGGACCGTTTGAGCCTTTCGTTCATCACTAGTCACCTGTTTGAGCCTTTTTTCTTGAAAAAGAATTTGAGCCTTGTTTCTTTCAATAGTCCATTTACTCACCTTTATGAACCTAAAAATATTTTATCCTTACCTTTCTTTTAAAAGAACTTAGTTGTACACATTTGTTGAGAAGCACTTAAAAGAAGTAACGATGGAAATATGAGAAAATATCATTACCATAACCCAAGTACACTAAAGAAGATAAGTTGGGGGTTATGGAAAAGAAAAGAAAAATGGAAAAAAAAAATGAGGTGAATGGTCTTATGCCAAAATACAAAAGAAAAGAAAAGAAAAAAGAAGTAAATTATGGCAAAGAAAGAAGAAAAGAAAGAAAAAGTGATGATTTGAGAAGAATGCTCGAAAAATGGTTGAAAAAGTTGGGAGTCGAAAAAAGGTTATCAAGTGCTTAAAAGTAGTTGTGAGTTAAGAAATTGAGTTATTTTACTTGTGAATCCTTTCCGTTCTTTCTTAAACTCTACCTTAGCCTAACGTTACAAGCTTATTAAAGACCTATTAATCCAATGTAATGTGATATTTCTACAATAGTGGAGAGTGATTTGAAAAATAAGCCTATGGAGCTTGTTTATGTGATTGATGTCACACAATTTATTATGTTTTTAGAGGCCAAGATTTGTATTCAAGAATGTTATGCATAAAATCATCCGGGTGTATGGATTAATGGATTGTGGTAAGATGGATGTTAAGAGTCAATAATGATTTCAAGATTGATGTTTGGATTACTTTCGAACTTGGGTGAATTTAAACGATTTTATGTGCTGCGCATTATGTGAAATTTTTGAGACAAAATGTGAATTACTCTTGGTTAACATTAATATTGTTTTACTTTACTTCGATTCCCACCATGGAATTCATCTCTTATTTCCGCTTGAATTACTAGGGACTAGCAGTTGGGGGTTGTGATAAGAGCCATAAAATGCATCTCAACAATGTTTAATTGTTAGCATTTTATGATTCTTCTCGGTCTTTATTGCAGTTTTATGTGTTGATAACTCTTAAGTAATATTATTGGACCACTGACTTATTCCAATGCATTTTTAGGTATTTTGAGTCCAAAGAGAAAAAGAAGCGATCGTTGTTTAAAAGCACCAAGATTCTATGCACGACAGAGCATCGGAGTGGCTGTGAAGAGGTAAAACATGAAGAAAATCAACAATCAGTGAGCACCGCGGTGCTCCTTAGCCAGCACTGCGGTGCCCAGAAACCTCCATGCTGTGAACAATTAGTGAGCACCACGATGCCTATAAGCTTACCCAGCCAAATCATACCCAACACCGCAGCACCCATAAAGTAGCACTGCAGTGCGCACAAGGGATTATATCTCCGAGTTAGACTTTAATTAGGGTTTTAAACATTAGATTAAACCCAAGAACACCCTTGGACCCTTGTACTATAAATAGGTCACTTAGCATTTAAGAGAGAGGAGATCTTGTTATGGAAACAAGGCCATAAAACTCAAGGCAGCAGCTCTCATCCATAAAAGTGTTTAGCCATGAACACCATGGCTAACTAACTTTCAAGCAAGGCGAAGGGATGAATCCATAGGTGTAGTTGTTCCTATCTTCCCTTATTTGATTCAGTTGTAATAAGAATATATTGCCAAAACATTGCCATGATTTACTTCTTTATCTAATTATAAGATCTTATCTATTCTGGTGATTGTATCTTTCTCCTTGATATAAATTTAGTCATGCTTCTCTTATATCAAGACTGTTTGGGTATAATTGAGTCCGGTAAATCTAGCCTTTAGGTTTGTCCATTACTGCAATATTATCAACAAAGATATATTGTCGTTTCTTGATAAACCTATAGGATAGATCATATGTGCATGAATCGAAAATAAAAAGTATTTCATAACAATCATATTATGGTTTATATATGTGCTCATTGAATACTTGCTGGTTGCCTGTTTGGGATGTGAAACTTGCAACCGAGATAAAAATAACTGAATCAAGTTAGGAATAGGACAACGAACCTGGGGAGGATTCTCGGATCCTTGTTATCTTCCTATTATATTCTACAATCTATTTTACAAAATTACTTCACTACCAAAAGTTCATATTTTCTCACTTAAATCTTTATCGTTTGTGTTATGGTTTACACCTTCTTTTGTAGTTAACTTGTTTCCCTGTGGAATCAACACCCCAAAGTCGTGCTACAACAACCGCGTATGTTTTGGGCGTAATCAAGAACCGTAAAGCAGCACAAAGTGGATCAATTAACTATACCGATACTAAGAGAAGATCTCTCGAGTTTCAAGTAGGTGAGTTAGTATATCGAAAAATATCTCAGTGAATAGGTCTATTGAGATTGTGTATTAATATTTAAACAAGAAAGGAAAGCTGAATCAGAGGTATGTGGGACCCTATGAGGTTGTTGAAAAAGTTTGGCTAATTGTGAATAGCTTGGATTTGTCTACAAAGTTGAAGTAGTGGCATAACGTATTTCATGTACTTTTGTTTCATTAGTTAAAGCTCTGTGGCGGAAATAAGGATATTAAAGAGATTTCGTGAAAGTGTGAGACAAGTATGAAGAAGTATTATTTATATTTGTTTCTAGAGTAAAGTAAAGAAATTTCGAGGATAAAATTTTTGTAAGGTGGATAGAATTGTAATACCCGTATTCGTAAAATAAGGATAAAGAAGTAATTTAATAAATATGAAATTAAGTTTAAATAATATATTTACGCGAAGGATTTAGTATCGAATAAAATAATTCTTTTGAAAAAAATAAAATAAAATTTTGGGATGTAGACGTCATTAAAAGAAAAGAAGTAAAAAAAAAACTGGACATCCAGAACATCCAAAGAAAGGAAAAGAAAAAGAAAAAGAAAAAATATATATATATATATATATATATATATATATATATTAAAAAAAGTAAAAAAAAAAACAAAAACCAAAAAGTCAAAAAGTTAAGAAAAATCGTGGGCAGTAGGTGTAACAACTCCTGTTGCCAATTTAAGAAGAAATTAGTGTTTTTCCTCCACGTCTCCAAAACGTGGAAGACTTTGGGATAGTAAGGCAACCTTTTGGCTGCCAAATTTTCCTATATTTATGTAGAATAGGTTCAGACAGTTTATGCGAGGAGATTTCGTTTAGTTTCATATAACTTATCTGTTTTCTTAAAACATTTGGGTGCTCAAAAAAGGGCTGAAAGAGCAAAATTTTGAAGAAGTTTTCTGCGGAATTTCATAGAGAATCAAGAATAGCTATCAGAAAAGTATAAGGTAATATCATAGTGTTTATTTTTGAATTTCTGACATCTATGAAGTTTCCCTAAGTTCAAAATGGGAATTTTCAAAGTGTGTGATTTATATCAAATTGAAGAATAAATTGGAAAATTTATATAAATATGATGTCAGGTGTTGACGATCTACAACCAGGGGAATTTCTAAGAGAAATGGGAGAGGAAAGGAGGTGATCCAAGGGTAGCTTTAAGAGCTACGTGGTGAATTGGATTTACTCTAAGTAGTCCAAATAAAAATAAAATATCTAGAAATAATATCAAAATAAATTCATAGCTTATGATATAGTGATAGATAAAGATTTGGTTGATAATTATGATATGAATTTTGGACATGTAGAAAATTATTAGGATAGAAATGATATTTTTGGGAATAATAAGTTGATTTAATAATAAAAGCGATAAGTGAAAGTCTTGATAAGTTATGTTGATGTTTTAATATGAATTATGAGGAGATGAGTTTTAGTGGATATTGACAAGCTTTGGTGGATGATTTGATGTGATTAGGGATGAAATTTAGTGGATCTGCACAAACTTTGATGGATAATTTGAGATGATTTGGGATGAAATTTCGTGGATTTTGACAAGCTTTAATGGATGATTTGATGTGATATGGGATGAATGGATTTTAGTAGAATTTTTATATAATTTGAGAAAAATCAGGATAGTCAATTTAAATGTTTTGATTTCATGTGATTTTTATATTACTGTTTATATGCATATTACACATCATTGTTCATATGCATATGCATTAAATAAAAAGAAAAGAACCGGGAAGGCAGTCGGTCTAATTGAAAAATAGTGACAGCTAGTATGTGCTAAAAATAAAAGGGACATTGCGCCAGCCGGTATATGCTAAGAAAATTCCGTGGCAACCGGGACAAGTTGCAAAGAAAAGAACCAGGAAGGGGTTGGTCTAAGATAATAACAACCTATCGACAGGTGGATAGATGTTCCCATCATATGCGTTCATTTCATTACATCTGTTATTATTATTGCTTGCATTATTGAAATATTGATGTGTGATGTATAAATTGTGAATATAATTAATCATGGTTGAGTCTAACAGAAAGAGATAGTTATGGTGATAAGATTTGTGAAATGTTGAGGTGTGGTGTATTATTGTGAATATAATTAATGATGGTTGAGTCTCACTAAAAGAGACAGTTATGTGATAAGATTATTGAAATGCTGAGTTGTGGTGTATTATTGTGAATATAAATATAGATGGATGAGTCTCATAGAGAGACAGTTATGGTGATGAGATTATTGAAATGCTGAGGTGTGGTGTGTTATTGTTACAGTGATAAGAACAATCTAAATGATAGATTTTATGATGTGAATCTCCTTACAATAAAATCATGAGATAATTGATGGTCTTGAGGTGAACCAATAAATAAGAGGAAAAGCTTGATAGAGAATGGATATTACGATATGTGGAGTGATAGTAGAGTGCTAGTATCAAGTGTAGGAAATATAAATTGATTTAAATATTAAAAGACTGTTTATACAAATGAGTACTTTTAGTAAATTTAATTCACTGAGCTTGTGAAGCTCACTCCTCATTGTACAATGATTTTCAAGTAGCAGGCTTAGAAAATAGTTTGGTGAGTTGAAGTTCAGAAGAAATCATTTTCTATAAGCCACGTGCGTGTTATCATCCTCAAACTAATGAGATAATAAAAATGAAAAATGTATTTGTAAATATTCATGCATTTTACGTTGTATAAAATATTTAACAATCAGATTGATGTAAAAATTTCTTTTGGTGTTATTTATATTTCGTTGTTGCATATATGTGTCGTGCTGAGATTCTCAAAATGTGATGACACCGTTTCGGGGGTGGCCAACCCGGGATGGGTCTTTACACAAAGAGAATCATCAAAATACTAGAAGATATGCTGAGAGCAATTGTATTAAGTTTCTCAGTGAGCTGGGATACTTATTTTCCTTTGATCGAGTTTTCATACAATAATCAGTATCAAACTAGTATTGGGATGGTACTCTTCAAGGCTTTATATGGTATGAGGTGTAAAACTCAAATATATTGGGAAGAAGTTGGAGAGAAAAAGATATATGGCCTAGAAATGATAGATTTGACTACTGAGAGGATCAAACTAGTTAGGGAGAACCTCATAGCAGCCCATAATAGACAGAAGGGATATACTGATAAAAGAATATGACCTCTTGAGTTCCAAGTTGGTGATTGGGTATTTTTGAATATATCTCTATGGAAGGGTGTGTTGAGATTTAAAAAAAAAGGAAAGTTGAGCCCGAGATTTGTGGGGCCATATGAGGTGATTGAGAGAATTGGGGTAGTAACATATCGATTGGATTTGCCCCTAGAGTTAAAACAATTACATAATGTGTTTCATGTGTCACTGCTAAGAAAGTACTTACACGATGAATCCTATAGTATCTCGAATCAGGAGATAGAATTTCAGGAAGATTTGACTTTTATGCAAGTACCGGTCATAATCCTAGACAGAAAGAAACAAGTCTTGCGTAACAAAGTCATTCCTTTAATTCAAGTATTATGGCAGAATAAAGATGTCGAAGAAGTCACGTGGGAACATGAAGCAAGAATGAGGAAGGAATACCCCCAACTCTTTTCTTGAATTAGGTAAGGAAATTTCGGGGACGAAATTTTTGTAAGGTGGGTAGAATTGTAATACCTGTATTTGTAAAGTAAGGGTAAAGAAGTACTCTAATAAATATGACATAGAGTTAAAATAATATATATATATATATATATCTATATATATATAATATGTAAACGTAAATTATACTTACCAAATCCCGTTTGGTTTTCCTTCAATTACTCTATTTCTTTAAACACTTGGGGACTGAAAGAGCAAAATTTTGAAAGGGTTTACGGGGGAATTTTATAGAGAGTCGTGGGAAGCTATAAGAAAAACAGAAGGAAATAACGTAATGTTTATTTTTTTTTTGAATTTTTAGCATTCAGAAATTTCCTAGAATTCAAAGTGAGAATTTCAAATGGTGTAAATTTTGGAGAATTGAAGAATAAATTAGAAATTTAATATAAGTATTATGTCAGGTATTGATGATCAGTAACCGAGTGAAATTGCTAGAGGAGTAGAAAGGGCAAGGAGGTGATCCACGAGTAACTTTAAGTGCTATGTGGTGAGTTAGATTTACTTTAAATAATCTAAATAAAAATGAAATATCTAGTGATAATGTTAAAATAAATTATTAGTTTATGCTTTGGTGGTAGATAAAAATTTGATTGATAGGTATGATAAGAATATTGGACATGTAGAAAATTATTATGTGAAAAGAAATATTATTAGAATAATGAGGCGATTTAATAATGATGGTAATAAATAAAATTCTTGATGAGTAAGATTGATAAGTTGATGTAATATATGAAGAGAAGAAATTAGTGAAATTTATCAAGTAAAAATTTGAGGAAAAACATGATAGCTAAATTTAATATTTGAATTCATGTTGTTTTTATATTATTGTTCATATGCATACTTCATATCATTGTTCATATGCATGTGTATAAAATAAAAGAATCGGGAGGGGGCCGGTCTAATTGAAAAACTGTGACAGCTGGTATATGTTGAAAATAAAGGAAAATCGTGATAGCCGGTATATGCTGGAAATAAGGGAAAACCATGCCAGCAAGTATATGCTGGAAATGAAAGAACTGGGAGAGGGCCAATCTAACATAAAAATATGTCGACATGTGGGAAGATGTTCCCTAATAATAATAATTCATGCATTGCATTTGTTTTACATGTTGATATTATTACTGAAGTGTTGTTGATATTATGCATTTATTTATAAATAAATGAGTCTCACATAGAGACAGTTATGGTGAGAAAGAAACATAGAAGTATGATATGATAGGAATTATTTAAATGGTAGATTATATGCTATTATGCAGTCATATAAGAGATAAATGATTAAATATTAAAGGGCTATATATACAAATTGAATACTTCTAGTAAATTTAGTTAACTGAGCTTGTGAAGCTCCTCCCTCATTGTACAATGATTTCAGGTAGCAGACATGACAAATAGTGTGGTGGGTTGAGAGTTAGATTAAATCATTTTCTATAAGCCACGTACGTGTCCACATCCTCAAACAAATGAGAAAATCAAATAAAAATTTTATTTGTAAATATTCATGCATTTTCCGTTGTGTATTATGTTTAAGGCAATATCAGATTGTTGTACCTCTCCTGTTGAGTGTTGAGGATTAAAATAAAAATTTCTGTTAGTATTATTTTTATTGTTGCATATATGTGTTATGTTGAAATTTTCAAAATATGATGACACCGTCTCGGGGGTGGCCAACCCGGGATAGGTCGTTACAACAACCTAGGCCAAGCACTATAAAGATCACTAGGATATAGATGAATTACAGCATACAAGTGCTCATTGATAGTTGAAGCACACATAACTTTGCACAAGAAAGAATTACCAAGATGCTGGGATGGGCCATAAAACCCTACACGCCTTTCAAAGTTCAGATTGGCAATAGAGAGTTCCTAACTTGCAGCAAATGGTGTCAATGGGTAGCCCTCTACTTACAAAGCCACCTATTTAATTTTGATGTATTCTTGTTGCCCATTAAAGATTTTGATTTAGTACTTGTGTAGAGACTAGTATTTTCTTAAGTTTGAATATTTTACAACACGCTTTTGAGTACTTGTTTAGATTTAAGCTTTATTTAGTTCGTTTGGGGTTTGTTAAAAAAAAACTTAGAAGTAAGTAATTAAAATAAATGAGGTTTGGTAAATAAAAGATGTCTTGGGGAAGATTTTAGGTTTTTAAAGAGTTTGAGGGTAGTTAATGGAATAAAAGAATAGTTGAAGAGTGAGTGTACAAATAAGGAAAAACTTTTAGTATAAATAGGAGTGAGAGATCGAGAGGCCAACACTTTGTGCTGGAACTCTCTAGACTATAGGAGAAAGAGAGAGGAAAAAGAGAGAAAAAGAAAAGAAAAGTGACTAAGGGAATAAGGAATGGAAAAGAAAGAAAAAGGTAGAGCATTTCTTGCTAAGATTCAAGGAGAAATTGAAGATCGATCAAGAGGAAAAGAAGTGGTTTGGGACTAAGCTTGATTCCAAAAAGTGAGTACATCTTTCCTTTAGTAAGCGTATTAAAGTTTATAATAGAAATAAAGAATGAAAATGTGATTTACTTAGGTAACTATAAATACTATAATTATGTGAAGAGTAAGTATATAAAATTTTGGTATGAAAATATTAAGGATTTATGTTATGAGGATTTTATATAAGTTGAGATAAATGTATGAGATTTGAGTTAGAGATAAATTTGATGTAGTTGTATTGGAAATGTGTGATGTGTGAAATTGTGATGAAAATGATTGTTTAGATAGTTACGAATTAGTGATGTAATTAATTAGTGAATGATTGATTGTAACCATTTGATTATGAATGCATATTGCATGATAACAATTATTTGACAATATGTTATGAGGGGCGAGTGATGAGTGAGGCCGATAGGTCTCTTCCCATAAGAGGTGTAGGGGTACTGATGAGAGTCATAAAATGCATCTTAGCAGTACTTATTTGTTAGCATTTTAGGGTTGATCTAGGTTTAAATTGCACTTTTATACCTTAACAACTCTAAAGTTATATTTATGGATTGTTGATCTATTTCAATGCATTTTCAAGTGCTTTGAGTCCAAAAGAGGTGGAAAGCCATCATAGCTTAAAGCACGATGCTTCGATGCACCTCAAAGTGAAGGCATGGTTGCGGAAGGACAAAATGAAGACAAAACCAAGTCTTTAGTGTGTGCGCTGCGGCCTGGAAAGTTCAAGCTTCGGCCTCCAGAACCATGCCCAGAACCTTGCAAAATCCGGAAGAAGACCACCAGTGTGCGCAGCGGCCTGGATTAGGCTGAGCCGCAGCCTGGACTAATCTGGATCGTGGTCTCCAGAAAGATGAAGAAAAACCTAAAAGGCTGAGCCGAGGCCTAGATTAATGTGAGCCGTGACGCGAGCTCGATGCTTTTTTTTTTCGAGTTATGACTTAGTTAGGGTTTTAATGATAGTTTAAACCTGGAAACACCCTTGGACCTTTTGTATTATATATAGATCACTTAGGGTTTGATAAAAGATATCCATCAAGGCTGGAAAACTCAATAAGGCTGCCACATTCTCCCCCATCAAAGTGTTCAAGCATGAACCCCATGACCAACTAATCTCCCAGCAAGGCAAAGGGATGAATCCCGAGGTGTAGTTGTTCTTATTTTCCATTATTGATTCAGTTGTAGTTTGGATTTATTGTCAAAACATTGTTATGATTTACTCTTTGATTTAATTAGAAGATTTTCTCTTAATCCGATGATTGTATCTTTCTCCTCGATATAAGTCTAGTCATGTTCTTCTTATGTCAAGATTGTTGGATGTGACTGAGTCCGGTAGATTTATCTTTTAGGTTTGTCCATTACTGCAATATTACCATTAAGATATATTGTCGTTTCTTGATAAATCTATAGGATAGCTCATATGTGCTTAAATCTAAAGTAAAGAGTATTTCATAGCAATTGCATTAGGGTTTACATATGCTTTGATTGAATATTTGCCGATTACCTGTTTGGGATGTGAAACTAGCAATCGAGATAAAAACAATTGAATCAAGATCGGAATAAAGCAATGAACCTAGGGAGGATTCCCACACCCTTGTTGTTTCTCTATTATATTCTCCAATCTATTTACACAATTTTCTCATATTACTTCATTATCAAAACACATATTTTCTCACTTGATCTTTATCGTTCGTGTTAAGGTTTACACTTTTCTTTGTAGTTCACTTTTCCTCGTGAGATCAACACCTCAACTATACACAATAACCGCGTATTAGTTTGAGTGTAATCAAATTTTGGCGCCGTTGCCGAGGAATCGCGCTTAAGTACAAGAAAGATTGTCAACTTTGAGACAAGACGATAATATTGTTCCTTTCTCTAAGTTTTTTATTTTTTGATTTTCTTTTATTATTCTGTTTTATTTATTTCCCCTTTAACTCATTTGGTGTATGCTTAGACCAAGAAATTCACGAGGTAGATTCATTAGAGGACCCGAAATAGAGTTACCCTCTCTTTCCATGTCCGTTAGTGAAACCTCACCTAGATCAAACCATAGTGTACACCCAAACGAGAATTTATAAGATTTTATTAACATAGCTGATAATCCCAATGAGAATATTGCTAGGAAACTTAAGAATTACTTGCATCCTAGCCGAACAGCCTCACCATCATGCATCATGTTTCCAGCCAACACTCACCATCAAGATTTTAAAACAGGAATGATACAAGTACTCCCTACATTTCATGGCTTGGAAAATGGAAACCTATATGTACACATTAGGGAGTTTGAGGAAGTAGTTTCAACTTTTCATAGTCAAGATGCAACTGATGACATCGTGAAACTCAAGTTTTTTTCCTTTTGCTTCGAAGGATAAAGCTAAAAGTTGGCTATACTCACTGAGACCACGATCTATTAGGTCATGGAATAAGATGACTCAGGTCTTCTTTAACAAATACTTCCCTCAACATAAGACTAATGCTCTAAAAAGGTAAATCTCCACCTTTACACAAAAGGACAATGAGACTTTGTATCAGTCTTGGGAGAAATTTAAGGAGTTATTAAGTATGTGTCCTCACCAAGGGTATGAGAATTGGCGTTTAGTGAGCTATTTTTATGAGGGACTTACATATATAGAGCGCCAATTTGTAGAGATGATGTGCAATGGTGAATTTTTACAAAAAGATCCTGATGAGGCCATAGAGTACCTCAATGAGCTTGCTAAAAAAGCTCACACTTGCACTGGACCTAGTGCTACTGAAGGAACAAATAGGTCACGGCCTATAGGAAACCCAAGTGGTGGTGGAATATACCATCTTAGGGAAGAGGACAACCTAAAAGCTAAGGTTGAGATGCTCACTAGGGAGTTAGATGCGTTAAAGACTAAAGGCTCAAAGCCAGCACACGTGGCTAATCAAGCCGAATCTTTGGAACCATGTTTTGTGTGTTGTGGGGTAGGCCATCCCGCTCAAGAATTCCCCACATTTGTTGATATAAGAGGGATGTATGAGGAACAATGTAATGCATTAGGCATGTACAAGAAGCATTTTGTACCCTTCTCTAACACCTATAATCCGGGGTGGTGCAATCACCCCAACTTCAACTGGAAGTCTGAAAACCAGTAGCTTGCATAACCCCCTAGATCATACCCTGCACCATATCATGCACCTTTATCCTCTAGTAGTTCTTTAGAAGACACTTTGCATGCTTTCATTGAGGCACAGGGTAAGACAAACCAAAAGTGTGAAGCATTAATTACACAGGTTGTTGAAGAGAATAAGGAAATAAGGAGCCATGTGTCAAAATTGATGGGCTCATTGAGTGTGATTGAGCGAGGAAAGTTCCCCTCTCAAGCTCAGTCCACACCCCATGGTCAACATATGGCACAAGCAAATCTGAAAGATGTGAATGTCATTGTGACAAGAAGAGGTAAGTCATTACACATCCCAACAACGAACAAATCCGAGGATGTGGAAAAACCTCAAGGTAGTAGTGATGCCGAGCTGCCCAAGGACCCTGAGGTTACCAAGAGCCCTATTAAGGCACCATTCCCCCAAGCCTTAAAATCAAACAAGAAAAATCTGGACCTAAACAATGAAATCCTAGAGAACATAAAGCAAGTAAAACTTAATCTTCCTCTTTTTCATGTATTAAACAAGTTCCTACTTATACAAAAGTTCTCAAGGATTTATGTACAATTAAGAGGAAGCACCATGTGAACAAAATAGTATTCCTAACAGAGTAAGTTAGTGCTTTAATTGAGCAAAGGATTCCCTCCAAATAAAAGGATCCTAGATGTCCAACCATTGCATGTAGCATTGGAAATCATGAGGTAGGACAAGCATTGTTAGATTTAGGAGCTAGTGTAAATCTGATGCCATTTTCTACTCATTTGCAGCTAGGTTTGGAAGAAATCAAACCAACCACTGTGGTATTGCAATTGGCTGACCGTTCAGTCAAAGTACCCCGGGTTGTGGTAGAGGATATTCTAATTCAAATTGATAAATTTTATTATCCTGTTGATTTCCTAATCCTTGATACCACTTCTGCTGTTGACACTAACTCTAAAATTCCTTTAATTTTGGGTAAACCTTTCCTTGCTACTGCAAATGCTCTTATTAATTGTAGGAATGGACTCATGAAACTGTTCTTTGGAAATATGACCCTAGAGGTGAACATCTTTAGTGTTGCAAAACAGCCAGAAGATGATGACGAGAGCCACCAGTTATACATGACTGAGTCACTCATCGATAAGGGAGTTTCTATAGCTCATGCTTTTTATCCTCTTGAGTATTTTCTTGTTAGTTCTGAGTTTGATTATATTAATGATAAATCTGATGTAGTTGATATTTGTGTTATTTTTTATAAATCTTAGGATTATGGCACTCGAGCATGGCAACCAAAGTTTGAGGAGTTGCCTGAAAAAAGCGAGAAACAAATCCCCTCATGTGTGGAAGCACCCAAAGTTGAATTGAAGCCTCTGCCTAAGGGTTTGAAGCATGTTTTCCTTGGTCCAGGTGATACTTTTCCTATTATTATCTCATCTAAATTGTCTGAGTCTCAAGGTGAGAAATTAATTCAGACCCTAAATAAACATAAATCAGCCTTAGGTTGGAGCATGGCAGATTTAAAAGGTATTAGTCCCCTGATCTGTTCTCATAAGATAAATTTGGATGAAGGAACTAGCCCTCGTAGAGACGCCTAGCGTAGGCTTAACCCCACTATGAAAGAAGTGGTGAAAATGAAGTGTTGAAACTATTAGATGCGGGAATTATATATCCCATAGCTGATAGTAAATGGGTAAGTCCTACACAAGTCGTTCCTAAAAAGTCTGGTGTCACTGTGGTAAAGAATGACCTAGGAGAGTTAGTCCCTACAAAACTTGTGATCGGGTGACGAATGTGCATTGATTACATAAAATTAAATGCTTCCACCCGAAAAGACCATTTCCCACTCCCCTTTATCGATCAAATTCTTGAGCGTGTAGCTGGTCATCCTTTTTATTATTTCTTGGATGGTTATTCTGGTTATTATCAAATTGAAATTGCATTAGAAGACCAGGATAAAACCACTTTCACTTGTCCCTTTGGTGCTAATGCTTTTCGTAGAATGCCATTTGGATTGTGTAATGCACCTGCTACTTTTCAACGTTGCATGATGAGCATTTTTAGTGATATGGTTGAAGATCTTCATTTGATGCATGCTTATTGAATTTAGAGAGGGTATTAATTTGTTGTGAGGAGAAGGAATTAGTCTTAAATTGAGAAAAATGCCATTTCATGGTATTGTCTTAGGGCATATTGTTTCTTCTAAGGGGATAGAGGTTGATCAATCTAAGATTGAATTAATTTCTAAATTGCCTACACCTAAGACAGTAAAGGATGTGAGATCCTTTCTTGGTCCTGCTGGTTTTTATAGGAGGTTTATACAAAAAATTTCCAACATATTTAGACCATTATGTGCCCTCCTAGTTAAAGATGCCCCATTTGAGTGGACACAAGCTTGTCAAGAGGCCTTTAAAATGCTGAATGGCAAGCTTACTTCAGCACCCATAATATAGTCACCTGATTGGACTTTACCTTTTGAGATCATGTGTGATGCAAATGACTTTGCTGTAGGTGCTGTTCTTGGACAGCGAAGAGAGGGGAAACCTTTTGTCATTTACTATGCTAGTAAAACTCTAAATAGCGAACTCAGAAAGTTAAGGGAACTGGCCCCCCAGCCATTGCTAAAAGAATTGCCCTAGCATGCACAGTGTATAACATTTGGATGGCCAAAAATGCAAAAAATTTTAAGCATGCTCATGTTATACCTTCTAGTCTTGCCAAGAAGATTCAATTTGTAATTTATAGAATTGTGTATGCTGTTTGCCCTGATATTAAGCTGTTGCTGCAAATCCAGCATGTTTGCTTTTACTCTCCTATCATTGTAGTACCCATGGGCTTCTTTTGTATCTTTGTAAGCAATCCTTGTAAAGATTAGGCTGCCTTGGTCAGTTGTTTTTATGTTTCTGTATATGCTCTCGCTGTAAATCTCCTGGGTATGCCCAGTGATTTTTGTAAATTTTTTATCAATACAATCTTTATTTACAGATAAAAAAAAACTCTAAATAGTGCTAAGATGAATTACTCCACCACTGAAAAAGAATTGCTAGCTGTAGTATTTACTTTAGATAAGTTTCGTTCTTATTTAATTGGTTCTTCTATTCTTATTTTCACAGATCATTTAGCCCTTAAGTACCTTCTTACAAAGAAGGATGCTAAGGCACGACTAATACGGTGGATCTTACTCTTGCAAGAATTTGACATCACCATCAAAGACAAGAAAGGAGTAGAGAACGTAGTGGCTGACCATCTATCGAGGCTCACATTTGAGGACACCTCTGACGACATCCGTTAGTGAGACCTCGCCTAGATCAAACTCTACTGTACACCCAATAGAAAATATAGAAAATTTTGTTAACATGGCTAAAAACCCTAATGAAAATGTTACTAGGACACTTAGAGATTACCTACATCCTAGCCGGACAGCCACACCATCATGCATAATATTTCCAGCCAACACTCACCATAAAGATTTTAAAACAAGGATGATACAATTACTCCCTACTTTTCATGGCTTGGAAAACAAAAACCCCTATGTGCACATTAGAGAATTTGAGGAAGTAGTTGCGACTTTTCATGGTCAAGATGCAACCGAAGATATCGTGAGACTTAAGTTTTTTCCTTTCTCCTTGAAGGATAAAGCTAAGAGTTGGTTATACTCATTGAGACCACGATCAATTAGGTCATGGAATGAGATGACCCAAGTCTTTTTTAACAAGTACTTCCCTCAACATAAGACTAATGCATTAAAAAGACAAATCTCCACCTTTGCACAAAAGGAAAACGAGACTTTGTATCAGTCTTGGGAGAAATTTAAAGAGCTGTTAAGTATGTGTCCACATCATGGGTATGAAAATTGGCATTTAGTGAGCTATTTCTATGAGGGTCTTACCTATAGAGAACGCCAATTTGTAGAGATGATGTGCAATGGTGAATTTCTATAAAAAGACCCTGATGAGGCTATTGAGTACCTCAATGAGCTTGTCGAAAAAGCTCACACATAGACTGGACCTATTGCTACTGAAAGCACAAATAGGTCATGACCTATAGGAAACCCTAGTGGTGGAGGAATCTACCATCTTAGGGAAGAGGATAATCTTAAGGCCAAGGTCGAGATGCTTACTAGGGAGTTAGAGGCATTAAAAACTAAAAAACCAACACACATGGTTAATCAAGCCGAACCTTTAGAACTATGTTTTGTGTGTGGTGGGGTTGATCATCCTGCCCAAGATTGCCCCATATTTGTTAACATAAGAGGTCTGTACGAGGAAAAATGTAATGCCTTAGGCATGTACAAGAAGCCTCTAACACCCTTCTCTAACACTTACAATCCGAGGTGGCGAAATCATCCCAATTTCAGCTGGAAATCTGAAAATCAGTAGCATGCACAACAACCCCTTAGATCATACCCAGCACCTTATCATGCACCCTCATCCTCTAGGAACTGTTTAGAAGACACCTTACAGTCTTTTATAGAAGCACAAGGTAAGACAAATCAAAGGTGTGAGGCTTTACTTACACAAGTGGTTGAGGAAAACAAAGAAATAAGGAGCCAAGTGTCTAAATTAATAGGCTCCTTGAGTGTGACTGAGCGAGGTAAGTTCCCTTCCTAAGCTCAGTCCGTACCTCATGGTCAACATATGGCACAAGAAAATTTGAAAGATGTAAGTGCCATTATGACCCGAAGTGGTAAGTCACTACACATCCCACCAATGAATAAACCCGAGGATGTGAGAAAGGGTCAAACTAGTAATGAAGCCGAGTTGCCTAAAGACCCTGAAGTGACCAAAAGTCCTGTTAAGGCCCCATTCCCTCAAGCCCTAAAATCCAACAAGAAAAATATGGAAATAAATAATGAAATCCTTGAGAAATTAAGGCAAGTGAAACTTAATCTTCCTCTTTTGCATGTGATTAAACAAGTCCCTACCTATGCAAAAGTTCTCAAGGATTTATGCACAATTAAGAGGAAACACCATATCAAGAAAACAACATTCCTAACTGAGCAAGTTAGTGCGTTAATTGAGAAAAGAATTCCCCTAAAATACAAAGATCCAGGCTGTCCTACCATTGCTTGCAGTATTGGAAATCATGAGGTTGGACAAGCTTTGCTAGATTTCGGAGCTAGTGTAAACCTGATGCCATTCTCCATTTACTTATAGCTGGGGTTAGGAGAAATCAAACCAACTGGCATGGTATTGCAATTGGCTGACCGTTCAGTCAAAGTACCCCGGGGTGTGGTAGAGGATGTCTTGATTCAAATTGATAAATTCTACTATCCTGTTGATTTCTTAATTCTTGATACCACTTCTGATGTTGACACTAACTCTAAAATCCCTTTGATTTTGGGTAGATCTTTTCTTGCTACTGCAAATGCACTAATAAATTATAGGAATTGACTCATAAAGCTGTCCTTTAGCAACATGACCCTTAAAGTGAATATTTTCAATGTTGCAAAACAGCTTGAAGATGAGGACGACAACCACCAGCTTTACATGATTGAGTCACTCATCAATGAGGGAGTTTCTTTAGATCATGATTATGATCCTCTTAAGAATTTTCTTGTTAATTCTAAGATAGATTTATTTGATGATAAAACTGGTATAATTAATATTTGTGCTATTTTTGACAAATCTCAGGATTTTGGCAATCGGGCATGACAACCAAGGTTTGAAGAGCTGCCTGAAAGAAGCAAGACACAAGTCCCCTCAAATGTGGAACCACCTAAGGTCGAATTAAAGCCGCTACCTAAGGGTTTAAAACATGCCTTTCTCGATCCAGGTGATACCTTCCCTGTTATTATTTCTTCTAAATTATCTGAGAGCCAAGGTAAGAAATTAATTCAAACTTTAAATGCACACAAATCAGCCCTAGGATGGAGCATGACTGATTTAAAGGGAATTAGTCCCCTAATCTGCTCCCATAAAATAAATTTGGATGAAGAAACTAGTCCTCGTAGAGACCCTCAATGCAGGCTTAACCCCACCATGAAAGAAGTAGTGAAAAATGAAGTACTGAAACTGTTAGATGTGGGTATTATATATCCCATAGCTGATAGTAAGTGGGTAAGCCCTACACAAGTCGTCCCTAAAAAGTTCGGAGTCACTGTGGTGAAGAATGACCTAGGAGAGCTAGTCCCTACCAAACTTGTGACCGAGTGGTGTATGTGCATTGATTATAGAAAATTAAATGCTGCCACTTGGAAAGACCATTTCCCACTCCCTTTTATTGATCAAATTCTTGAGCATGTATCTGGTCATCCCTTTTATTGTTTTCTAGATGGTTATTCTGGTTATTATCAAATAGAAATTGCATTAGAAGACCAAGAAAAGACCACTTTTACTTGTCCCTTTGGCACCTATACTTTTCGTAGAATGCCATTTGGATTATGTAATGCCCCTGCTACTTTTCAATGCTGCATGATGAGTATTTTTAGTGACATGGTTGAAAGTTGCATGGAGGTTTTTATGGATGACCTAACTGTTTTTGGATCTTCATTTGAAGCATGCTTAATAAATTTAGAAAGAGTATTAATCCACTGTGAGGAGAAAGAATTGGTTTTAAATTGGGAAAAATGCCATTTCATGGTACCATCCTGTATTGCCTTAGGGCATATTGTCTCTTCTAAGGGAATAGAGGTTGATCAATCTAAGATTGAATTAATCTCTAAATTACCTACCCCTAAGACAATAAAGGATGTGAGATCTTTCCTTGGTCATGCTGGTTTTTATAGGAGGTTCATACAGAATTTTTCAAACATCTCTAGACCTCTAAGTGCCCTCCTAGTTAAAGACACTCCCTTTGAATGGACAGAAGCTTATCATGAAGCATTCAAATGTTGATCGGCAATCTTACTTCCGCACCTATAATGCAGTCACCAGATTTGACTTTGCCTTTTGAAATCATGTGTGATGCTAGAGACTACGCTGTAGGTGCTGTTCTTGGACAATGAAGAGAGGGAAAACCTTTTGTCATTTACTATGCTAGTAAGACTTTAAATAGTGCTCAAATGAATTACTCTACAACTGAAAAAGAATTGCTAGCTGTAGTATTTGCTTTAGATAAATTTCGTGCTTATTTAATTGGGTCACCTATCCTTATTTTTATAGATCATGCCGCCCTTAAGTATCTTCTCACAAAGAAGGATGCTAAGGCATGACTAATCCGATGGATCCTCCTCTTACAAGAACTTGATATCACCATCAAGGACAAGAAAGGAGTGGAGAACGTAGTAGCCGACCACCTCTCGAGACTTACATTCGGGGACACTTATGATGATATGCCAATCAAGGACGATTTTCCCTATAAGCAATTACTATTCATTACTTCTCTACCATGGTTTGCTTACATCATAAACTATTTGGCTACAGGTGAGATACCTATGGATTGGAGCGCTCAAGACAAGAAGAAATTATTATATGAGGTATGTAATTTCTATTAGGATGACTCCTATCTTTTCAAGTACTGCCCTGACCAAATTCTAAGATGTTGCATCCCTAATGAAGAGATTGCGACTGTCTTAGAATTTTGTCACTCCCAGCTTGTGGAGGCCACTTTTCAATGAAAAACAACGCTGCAAAAATTTTGTAGTGTGGATTTTATTGGCCTACCTTGTTTAGAGATGCAAACACCAATTGTCGCTCATGTGAAAGGTGTCAAAAGTTAGGAGCTGTGTCTCATCGAAATATGATGCCCTTATACCTTATTTTAGTAATTGAAATCTTTGATTGTTGGGGCAACAATTTCATGGGACCCTTTCCTCCTTCCTTCGGATACCAATATATCATTGTGGCAATAGATTATGTATCTAAGTGGCTAGAAGCAGCAGCTTGTCGAAGCAATGATAATGGAACGGTGATTAAATTCCTTAAAGAAAATGTATTATCTCGATTTGGTACACCACGTGCTATAATTAGTGATCGAGGTACACATTTTTGCAACTGTTCTTTTGAAGCTTTGATGAAAAAATATGGGGTATTGTGTAAAATCTCTACTGCTTACCATCCTCAGACCAGTGAACAAGTAGAGCTTGCTACTAGGGAGATTAAACAAATTTTATAAAAAACAGTTAACCCCAATTGCAAGGATTGGTTGTTGAGACTAACTGATGTGGGTTAGGCTTACCGTACAGCCTTTAAAACTCCCTTAGGTATGTCGCCTTATCGGCTTGTTTTTAGGAAACCTTTCCATTTACCCGTGGAGCTCAAGCATCGAGCTTATTGAGCCATCAAATCTTTTAACTTTAATATGACCGAAGCGGGTAAGCTTAGAAAATATCAGTTGATCGAGTTAGAAGAGTTAAGAAATGATGCTTATGAAAATTATAAAATCTATAAGGCTAAGATGAAAGTATTCCATTTGAGGAAAACATTTAAACCTAATGATCAGGTGTTCTTATACGACTCTAGACTTCATAAGCATCCTGGCAAACTTCGATCAAGATGGACCGGCCCTTTTATAGTGAAAAATGTTTTTGAAAATGGGGCGGTAGGCATTGAGGATAGTAGAGATGGTCGGGTTTTCAAATTAAATGGACAGCGCCTCAAGATCTTAATCAATAGGCAAGACCCGAAAGTGGAAGAAATTCCACTTATGGATCCAGTCTATTTCCCTTAACTTCACCACACAGGTACGTTTTCTTTTATTTTTCTTTTGATTTGTTTGTTTTATTTTTAATTACGTTTTATTCAATCTCAATTGTTGGTTTTTCTTTTAGTGTGATTTAAATTTTTACGGATTACTTTTTAACTTTAATTTATTTTTCTTTTGGCAACCAACACAGTTTTTTTTTTGGACACCAGTGTGCACCGCGGTGCGCCTCAACCAGCATCGCGGTGCCCAGAACCGAACCTAGCACGCCAAGCCCAGCACCGCAGCGTCAGGCTCAGCACCGTGGTGCCCAGAACCGAGCTCAGTAGCACCAAGCCCAGCACCGCAGCGCACAGCGTAGCACACAGAACCAGGCCCAGCACCGCAGCGCACTGCACAATGCTAGCTCGAGCCCAGCACATAGCTAACCCCAAATTCTACACTATAAAAGCCATTTTGCAGCCTCCTTCTTCATTTCTTCTTTCACAAAACCAGCAGCACAGTACCTCCTCTCTCCCCTTTGCAGCAAATCCATACTTGCCCACTCACTTGCACTCAAAACTTTCTTGTTTATACCATCATCTCTTACTAAATTGCTCACTCATTTTGCTAATTTTGCTAGCATTCCCTCTCAAAAGCTTGGTTATAAGAAGATCATTAGGTTCATCAAGAACACTTCAAAAGGTAGATAGTCTTTCTTCTCTCCACCATGGACATCAAGGTAAACCATAGTTGCTTTCTTTTTGTTGTCGTGTTCTATGTTGTAGATTGGAATTTCAGCAAGAAGAATGGCATGCAATTTACCTAGTGGTACACGTTTTTCAGCACCTGTGCACTCGTGCTTACAAAGAGAGCTTTTCTTTACTTTCTCTTTAACATTGAGGACAATGCAAATTTTAAGCTGAGGGTGGAGACGCATTTTCTTTAAAATTGCTTGGTGTTACCTGTCCTTACCTTTTGTTTTAAGCATGCTTTGTGTTAGCCTTAGAGTTAACTCACATGTCAATGATATGAGCTTAATTGAGATAGCAGATAGCATTTAGAAGAAGTTAAATTTTGCTTCGATTTGAAATTAATTTAAGTACCAATCTTCATTTGGTTTGATACTCTAGCTTGTGGTAAGATTGCATGATTAGTCTTAAACATTTAGAGAAGTTTTATGTGTGATTGTTTTGTGAATATTTTTGCAGTCTCGACAAGCTCTAGAACTTATTTGATAACTACTTGAGGCGAATTCCTAGAATGCGCATTACTTAGGATATGATATAGGCCATTTTTGAACTGTTTGAGCCTATCAAACCTACCATTGCTATATTTACCATTACTCACCCATTTGAGCCCTTTTTTTTTCTTGAAAAAGAATTTGAGCCCTATTTCTTTCAATAACCCATTTAATCACCTTTATAAGCCTAAGAAAATATTTTATTCTTACCTTTCTCTTAAAAGAACTTAGCTATACACATTTGTTGAGGAGAACTTAAAAGGAGTAAGGATGAGAATATGAGAAAATATCACTACCATAACCCAAGTATATTAAAGGAGATAAGTTGGAGGTTGTGGAAAAGAAAAGAAAAGAAAAGAATGAAAAAGGAGGTAAATGATCTTATGCCAAAATACAAAAGAAAAGAAAAGAAAAAAAAAAGTGAATTATGGCAAAGAAAGAAGAAAAGAAAGAAAAAGTGGTGATTTGAGAAAAATGCTTGAACAATAGTTTAAAAAGTTGGGTGATGAAGTAAGGTTATCTAGTGCTTAAAAGTGGTTGTGTTTAAAGCTAAGAGATTGAGTTCTTTTACTTGTAAATCCTTCCCATTTTTTCTTGACCTTTACCTTAGCCTAACTTTACAAGCTTATTAAAGACCTATTGATCCAATGTAGTGTGATGTTTCTACAATAATGGAGAGTGATTTGAAAAGTGAGCCTATGGAGCTTGTTTTTGTGATTGATGTCACACAATTTAATATATTTTAGAGGCCAAGACTTATATTCATGAATTGTGCATAAAATCATCCGGGTGTTCGGATTAATGGATTGTGGTAAGATGGATGTTAAAAGTCGAAAACAATTTTAAGATTGATGTTTAGATTAATTTTGAACTTGGGTGAAATTTAATGATTCTATGTACTGTGTGTTAGGCGAAATTTTTGAGACAAAATGTGGATTACTCTTGGTTAACGCTTATATTGCTTTACTTTATTTTGATTCCCACCATGGATTTCATCTCTTATTCCCACTTGAATTGCTAGGGACTAGCAATAAGCTAGTTGGGGGTTGTGATAAGAGCCATAAAATGCATCTCAACGATGTTTAATTTTAGCATTTTATGATTCTTCTCGGTCTTTATTGCACTTCTATGTGTTGATAACTCTTAAGTAATATTATTGGAACACTAACTTATTTCAGTGCATTTTTAGGTATTTTGAGCCCAAAGAGAAGAAGAAGCGATCGTTGTTTAAAAGCACTAAGGTTCTATGCACAACGAAGCATAGGAGTGGCTACGGAGAGGCAAAGCATGAAGATAATCAAGCACAGCCCAGCACCGCTGTGCTCCTCAGTCAGCACCGCGGTGCCCAGAAACTCCCATATGGTGAACAATCAGCCAGCACCGCGGTGCCCAGAAACTCGCCTAGCCAGATTATGATTAGAACCGCGGTGCTCCTCAAGCAGCACCGCAGCACGCACACGAGATTGCATCTCCAAGTTAGACTTTAATTAGGGTTTTAAACATTAGATTAAAACCCAAGAACACCCCTTGGACCCTTGTACTATAAATAGGACACTTAGGGCTTAAGAGAGGAGATCTTGGTTGTGAAGAAAAACTTATAAAACTAAAGGCAGCAGCTCTCATCCATAAAAGTGTTTAGCCATGAACAACATGGCTAACTAACTTCCAAGCAAGGCGAAGGGATGAATCCCTAGGTGTATTTATTCATATCTTCCTTTATTTGATTCAGTTGTAATAAGAATTTATTTTCAAAACATTACTATGATTTACTTCTTTATCTAACTATAAGATCTTATCTATTCCGGTGATTGTATCTGTTTCCTTGATATAAATTTAGTCATGCTTCTCTTATGTCAAGATTGTTTGGGTATAATTGAGTCCAGTAAATCTAACCTTTAGGTTTGTCCATTATTGCAATATTGTCAATAAAGATATATTTTCGTTTCTTGATAAACCTATAGGATAGATTATATGTGCATAAATCAAAGAAGTATTTCATAACAATCATATTAGGGTTTATATATGTGCTCATTGAGTACTTGCTGGTTGCATGTTTGGGATATGAAACTTGCAACCGAGATAAAAATAACTGAATCAAGTTAGAGATAGGACAACGAACCTAGGGAGGATTCCCAGATCTTTGTTGTCTCCCTATTATATTTTACAATCTATTTCACACGATTACTTTATTACCAAAAGTTCATATTTTCTCACTTAAATCTTTATCGTTTGTGTTATGGTTCACACCTTCTTTTGTGGTTAACTTGTTTCCCTGTGGAATCGACACCCCAAAGCCATGCTACAACTACAGCATTATGTTTTTGGCGTAATCAGCATTTCACTGTTACAGAGTGCCTTGAGCATTTAGAGATTCATTTTGACGAGCATCAGAAACTGTTGAATGATAGGTTTGATCGTCAAGAACGATTCTTGGCTAAGCAAGCCAATTATCAAACGGGGGTATACTCTTCTTTTGGTCAGATGTACCAACACCTTGCCTCCACCACTGGTTGTGACATGGATCACTTTCCAACTTTGCCACCCTATCCAGGTTCATCTTTTGATCCAACTCCCGAGGAAAGTGAAGAGAATGAAGAGGAGTATGAAGACATAGAGGATTAGTTTTGGGTTCTATCTTGTTTGTCTCTTTTTTTTTATTATTATCGGATAACTGTACTAACATTTATTGTGTATTCCTTTTCGTTATTTTATTTTTCATACTTTATTTTCGTTTTTAGTTATTTATTTAGATTTCATGTGTTAATCTAACATACGGTGGGAATCTTAATGTTACATCGCAGTTGCTTTCTTTTTGTTTGTTTTGTTCTATGTTATAGATCAAAATTTCAGCAAGAAGAATGGCATGCAGCTCAAATGGTGGTGCACAATTTTCAGCTTTTGTGCACTTTTGCTTACAAAGGGAGTTTCCTTTACTTTTTCTTTCACATTGAGGTCAATGCAATTTTTAAGTTGAGGGTGGAGGAAACATATTTCTTTTTTCTTCATTGAACTGCTTGGTGTTATTTTCCCTTTTTGTTTGTTTTTAGCATAATTTGTGTTAAGCCTTAGAGTTAATTCACATGTCAATGATATGAGCTTAATTGAGATAGCATACAACATTTAGAAGAAGTTAAATCTTGCTTCGGTTTGAGAATAATTTAAGTGTCAATCTTCATTTGGTTTGAGTCTCTGGTTTGTGGTAAGATTGTATGATTAGTCTAAAATATTTAGAGAAGTTTTATGTGCGATTGTTTTGTGAATATTTTTGCGGTCTCGACAAGCTCTAGAACTTATTTGATAATCACTTGAGGCAAATTCCTAGAATGCACATTACTTAGGATATGATATAGGCCATTTTTGGACGGTTTAAGCCTTTCAAACTTACCCTTGCTATATTTATCGCTAGTCACCTGTTTGAGCATTTTTCTTAAAAAAGAATTTGAGGCTTGTTTCTTTCGATAACCAATTTACTTACCTTTATGAGCTTAAAAATATTCTATCCTTACCTTTCTTTTAAGAGAACTTAGCTATACACATTTGTTGAGAAGCACTTGAGAGGAGTAAGGATGGAAATATGAAAAAATATTACTACCATAACGCAAGTACATTAAAGGAGATAAGTTGGGGGTTGTGGAAAAGAAAAAATGTAAAATGAAAAAAAAAGTGAATGATCTTATGTCAAAATAAAAAAAAGAAGTGAATCATGGCAAAGAAAGAAGAAAAGAAAAAAAAAAGTGGTGATTTATTGAGAAAAATGCTTTAAAAATGGTTAAAAGAGTTGGGTGTTAAAGTAAGGTTATCAAGTGCTTAAAGTAGGTTGTGTTTAAAACTAAGAGATTAAGTTCTTTTATTTGTTGAGTCCTTCCCGTTCTTTTTTAACCTTTACCTTAGCCTAACGTTACAAGCTTATTAAAGACCTATTGATCCAAGATGGTGTGATTTTTCTATAATAGTGGAGAGTGATTTGAAAAGTGAGCCTATAGAGCTTGTTTTTGTGATTGATGTCACACAAATTAATATATTTTAGAGGCCAAGACTTGTATTCACGATTGTTGTGCATAAAATCATCCGGGTGTTCGGATTAATGGATTATGGTAAGATGGATGTTAAGAGTCGATAAAAATTTTAAAGATTTATGTTTGGATTACTTTTGGACTTGGGTGACATTTAATGATTCTATGTGTTGTGTGTTATTTGCGATTTTTGAGACAAAAAGTGAATTACTCTTGGTTTAACACTAATATTGCTTTATTTTCTTTTAATTCCTACCATAGAATTCATTTCATATTGTCTTGTTTTCGCTTGAATTACTAGGGACTAGCAATAAGCTAGTTGGGGGTTATGATGAAAGTCATAAAATGCATCTTAACAGTACTTATTTGTTAGTATTTTAGGGTTGATCTAGGTTTGAATTGCACTTTTATACCTTAACAACTCTAAAGTGATATTCTTGGATTGTTGATCTATTTCGATGCATTTTTAGGTACTTTGAGTCCAAAAGAGGTGGAAAGCCATTATAGCTTAATGCACGATGCTTCGATGCACATCAGAGTGAAGGCATGGTTACGGAAGGAAAAAATGAAGAGAAACCAAGTCTTTGATGTGTGTGCTGCGGCCTGGAAAGTTCAAGCTTCGGCCTCCAGAACCATGCCCAAAACCTTGCAAAATCTGGAAGAAGACCATCAGTGTGCCCCGCGGCCTTGACTAAGCTGAGCCGTGGTCTAGACCAATCTGGGCCACAGCCTCCAGAAAGATGAAGAAAAACCCAAAAGGCTGAGCCGCGGCCTGGATTAATGTGAGCCGCGCACGAGCTTGATGCTTTGTTTTTCGAGTTACGACTTAATTAGGGTTTTAATGATAGTTTAAACCCGAAAACACCCTTGGACCTTTTGTATTATAAATAGATCATTTAGGGTTTGATAAAAGATATCCATCAAGGCTGGAAAACTCAAGAAGGCTACCACATTCTCCCCCATCAAAGTGTTCAAGCATGAACCCCATGACCAACTAATCTCCAAGCAAGGCAAATGGATGAATCTTTAGGTGTAGTTGTTCTTATTTTCCATTATTGATTCAGTTGTAGTTTGGATTTATTGTCAAAACATTGTTATGATTTACTCTTTGATGTAGTATGTGGCTCATATTGAGTGGAACATATTTACAACCTTTTGGGCTTGGAATTTATTGTCTTATTGGCAGGGACGATTAATAGGTTAGGGGTGCGGGGGTATTTGAGAAATTTTATAATACCTCTATAAGGCTAGGGTTAGTATAAATACATATTATGTAACCCTACTTTGATATAGTGAAATTTAACTGTTGCTCGCTCCCGTGGACGTAGGCATACTGCTGAATCACGTTAAATCTGTGTGTTTAATTGCTTTCTCTATCTCTTTATTTTTCGTATTATTCATCATAATTGTTTGCACGTTTCACAACAATTGGTATCAGAGCCCAGGTCACGATGTCTGGGATTTCTTCTGCGAAGTTCGACAGATCTGGAAATTTCGTATTATAAGAGATGAGGGTCAAGGATTTGTTAGTGCAACAGGGTATGGTGAAGGCGTTATACGGAAAGAAGCCAGAAGGTATGGACGACATAGATTGGAAGGAATTGGAAGCGAGGGCTGTGGCAACTATCAGGCTTTGTCTGGTTGATGATGTGATTTATCACGTCATGGATGAGGAATCACCGGCGGCAGTTTGGTTGAAACTGGAAAGTCGGTATATGTCCAAGTCTTTGACGAACAAGCTCTATCTTAAGCAGAAACTATATGGTCTTAAGATGTCAGAGGGCTCAGATCTGAACCAGCATATCAAGGTGTTCAACTAGATTATCAGTGATTTGAAATGAGTTGATGTGAAGTTCGAAGATGAAGACAAGGCGTTGATGTTACTGAATTCCCTACCAGCTTCTCCTACGTACGAAAATTTGGTTACAACTCTGATGTGGGGGAAAGAAACTCTCGAATTGGAGGAGATCACAGGTGCTCTATTAGATTTTCATCAGAGGAAGAAAGCCAGTGATGATAAGTTACAAGGTGAAGGGCTTGTGGTGAGAGGTAACCAGGAACGTGGGAGAAACAAGTCTTGGAGCGGATCGAGTAACAATAAATCTCGATCTAAATCTAGGAAGAGGAAGGACATACAATGTTTTAAGTGCAGAAAAAAGGGGCACATGAAACGAGATTATCCAGATTTAAGAAAGGGAAATACAAAGAATAAAGAGGGTCCATTAAAGTCTGCGAATGTAGTGGAAGAAGAAGACTCAGAGAGCGGTGACGGGGATATGCTTTCTGTTTCATCCAGTTCATATCATCTCATAGATTCTTGGATTTTGGATTCAGCATGCTCATATCACATGACACCAAAAAAAGATTGGTGTGACACCTACAAGTTAGTAAATTCTGGTTCTGTTGTGATGGGTAATGAAGCATCATGCAAAGTTGTTGGAATAGGGAATATCATAATTAAAATGTTTGATGGTGTTGTTAGAACGTTGTGTGATGTTAGACATATACCAGATTTAAGGAAGAATCAGATTTCATTAGGCACTTTAGATTGTAATGGGTTTAGTTACAAGTCTGCAAGTGGAGTAATGAAGGTGAGTAAAGGTGTCTTAACAGTGATGAAGGGACAGAAACTAGCAAGAAATATTTATATACTACTAGGTACCACAGTTGTAGGTGGAGTTACAGCTACAGAGTCTGAGTCAGATAGAACAATCTTGTGGCATATGAGGTTAGGTCATATGAGTGAGCGTGGGATGATGGAGCTTCATAAGAGAAATCTATTGAAGGGTGTCAAAACATGCAAGCTTGATTTCTGCAGGTATTGTGTTCTTGGGAAACAGTATAGGGTGCAGTTCAAGACAGCCACACACAAGACAAATGGAATTCTTGACTATGTTCATACAGATGTTTGGGGGCCAGTAAGGGTAGCATCATGGGGAGGACATATGTATTTCATGAGTTTTATTGATGACTACTCACGAAAGGTTTGGGTGTACTTCATGCGGCACAAGTCAGAAACGTTTGCCAAGTTAAAGTTGTGGAAAACTGAAGTAGAAAACCAAACAGGGAGGAAGATCAAATGCCTCAGGTCCGACAATGGTACTTAGTACACAGATTCAAAGTTCATGGGGTTATGTGAGCAGTATGGGATTAAGAGACACTTCACAGTACACAAGACACTACAACAAAACGGTGTAGCGGAAAGGATGAACAGAACAATTGCTGAAAGAGCTCGGTGTCTCAAGTTGAATGCAGGGCTTGCAAAGAACTTCTGGGCAGACGCAGTGAATATGGCATGTTTCTTGATTAACAGGTCACTTAGAACAGCACTAGATGGGAAAGTAGCAGAGGCGGTGTGGACAGGCAGTGAGGTAGACTACTTTGGTTTGAGAGTGTTTGGATGTCCAGTCGACGTGCATGTTCCTAATGAGGAAAGATCAAAGCTTGATGCGAAGTTTAGACGATGTATCTTTCTGGGGTATCAGAAAGGGGTGAAAGGCTTCAAGCTCTGGGATCCGAAGGTAAACAAGGTGGTGATTAGTAGAGATGTGGTTTTTGATGAGAAAGCCATGTTACAGCGTACTCAGGAAAAAGAGAAACAGGTGCCAGAAAATTACAGCAGAAATGAGCATGTGGTGCAGGTGGAGCTAGAGACACATGGTAAGGAAGAAAATGCTCAGAATGTAGGGAGCTCTAGTTCATAAGATCAAAAACATCATAATATAGCTATAGACAGGCCCATATGCACTATCAGGCCACCAACTAGGTACGGTTTTGAAGATTTGGTTTCTTATGCACTCATTACTAGTAGTGGGGATCATATTACTTTTCAGGAGGCAGTATATAGCCAAGAGAAGAGTAGATGGATGGGTGCTATGGTGGAGGAGATGGAGTCTCTACATAAGAACTAGACATGGGAGTTGGTGGAGCTTCCAGAGAGGAAGAAAGCGATAGGATGCAAATGGGTGTATAAGAAGAAAGAAGCAATGTCAGAAAAAGAGGAAGAAAAGTTCAAGGCTCGTCTTGTAGCAAAGGGTTACTCACAGAGGAAAGGGGTTGACTATGATGAGATTTTCTCCTCTGTGGTCAGACACACTTCTATCAGGGCAGTGTTGGGTTTGGTAGCACATTTCGATATGCAGTTGGAGCAGATGGATGTAAAGACAACTTTTCTTCATGGTGATTTAGAGGAGCTGATATACATGGCACAGCCAGAAGGGTTCAGTCAGCTTGGACAGGAACACTTGGTCTGTAAATTGAGAAAATCACTTTATGGGTTAAAGCAGTCTTCGAGGCTGGTTGAAGCAATCTTCGAGGCAGTAGTACAAGCGATTTGACTCCTACATGATCTGGATTGGCTACAAAGGATGTGAGTATGATTGTTGTGTTTATGTGAATAGCCTTGATGATGGTTCATTTATTTTTCTGTTACTTTATGTGGATGATATGTTGATTGTTGCGAAGAGTATGAGTGAGGTCAACAAATTGAAGACTTTGTTGAGCAAAGAATTTGACATGAAGGATTTGGGTGCTGCAAAGAAGATTCTTGGAATGGAGATTCATAAGGACAAAGCTTCCAAGAGATTATGGTTATCTCAGCGTAGCTATGTTGAGAGGGTGTTGGAGAGGTTTAGCATGGATAATGCAAAGCCAGTGAGTACACCTTTGGCGAATCACTTTAAACTGTCTACCGCTCAGTGCCCGAAGACAAATGATGAAGTTCAAGACATGTCAAAGGTTCCGTATGCTAGTGCAGTGGGGTGCTTGATGTATGCTATGGTTTGTACAAGACCGGATTTAGCACAAGCCGTCAGTGTGGTGAGCAAGTTTCTATCAAATCCGGGATGATAGCATTGGGATGCAATCAAGTGGATTTTTAGATACTTGAGGGGTACTATAGATTATGGCATAATGTTTGGTAGACAACATGGTGATCCTTTAGTTATGGGATATGTGGATGCAGACTATGCAGGGGATTTGGATGATAGAAAGTCTACCATAGGTTATGTGTTCACCCTTGTGGGGGGGCCTATTTGTTGGAAGTTCATGGTTCAGTCTCTAGTTGCACTATCTACTACTGAGTCAGAGTATATGGCAGTGGCTGAGGCTGCCAAGGAAGCTTTGTGGCTTACAGGGCTGGTCAAGGAGATGGGTATTCAGCAAGGTGGAGTTCAGTTGCATTGTGATAGTTAGAGTGCCATTTATTTGGCAAAGAACCAGGTGTATCATTCGAGAACCAAGCACATAGATGTTAGGTTTCACAGGATCAAGGAATTGGTTTCTTCTGGTGAACTATTGCTTGAAAAAGTTCACACTTCTAAGAATGCAGTAGACATGTTGACAAAGCCTGTTACCACAGATAAGTTCAAGCATTACTTGGACTTGATTAATATCTCTAGATGCTAGATGGGAGGCGTCCCAACCTATTGTCCCATGTTATGTTTTTTTTTTCTCCTAAGGGGTGGATATTCACCAAGGTGGAGATTGTTATAGTATGTGGCTCATATTGAGTGGAACATATTTACAGCCTTTTGGGCTTGGAATTTATTGTCTTATTGGCAGGGACGATTAATAAGTTAGGGGTGCAGGGGTATTTGAGGAATTTTCTAATACCTCTATAAGGCTAGGGTTAGTATAAATACATATTATGTAACTCTACTTTGATATAGTGAAATTTAGCCGCTGCTCGCTCCCGTGGACGTAGGCATACTGCCGAACCACGTTAAATCTGTGTGTTTAATTGCTTTCTCTATCTCTTTGTTTTTTGTATTATTCATCATAATTGTTTGCACGTTTCACAACAGTAACAAGGGTTATTATCATGAAACACCCATTGTAAAGACCCATCCTGGGTTGGCCACCCCAGATACAATGTTGTCACATTTTGAAAATCCTAGCACGACATATATATTTAACAATAAAAATAATATTAACATAAATTTTTACATCAATCCTCAACCCTCAACAGGAGAAATACATCATTCTGATATTGACTTAAACATTTTATATAATGTAATATGCATGAATATTTACAAATAAATTTTTATTTCATTTTCTATTAGTCTAAGGATGTGGACAAGCACGTGGCTTACAGGTAATGACTTCATCTGAATCTCAACTCACCAAATTATCTGTCCTGCCTATTACCTGAAATCATTGTACAATGAGAAGTGAGCTTCACAAGCTCAGTGAATTAAATTTACTAGAAGTATTCTATTTTATACTCCCAGTTACATCTTATAATTCAAATACTTCTAAAAAAATCTTCTGATGTTCATTTATCTTTTTCCTCAAATAATTCAGTAACAACATTCTGTAATCACTACTCAATTTCATAATTCCCCTATTACACAATCTCTTCCTAAGTTACTCATTTGACATATCAATCTTTCAATCATATATTTAATCATCTCTAAATCCTCAATTCAACATTATCAGTTACCTCATTATGAGGTTCACAACATATAGTCTACCATTTAGATAGTTCTACCAAATGAAAATCTATCATATTCGAAGGTAATAAATCAACTTCAAATTCTTTATCATTGATACGAATCACACAACCTTTGTAAACATTTATAATTATCACTCTATCTCTAGTGGAAACTTCAACAATAATACTATGCATCAGAGTACTAATGCATGCATCAATAGACTTCATATGAATACTGGATGCAAAAGAATGGGTTGCACCAGGATCAACTAACATTGATATGTCCACCTTTTCTATATACAAATCACTTCAAATTAGGAAAATTCTAGGATAAATATCTTATCTGATTACATCTGTAACAAACTTATGTCTCTCAATCATACATCAGGTTACCACTTCCCCTTGGTGGCATACTTACTTCCTTTGCCATGACTCCTAGTTCCCATAACATGTCTCCCAGATCTAAGGGTCCCATCGATATTACTCTGAGCTATGGAAGCAACAGATCCTGCTTGCCTCTTATTCCTTACTACAGTTCCTTGTAACAGGGAATGCCTCATCTGGGGTGGTCTCTCACCTACCACCCTGTACACTCATGTCACCACTACCTCTAAAACCTTCATGTTTGAGCCTTTTTAACCACTCTTTCTCTTCGTCTTAAACTCTGTCACATTTTTTTCAATTTGAAGTGCTATATCTACTAACCTAAAATAATTCATTTGCCTTATGTAAGATAGTTTCGATCAAATCTTAAAACATAGTTCATCTTTGAACCTCTTACACTTCTTATCCTCTAGGTCTACCATTTTCGATACAAACCTCAACAAAGCCACAAATCTCCTATCATATTGAGTCATAGTTAATACGTATTCCTCAAATAAATAAAAATCTCTCTCTTGTTGGACTCTAGAGGTTTAATGAAATTATTTATCAAGAAAAACCATCTTAAACCTATTCCAGGTTAAGGGTCTATCAACATATGCACTTACTCTGGGAAGCAAAGGCAACCCTCTGCCTGTCAGTTAATACTAAAGTACCAAATAATATCTCTACATATTTCACCCATAGCTCAGGCTCAAAGGATTTATAAATCCTTTAAACAATAAAGCATTCAACTTAATATATTTAACAAAATAATCTCCTTGCATCTCATGCATAAACTCACCTTTCCCCTTTTGAACGTCTACCATTATTGGATTTACAGCAACCTCAGGCATTGCTCAAGCTTATTCATCAAGTCTATGCTATAGACTATCAATTCTATCATTTGTTACATTCATTTTCTCAAGAGCATGAGCAAGAGCTTCTCTTAGCTCATCTCTTTCAACTCTAGATTCTCTCATACTCCTACTAATATCAATTATACTGTCAACGTGTTCCCTTATAGAAATCACAGATTCATACTCAACATTGACTTGTCAAAAAATTGGGGGCCTGCCACGCCTTCTCAAGTCAACAACTATAATTCTAGTTCTAACACGTCCGCGTTTCATCTTCAAACTCTACATTAAAATATAGTTTATTTTAATCTTCCACTTTCTTTCTTTTTATGCAGTCTATAGAATCATAAAGTCTAATGCTCTGATACCAAAATTGTAACGACCCATCCCGGGTTGGCCACCCCCGAGACGATGTTGCCACATTTTGAAAATCCCAGCACGACACATATATGCAACAATAAAAATAATATCAACTGAAATTTTTACATCAATCCTCAGCTCTCAACAGGGGAGATACATCATTCTAATCTTGACTTAAACATTTTATACAACCTAATATGCATGAATATTTACAAATAAATTTTTATTTTATTTTCTCATTAGTTTGAGGATGTGGACATGCACGTGGCTTACAGATAATGACTTCATCTAAATCTCAACTCACCAAACTATATGTCCTGCTTGCTACTTGAAATCATTGTACAATAAGAAGTGAGCTTCACAAGCTCTGTGAATTAAATTTACTAGAAGTATTCAATTTTATACTCCCAGTTACATCTTATAATTCAATTACTTCTAAAAAAAATCTTTCGATATTCATTAATCTTTTTCGTCAAATAATTCATTAACAACACTCTGTAATCACTACTCAATTTCATAATTCTCCAATTACATAATCTCTTCTTAAGTTACTCATTTGACATATCAATATTTCAATCATATATATAGTCATCTCTAAATCCTCAATTCATCATTATCATTTACCTCATTATGAGGTTAACAACATATAGTCTACCATTTAGATAGTTCTTATCATATCATACTCATATCATACTTGTATGTTTCTTTCTCACCATAACTGTCTCTCTGTGAGACTCATTCATCTATAAAAAAATTTACAACAACAAAACAACAGCTCATGATTTCAATAATAAAATCAATATTTAAAACAGATGCAATGCATGAATTATTATTAGGGAACGTCTTCTCACATGTCGACATGTTTTTATCTTAAACTGGCTACCTTCTTAGTTCTTTTATTTCATTTAGACCGGCCTCCTCCCGATTCTTTTATTTCCATCATATACCAACTGTCACGGTTTTTCATTTAGACCGGCCCCATCCTGGTTCTTTTATTTCAGCATATGCATATGCATATGAACAATGATATGAAAACAAGCATGTATTCAGACATTGAATTTAGCTATCCTTCCTTTTCTCAAATTATTATTTGATCAGTTTCACTAATTTCTTCTCCTCATATATCACATCAATTTATCAACCATAACTTGTCAAGAATTTCATTTGTCACCTTCATTATTAAATCGACTCATTATTTCAATAATATTACTCCAATAAAATTTTAATATACAAGAATAAATTCCCATAAAACAACTTTCATCTATTATCATATTATAGGTTAGTAATTTATTCAAATATTATCACTATATGTTTCATATTTATCTTGATTATTTAAAGTAAATCTAACTCACCACATAGCACTTAGAGCTACCCGTGAATCACCTCCTTGCTTTTCTTGCTCCTTTCAGCAATTTCACCCAATTGTTTATCGTCAACACCTGACATAATATTTATATTAAAAATTTTAATTTATTGTTCAATTCTTCCATAATTCATACCTCTTGCAAATTCCCACATTGAATTCTGAGAAATTTCATGAATACTAAATTTTAAAACTTAAATTCATGTTATTACCTTTTGTTTTTCTGAAAGCTTTCTATGACTCTTTGTAAAATTCTCTCGTAAACCCCTTCAAAATTTTACTCTTTCAAATTTTCTTTCAGTCCCCAAGTGTTTAAAGAAATAGAGTAGTTTGTATTGAAGAAGGAAGAAAGCCAAACAGGATTTGGTAAAACTAATAAAACAATTCAATAAAATCAATTTGTTTACGATTTATTAACGGTGGCACTGTTGCATTTTCACGCTCAGTGTCCACCTTCTTCAAAATATGGAATAGTGTCATTTTGTGCAACACTTGGACTTGCAGGTGTTGCACGCTACCCCTTTTATTTTTACAGAACTTTTTTTTTCTTTTCTTTTCTTCTTCTCCACGCTGGATCTTTCCCAATTTTTTTTCTTTTTCTTTTTCTTCACACCACCACGCGTCCGTTTTTTTTTCAAAATAATTTTTTTATTCAATATTAAATCTTTCAAATATATATTATTTTAATTATATGTCATATTTATCAAATTACTTCTTTACCCATACTCTAAGAGCATGGGTATTACACCCATACATTTTTTCATGTGTTTAATATCCCTCTTACATTTTAAATTTGACCAATCTACACCATGTATTTTAAGGTGATTTCTAGTAAGTCTTTCTAAAGTAATTTTCAACCAAATTATTATCGAAGCATGCATACACTACACACACTCCCTTTAATTGACTACAAAATGACCATTGTATCCCTCTATTTATGGCCAAACTCTTACCGGAGCACATATGCACTATACACGATTCAATTAAAGGGTACGTGTATAGTGCATGTGTAATCTGGTAACAATTTGACCATAAATAGAGGGACACGATGATCATTTTGCATTCAGTTGGAGAATTTGTATAGTGCACGTGTACTTCAGTAACAATTTGACCAAAAATTATTTCAGAAGAGCCTATTAAAAACCACCCTAAAATATAGGGTGTATATTGGTAAAATTTAAAATGTAAGCGGGACATTGTAATACAAGGAAAAACACATAGGTGTTTCGTGATAATAACCCTAGCAACAATTAATGATTTGTTTGATGTATAAATTGTACAAAAATTGGTTTAATCATTGCCTTTTCAAATTATGTTTCTTTTACATTTATGCTTTATTTTCTTGCATTGCTTATCTTCAATTCCAATCATTTAAATTCATGTTTTTTTTTTTTTTACATTTCTACACTTACTTGAACTTACACTTCACTTTTCTTTAATTTTCAACTACGTAAATTCATATTCATTTTTACATTTTAGCAGTTTTACATTCTAGTTTGTAGTCTTAGCATTTAAATAAAATAAATCCAGTAACTCATTGCACTTTGTGCATTAAGCTAAGAATCTTCTTCACAATTGTCTTGATTTCAAGCCATATTCACACAAAAGAAAAACACAAACAAATTGGCACGCCCGCAATCAATTTTCAATTTTCGACAAAAAACAAATTGGCGCGCCCAACGGGACATTAGTGTTGGTACATAAACTGCCTCGTGAAGATGAACACAAGGTATTTAAACCACCATTTCAAAGGTGATTATCGTTATCACTAACAGATCTATGTAATATGGTACAAAATTCTCAAATTTGATTGCATATCTGCAGGCTTTTAATGCTGAAATGGATTTAAAACAAAATTCTTCTACTCGTACACAAAAAATGGCTCTAGAACATTATCTTTATTCTTAGGAAAATGCAAGTTTAGCATCTCAACAACTAAGTTCTTTATCTAAAATTAATCCTAAACTTGAACCTATGTTAGAAAATATACATCAATTGTGAGAAATGAAATAAAACAATCTATAACTTACATGAAAAGGTTAGCTTAAAATATAACTTAATGTATAACTCAAAAATTGTAAGTTCTACTTGTGAAATAGTGGTTCATGCTCTCGCATCTTCGTAACTCATATTGTAATTTTTCATAATTTTTTTTTTAAAAAAAACTAGTTGGTTTGCATAGATAGGCTCAACTAGGTTTAAAAAAATATATGGATTAAACGATTTCAACGATCAATTTACATAACTTGCCTAATCTAAGAATTAGAATGATCTTTTGTGTTATTGGTCAAACTAGTTAATTCTGTCTGATTGTGATAACTATGGCTATAGATGGTTTAGAGGGCTAGAGACACTTCTCCAAAAGTAATGTGACACTTTTTAACAGGATTTTCTAGGTCTTCAAATTTAAAAATTGGAGCTTCTATCTTCACGCTAGAAAATGCTAAATCCAAGACACTGCTAGAGAGAAAATACACCTCTACCCCATTGATACATTCATTTAATTTAGGGTAAAACTATGTTTTATAGTGAAATTGTCATAGAACCAACATTTGTTAATGTGCATATAGCAATTCCCTTCAACAATAAATATAATTTTAATAAATAGCATATTATGTCACTGTGGGCTTAGTTGAGCAATTAATATAACTCTCCACAGATGGTAATAATAGCCTGATTATTATATGGATTATCATCACTTCAATAAAAAGTATAAATACATTTTAATTGATAAAAAATGATTACAACATTTTAAACTAGGGACCAAATTGCAATGTTGATGAAACTTGGAGATTAACAATATATTAGTTAAATTGCAATGAAGGTCCATGAAGTTTTATCATATTGCACTTCTTTATATTTTTTAATTTTAATCTTGATATATGATATATGATCTTTGAATTTATGGAAATTTAATCAAATGGTAAAATGTCCTTTCATGAGCATCTGATAAAATCAACTGATAAAATATTTACAACAGACCTATAATGTAATTTTTTTATGGTAAAACCAGAATGTATTATAGCAAGTAAAACGACAAATTGAAAGTGTAGAGATTAAATTTCCAAAATTAAAATTTATACAATTTAGGTATAATGTGGTAATACTTTGGGTGTGTTTAGTAGGAGAGAAAAGAAAGCTAAGATGATTGATATTTTCCTATTGTATGTACAAATCATAATCCTGTAAAATTGGGAGTGAAAAGTGAAAATATGAGAGAAAATTGATGAGATTATCAATCTACCAATTAATTCTGGTGTAATATCTCACATTAATATCCTTTAACATTATGAAAGATATAATAATAAAAATAATACTATTTACATTTTTTCCTCTTAGTTTTCCACTCTACTAAACAAGAGTAAGAGAAAGCTATGTTTTTTTCTCATAGTTTTCCACCTTCTCTATCAAACACATGAAAGAAAAAATCAATCTTCTTCCTTTTTTATCCTTCTAGTTTTTCATTCTCTCATTTTTTTTGGTTTCCTTACCTTTGTCTCCTACTAAACACATTCCAAAAGGACTTTTATATTAACATATGTAGTAATCCATTTACATATATAAGCTCAGAGACATTTCCAGCCAAAAGAAAGTGGAGGTTCTAGTTGTAAAGATAGAAAAATACTCTCTTAATCAATGGCACCCTCTGCAACTCCTGTCGATTCTACCTCCCTCAAACCATGACACCACAAACAAAAATCTTCAAATTCTCTCTCTTTCGTTTTACGTTTTTCCCTGATATGGTTTTGTCTTACCATTCCAATTTGATTCTTTATAAATTGGAGGAAATAAAAAGAAAACACTAGTTCTGAATTGGGTAAATTATCGTTTGATTTCCCAAATATAGGAAAGTACTTGTGCAAGGCTAAATTTTGACTAATACAACTAGTTTGATAAAAAAAATTAAAATTTTAAGATTTATATTTTCCCTCATACTATATTCATAATGCATTAATCTACTTATAAATGGTTTCCTCTTTTGCAGCCCTTCTTTGTTCATCATAAAGTGTCATCCTGATGATCAGAGGGAAAAGTCAAGCAGTAAAAATTTGGAGGAGAATTGATTTATCTCCATCTTTGCATGCATGACATGAAATAGGCTAGCACTTGAGAGTTGTGTGTATATACTATAGGATTAAGATTGGGTTATCACTCCACTCAAGAGATATTCTCTCAAGTGTTATTACTTTATTGCTTAGTTTAGTTTAATACTTAAGAATCTTATTTATACTACTTAACATCATCAACATATGATGGAGATTGATAAAAAAACATCCAGCTACAATTCAATCTCTAAACTTTTCATCAACATGTGATGGAAATTGATCAACAGACATGTGACGAAAATTGATCAACAGACATGTGACAACAAAAAAACCTCTAAACTCTTTCTAATATATGATTGAAATTCATCAAAAAACATACGGCTACAAAGAAATATCTAAATTATTTCTAAGATATATAGGGGGCATATGATGTAGCCTAAAATCCCCAAGCCAATCAGAGGTTAACATGTAGCAATCTCCAAGGACAAGAAAGTAAAATAATCCCAAAACCCTAGGTCAAAGTGGAATATAACTCGACCTTAATAGAAACTAGATATTTAATAGGATTCAATGTCCTAAACAAACTCTAACTCCTCCATTATATAAAGGGGGCTTCCACTCATAAAAATGGCATATGGTATCTCCTAACTCTTTACCTCTTTCAATTATCTCTATGTTTCTCTATCTGAGCATTGACTTGGGCATTGTAGAGTCCCCTCGGGGCACTACCCCTTGGGGAATTTCTAGTTTACATATTTTTCATGATCGTACAGATTCGTGAGCTCGTCTAATAGATTTTCGACACCAACAACATCGATTACGTTTCAGTTTAGACAAATCAAAATCAATGAAAACGGAGTATAGCCAGGGTTAGACAAAGATAACATTCTTGGATAAGAGTTTAATAATTTGGCAAAGGATCCTACAATTCTTTCAAGAAGGAATCATGAAAACACAGGGGAGAAATATATGGTAAATGAATTTAAATTGTTGCAAGAGAGAATTCCTTTTTAGATTAAACTCTCGTGACCATCAAAAAATCATGTATAAATGTGGGTATCCTCTCGAAGTTTCACCTCTTCCAAAACTTTAGGTTAGCACCCAAGGCTATAAAGAAGATAGATGAGCACGGGTGTGAATCAAGGTGGTCTAGTATGATGGAAAGTCAAGAGTTGCACTACACTCTTCATAGCCCTTCATTAATAGCAAGGGGCTCCACATGAAAAGTGTGCTTTTAAGTGTCGAGCAATTGTAAGGTAATTTCCCTTTAAACCTTTCACTTATGTAACAATGTCTCATAAATCATATCTCTTTAAACAGAGGCTAATCTAAATGGTCCACTCTAATAAAAGAAGCAATGAACCTAAGATACAGAGTCAAAGGTAGAGAAACTTGATTTATTTTGGAAGTTCATTTGCACACCAAATTTCTAGTTTATTATCAAACTTTCAGTCACAAAGGATGAAAGGAACACATACCTTGGTAAAACCTTAGCTTAAAACATGCTGTAGATTTTGTTACAATGTAGTTCTTATTCTTCTTATAAAATCATTTTCTAGCATATTTCAACGTATCTAACATCATTTTCTATACATGCTTCCATATCAAATAAATCAAGCAACCAATTTCATGTTATTTCAATCAAAGCATGCAAATCATTCTTTTTATAAAATAAATACATCAACACCTACCTTCAAAGAGTGCTACTGGATCCAAGTAATCACACGTTCCTAGGCCACACTTTCCTCATTGCTTGAACTTGAGTAGGTCATTTGTTTCTGGAGTCATTTATGGCCCAAGAAAGTTAGGCTAAGTGTTTTTAACCCTTTTCCTTACACATGGGAGTGTGTTAGTCATCAAGCCTTTAAAGTGATAAGTTCTAAGGTGAGTGACCCTCGAAAATGGGAGAAAGGTCCCCTAATTTATAGTTATGCCACTCTCTGAGCCTAGATTTGCCTAGGTTTTAATGCATCTGAGATGATGCCATTGGTGCATAAAAAATGATGGCTTTAGTGCTTCAGAGATGATAGATTTAGTCAGAGATGACAACTTTTAGTTCGTTAGAGATGATGGATTTTGTGCATCAGAGATGACGACTTTTAGTTCGTTAGAGATGATGGATTTTGTGCATCAGAGATGACAACTTTTAATTCGTCAGAGATGATGACTTCTAGTTTGGCAGAGATGACGACTTCTAGTTTGACAAAGATGAAGATTTTAGAGCATCAGAGATGATGGCTTTAGTGCATCAGAGATAACGACTTTTAGTACGTTAGAGATGGTGGACTTAGTGCGTTAGAGATGATGGCTTTAGTGCATCAGAGATGACGGCTTTAGTGCATCAGAGATGATAACTTTGGTGCATCAGAAGATGAAGAATTTTAGTCCATCGGAGATGATGACTTTTAGTGTGTCAAAGATAATAGCTTTTAGTGCGTTAAAAATGACAGCTTTAGTGCGTCAGAGCTGATGGATTTAGTGTATCAGAGATGATAACTTCAGTGCGTTAGAGAAAAGGCTTCAATGCATCAAAGATGATGGCATCAGTGCATCAAAGATGATAGCTTCAGTGTATCAAATATGACAGTTTCAGTGCATTAAAGATGGCTACTTCAGTGCGTCAGAGATGAAAACTTTGGTGTTTTTGGTGTTCTCAACTTGGTGTTTGGATGAAAAGTCCTACCAAGTATTATTGGTGATTTTGGAGTTCTCTGTTCAATGTTTTTTTTATGAAAATCCTACTAAGTGTTATGTTTGTTGAGGTCCTTTACAAACATAATTAACTTCAGCCCCCTAGTGTGGATTTCATGGGTGATCTTGATCTTTAGATTTTTCATAGGGGCAAGGTGTTTATGATAGCATAATCAGCATGACAACATGATAATATGTGAAGAAATGAAAGATCATACTTGATTGTCAACAGTCGTGATGTTGGCTATGGTTTAACCTCCATTTATTAGAGTTTAGGGCGACTTTAAGGCTCTTTGGTGGAGAAATAATGATTTTTCCCTTGACCATTTGTAAGAAACTTGTTTGTGGCAGTCAAATTTTGAAATTTTGAGATCGGTTCTGGAACGAGAAAGCTGAAAAAACATTGGGAACCAGTCTATATAGTTTTAAAACCAAGGTCGAAGTAGGTGAATCGGCTAGCCAAATGCGAGTTATATGAGATAGTTTGTAAATAAACTCATTTGTTAAAGTAAAATCTTAAGATTTTTAGTCCGAATTTGAAGAGAGTAGACTGAAAAACCTTAGTAACCGATCTTGTTTAGTTTAAAACTTAATGTAAAATAATTGAACCGATTAGTAAAAAAATGGTTGAACTAGCTAGTCAATGTTATTTTGAACCAGTTGACATGGTGCTCATAGGCACTAACATTGTGTTGATTAGGTAATGATATGGCAACTTATGGGCCCAAAATTGCTAACACTTGTAGATGACCTACTTTTTCATTGATGTGGCATTAAGGTGACACTGAGGTCGTAATGAGGTGGAATCGAGGTGGTGTTGACACGACACTTAGATGGTGCTGGCATAGCACTGATATGGTGTTGATATGGAGTTTGTATGGCATTGACATGGCAATAATATGGTGCTAAAGTGGAGGAAACATGGTGCTGAGGTGGTGCTGATGTGATGCTAGTACGGATCCTAACTAGGTATTGATGTACCATTGAGGAGCGGACACGTGGTGGTAAAGCATTATGTTTGAAGATAAGATAAAAATCTCAGTGTCCAATGAGTATAAGACATGTTGCAAAGGAAGATTTTAGGGAGATAAGTATAAATCTAATTTGTAAATAATAATTGACCGTATGGAAGAAGAGTTTTTTATTCCTTTTAAACGATATGGGCTGACTTGTGTAGCGTTTCTCTCCATTGATTTGACCTAGCACATGCCAAAAAGGCGAAAACTAAAGAACTGATTGGCCACAAAATTTCACTACCTGCTATGGAAGAGGATGGTAAGACATCATATGGTGGTGTTGTTGGTCTTTGATAGGCAGATTTTCACAAATCTACGATCAAAGAACCATTTTTCTAGCGAAGGTTCAAAGTGGCCTACTATGGTGCTCTTACATCCAATTTTCGTGAAATTTTAAAGGTTTGTATATCTTGATATGTATGGGCATTTTTCTTAAATTTGAAGAGATTTAGTGTTTTTTCTAGCGGCAAATCAGTGGCTAATCTGTAATAGCATCTTCATATAAGATTTTTTGTCATTTCCCATGGATGATGCCAATCTGTTGTTGCCGAAAATCTACTAGACGAGCTATGGATTCTTGTGCACACAAAAAATATGTAAACTAAAAAGCCTCCTAGGGTTGGTGCCCCCGAGGGACTCTTCAACACCCAAGCCAATGCTCATATAGAGAAATATAGAGATAATTGAAAGAGGTAGAGAGTTAGTTAGGAGATACCATATGCCTTTTTGTGAGTAAGAGTCCCTTTTGATATAATGGAAGAGTCAAAGTTTCTTTAGGATATTGAATCATATTAAATCTCTGGTTTCTTGTTAGGGTTGAGTTAAAATTCCCCTTTGACCTAGTGATTAAGAATGATTTTACTTTCATGTCCTTGGAGATTGCTATATCAGGTGTCAGTCTCTGATTAGCCTAGGATTTTAAGCTATATCAGATATCTAGACATATTACTTGTAATTAATCTTATTAATTTATTGAAAGCAACATGATAAGATCTTGTTTATGAGATGTATTTCCTTAAACTTTATTATTAATTGTTCCTAATTATAGGATCACTAAGAAATGCATTAGTGAATCCGGATAGATTAGCACATACTATGTTTTCTCAAGGAGTTTAGGGTGATTGACCCATAATCACTAGTGTTTGAGATACTAAAACAATATATGTTGGTACTTATTAGAGAACATGTACACCGAACTAACTCGACTTAAGCAATTCCTAATGGACATTTTAGTAGCTATCAATAGGAGTTCTTATATTACTGTTGTGCAACTGATCCTTAGACTTGTGGTACCATGTATGTTTATGTACATGTCATCATACTTTGATGTTAGTTAAATGTGGTTCCAATCATGGGCCAAATAAAGATAGTAATTGGGTATGACCACTTATATATGGAGGTATATGAGTGTACAATAGAGGATCTATGTGATATGATTAAGTCATAGCTTGGAAATTCCTTAGCCAAGGTAGTGTGGAAATTAGAAAGGTGTTTCTAATTTCACCATTTAAGTTATAGACTTGAGATTGAGATATATTTGATTGAATAAATAATATTCGACAGTAATTTTATACCTTAAGTTTAATCAGGGGCATTATATAATGGAAAGATTGAATTGTACGGTAACTGGAAATGGAAAGGTTCACATTAAATTTATATTGTATAGGTAATCGTGATATATTGCTAGGTGTCACTCATGATTTGTGGAATCTCTGAGAATTAATCATAACCAATTAATTCTTATTAAAGAGAGAATTAAAATGAGTTTTAATTGGAACTAATTAGAAAGAGTTCTAATTAAATTGGATGGGGTCCAAATTACACCTAATAATTATGACCTACTGCTAGCACAATATTGAACCTAAGGGGTCACATGCAATAGAGAAATTGCAAGAATAAGAAAATCGGAGGGCCAATAGAGATAATTTTTGGAATTAAATTAAACAAAGTTTTAATTACAGTTCTAAAAAACTTGTAGCTTTTAGAAGTAAAGGTTCTATATCAATAGGGCTTTCATTTTATGGAAACCTTAATGGTCATAATTTGAGTTTCAAGATCATATCTAAAAACTCTCTCTCTCTAAGCCATAGCCGAAATTCCTAGAGCTAGCACTTAGGGAATTCGGACACCCTCTAGCTCCTCCACGGGTGGTGTTCAACATCATCTGGAAAGAGATCTTTGTTCCTAGTTTCTTATGTGGATACAGTTAGCGGCCGAAAACTTGAACGACTAGTGAATCTATTTGAAGTTCCTACAATTCTCCATTAAAGCAAAGGTATAAATCTCTAACTTTGTATGAGATTTGATTATCTCGTTCTAATATATTCAGGGAGAATTTTTTAGATCTAAGTTTGTTGGCAAAAATCTTTAAAAAAAAATTTGTTGTATTTCTATGCTGATAGACTTATAGGTACATCCAAAGAAAATATGTTTTGGTAGAAAATTCACTTTGAGGGGAATGTTTCATATTGCTCCCATTCCAACCTCCATAAACATCAGGTAGATGAAAGTCACAAGGCTTCAAGAAAGGACTAAGGGAAGAATAAGAAAGAATCCTTAATACCCCCCAACTTCTATTGAATATAGCTTTGGCAAAGGTTTCTAAAATTCTGGAATCAACAGTTAATGCATTGAATCCTATTCCCCGAAAAAAAAAAGGTTTGGAAGAAACATTGGTCAAGTAATAAATAAGATGAGGTTTTTTCCTAGCCAGATCTTGTGTAAGGTGGTACTGGAGAGTCTTTTCATTAAACGTTAATTGCTGCAATAGTCACAGAAACATAAGCAAAGGAGAATTTCATCATGTTTGTGAAGGAGATCGATGTAGGAAACATAGTAGAAATTTTAAAAAATTTCTTTGATTCCATTTTACCTATATTACCTTATGATTTACATGGAACATATATTGAACAAGAACATTTAAGTTTTAGAATCATTACCTTTGATTCGAAATGTTCTTGATCCCCTTTGAATTCGATGATTGTCGAATTCACTTGTGCTCGTAAATCCAAATTCCTTCGCGTTCTTAAACTAACAATAATCGCAAAAGTATGCAATCTCTAAAGTTGATCCACATAAGGCAAATTCAAATTAGAATTTGCTGGAAGCGATTGATAAGGAACATAGCAAATTTTCTCAGAATTGAGAAGAATTCTCAAATTCCTCAACCAATCCAGGAAATTAGGACTAGTTTGTCTGTTTGTATCAAGAATTTTGGATAGGGTTTGAGGTTGTTCATTATGATCCACAAGTCAACAACAATAGAAACTTAGCATCTATTCAATTTTATTATCCACCAGTAAATTTGATCTTTAATCATATTAGTTTCTCCCACTATTCTTTTTGAATTCTATAATCTCTGGGTATGAAATTTGGATGACCCCATTGGAAGGTATCATAACGGGGATTGGGATCCCATTGCTTGTTTTAAACAGCATCACATAATAGTTTCTTGGCTATAATAAACCTTTAAGAGGTAGATAGCATATATCGGTTACATCTCCTGTAATTCCCAATCATTCCTTTGGCCTCTAAAATATATTATCCTCATATAATAGTTTCTTGGACAATTTATTCTAGTTAAGTCAAACCTACCATTTTCACAAGTGTAGGTGATTGAACCAATGAATCCTAACATAATAATTTCTTGGATCTATTAATTTCCTACCTTGTTATATCATATATTTAATAAAGCATCATGAATCTCTCATAATGTAAGTTCCACATGTTTGTGGCAAAACTTACTTAGAATAGTATATCCCATTTATCCTTACAATGGTGGAAGACCACAATCTATTCAAAATGTCTCTTTGTTACAACATAATAGACATTATTTTTATGAAGGAATTTAATTGGTCTTATATCTCATCCTTTTCCTAAACATGCGTCACATACATATTAAGCATCATATAATATCAAATAGATTATGAATTTGGGAAATTATAGGCTTTTGTGCATGATTCACTTGAGCCACTAAGTGAATCATTGATTTTAATTTTGGGTTTTATAATATCATTAACCAATTCTCACATAATGGGCTTTTCAATCTTCAAATGGGCCTCCATTACATCATTGCGCACTCGATCATCCTCAAGCTTTACATGTAAAATTCTTTATCAACTTCTATCCAACTATTCTAACTAATTACATTACAATAATCAATAAGAAACCTTGATTCAAAATCAATCGGAGTAAGAGTTAGAGGGACATAGAATTTTACAACTAGAGATAAAAGAGAGGCAAGGTATGCAAACCTCATTTAAATTACATATCGCAAAATATAGAAATAAATATTACAACCCATTGAAATAAAATTATGTATTCAATCACAATTAATAATAACCAATCATATAGCTCAATTATTTGGACTTAAGTCCATAATCATCCATCCTTGAACATATACAATCAAATTGCATATAAAAATTTAAATGCAATTTATTATAATTATGGTTTTAGTTGTAAGATTTCTTATCCTAATCAAATTTGGTTTTCCAAAAACTTTTCTTAATCTTATTCCAAGTAAGATTTATATTTATTATTCACTAGAATTCATAATTCCAATGTACTAAGGATTTTAGAGTTTCAATTCCTAATCAAACTTCAATTTCTTAAAAACCTTTTTACTTCAAAATTTTAGAACAATTCTTAATTAATTAGAATAAAGTAATTTAAATAAAAAAATTCTAATTTTGAAGAAATTTAAAACAATTTCAAAAACCTTTCCAAAAATCGAAAAAAAAAATCTGATTATCACATCTTGAAAATCGACTGTACCCTTGGACAGTCGACCGTCAAAGTTTTTGTCTAATAATTAATGTCATGTCTTGAAGGTAAAATTGATTATCCTAAAAGGCAGTTGACTGACCAAAGTTTCTGCCCGATTTTTCCATCAAATCATTGAGGGCACGGTCGACTGTCAACCCGTGGTAGTCGATTGTCCCTTCGATTTCTACGTATTTTTCATGGTTTTTCGCATGAATTTTATTTCCAAAACAATTTTGTTTTGATTCAAAATTGTATTTTGATCAACTAAATTTTTTATAATCTCTATTGATTTAATATGTTTGGAAGACAATCTACAAAATTTTTATTATCATCATATGACAATGAACAATTCAAGAACTCTTTCTTTAATTCTTTTGACCTAGGCTTTCATAAACCATACTCTTACTTTTAGATTATAATATGCAAACTATAGAATTTGAAGATCAGATGTTTCATAGACATACTAATAAAATACCATATATTACATAAATCATAAGGATGGCTCTGATGCCACTTGAAAGAAATCGATATAGAAAACGCAACAAAAATTTAAAATTTTCTTTCAATTCGTTTTTACCTAAATCACCTTCTGATTCATATGGAACATATATTAAACAATAACATTTAGCTTTAGAATTGTTACCTTTGATTCGCAGTGTTCTTGATTTCCTTTGAATTTGTTGTTTGCTTAATTCACTTGCACTCTTGAATCCAAATTCCTTCACATTCTTGAATTTACGACAATCACAAAAGTATGTGATCTCTAAAGTTGATCCACACATAGAAAATCTCGAATTAGGATTTCCTTCTAAATATTTATTCTCTCTTTTGGGAGGAAGAAGAACAAAAAAATCTCTAGAAGAAACTTGTGTGTAGATTATCGTTAGCAAAATTCTGCATACTAATACACTATTTATAGTGTTAGGGTTATGTATAATTAACTATTAATTATAAACTAACCCCTATATTTATTTTTTAATTACACATCGTCCTTTTTGTATGTGACCCCTTAGGTTCAAACTAATCTAGTTGTAGGCCATAACTTTTATGTAATTGTAATTGAAACCCTTTCCAAATAATTAGAACTCATTCTAATTTATTTTTTGAATCAAAACTCTTTTTGATTCTTCTTTTTGTAAAATTAATTAATTTTTCATTAAATTCATTCTTAGGGCTTCTACAATCATGAGTGATACCTAGCAGCATATCTTGACTATAAAGATAATTTGAATTTGGTTGTGAAATCTTGAATCTTTCTATTATAAGCTACCATGCAATTCAATACTTCCATCATGCAATGTCCCTAGTAAGCTAATTAAGGTATGGAATTACTATAAAACCTTTATCATTAATATGTCTAGATCTCAAGACTATAATTTTAATGGTGAAATTAAAAACTTTTTTCTAATTCTCACATTGTCTTGGCCAAGGAACTTCCTGAATTATATCTTAGTAGATTACATAAGATATTTTCTCTTTTTACTTAAGAGTGATATATCCCTTATTGTACATTCATATATCTCCATATGAAACTCATTATACCCAATTACTACTAGTTAAAGTTTTATGAATAGAACCATATTAAATAGTATCAAAGTATAATAAGTCTTTGTTTGTCCAAAATATACTATGGCAATACCCAAGAGGGGCGAATTAGGTATTAGGAATTTATAAATTTCTTTTTACAATCTCAAATATCAAAATATATGAAGAATTAAATCAAATCAATCATTCTAAATTACTAGCGCAATGATGAGAGAGTTTATTACTTGATATAGAAAAGATAATTGAATTATAAAATAATTAAGCAATCAATCTCATTTACTTTAATAATAAATAATTTAAGTAATTGTGCAAGTAATTAATAAAAAGATGCAAACTCGATTTATAGTGGTTTGACTATCAGAATCATATGCAACCCTACGTCTACTTCTCTTTACAGCTCTCCTTGAAGGTTTCGTTAACATGAACAAGCAAGTTCAAAGGTGTTGCTCAAACCGAATACAAACAAGCAACTTTAAAGGTGTTGCTTCAACCTTTTTACAAGAGTCCTAAGTTTGATACCTAAATGTATATACCCAACACTCCTAACTCACTTACAAACTCTCACAAGAGTTACACCAACTCTTTTAACAAGATGATAAATGGAAAGCTCGAAACAAACAAACAATAGAGAGATATCTCAATGAAGATTACAACTTAATATTTTCTCTCCCAAAAGTTTATAGCTTAACAATGGAGTTTTTTGCTCAAGAAGAAGATAATGAAGATTTTTCTTTAATCCTTTATTGTAGAATGTTTCTATTATCTTCCAAATGACCTTTGAAGCTTTATTTATAGTGTCTTGAAGTCTTCTAGCCATTGAAGACAAAATAGAGCCATTAGAGACAAGTTAATAGCTTTTTAAATTCAAAAATATAGCTGTTGTAACTTGTCCAGTCGAATGGGTTCATGATCTAGTCGACTGACCTTGAGAACAGATGCAGAAAATTGATTTTTTGAGCACCCAGTCGACTGACACTATTCACCCAATCGATTGTATAATGTTTTGTGCACTACTACAATGTTTTCAAGATGAATAATGTTTTCAACATTAACTTTCTTCATTCTTTTTGGATTTTTGAGTTCCAAAAAATCTCCTAGTTGAATCAAAATTTCTTGGACATTCAACTCACAATTTAAACACTTCAAGAGTTTTTTTTATCATCAAAATTAATCTAACCAATTTCTTGATTAAGGTCGTTTTGATGATGACAAAACATATTAAAATTTTAAGCATAATGTGTGTGCAAGATATATGAAAAATGACAAATTTACAAATGTTCAAATAATTTTATATGTCAAAATAAATTTTTCTTAAGTTCAATTAGAGCATGTTAAGCATTGGCCCTAATAATTGAATAATTGCATTTAATAAATTCATTTAGAAATTTTATATCTTCAATTAATTAAGGTTATGTAATAAAATTCAATGCAATTTTATTTAGCTCATAAAAATTGAAATGCTTACAAAATGTTTCTTAGGATTCAAACCTATGATTTAACTCTTTTGTCTTTAAAGTTGCTTTTCAATTATTCTCCTTGAAATGTATCTTTTGGAGAGCTTCTTGACTTTTGAAATTATCAACTTTGATTCACTAATTTCTACAACTTTGATATCCTTTGATGTGTAAGCATTATTAACAATCTATATCACTTAAGTAATATTTATTAGTGCTTAATTAAGATTTTTGTTACTATCAAAATCATTCAGGGTCAATAGACACTTAATCAACAATCTCCCCTTTTTTTATGGTGACAAAAATCTTAATTAGAGATCAAAGAAGATAAATTGAAAAGAAATGAAAATATTGGAATTTTACAAAAATTCTTACATAGTCTCCCTTGTATTTTTATCTATTGACCTCCTGTAGAAAATCAAGCACAACAGAAACACTTTCCAAAGCAAAGCAATTTATCACAATTTCAGTCTTCTTTCAATAAATGTATACATATCAATGTATTTTTCATATGAGTTCAATACATGTGTGTGTGTGTGTGTTAAGTCAAGAATAAAGTCTCTAACAATATCTCTAATTTTCTTATTTTTCATCCCCTTTTAGTCATCATCAAAAAGGGTGGATTTCAAATAAGTGCTCCCCTTTAAAATATGCTATTGAAATAGTTGGATTCAAAGATGTAGAGCCTGGTACCATAATTCAAATATTTTAAAATTTTGGGTGGCACTTCAAAACGTGTTCGATGTACTTGTTCAGATTTAAATTTTTTTAATTGTATTTGTATTGGGATTTTTGAAACTTGTAAACAAATACTTAAAATAAGTTTTGAGTAATAAAAATGTCTTGGTATAATTACTAAAAGTTTAAAGAGTACAGTAGGGGTAGTTTGTGTAAAAGATGTTTAGTAGAGGGATGTTTGTGCAATTAGGGGAGACTTTGTCTATAAATAGGGAAAGAAAGACTGGCATTTGTTGGATCCTTCTAGAAAGGCCAAGAGAGAGAGAAGAGAAAGAGAAGAGAAAAAAAAAAAGAAAAGAGGAAGGAGGGAAAGAAAAAGAGGAAGAGAAGATGAGAAAATATGGGAGTTTTTGCAAAAATCAAGGTAAAATCTTGTTCTTCCTTACTCTTAAATCATTAATCTTGTTTACTAAGCTAGAGATTTGATTTTTTTTTTAAGTTTGAATTAGAATATTTACTTAAGGAAAGTTTGAGAAAATTTTTGTTTCAAAGAGAAAAAAAAATGGGTTTTTGATTAATGTGTTGATTTGAAGGTTTTGAGTTCAAATCTCTGATGTTTAAAGTATAATATTTAATTTAAAACCCTTGAGAACTTGTGTTTTGAATGGATTGGAAGTTCCTTGAAATATAAGTGAAAGATTTTGAAGAAAAAATTTGTTTGTAGACTTTCCATTTAGACAATCAATTATGCAACCTTCTGGGTAGATCACAGTCGACTGCCTAATATGGATAGTTGACTGTCCAAGCCCATGAAATTATTTTTTAGCCCCTAATTTCAAAAATAAATCATTTTTCTTAAATAATTTCAACCCTAAACTCCTCCAAATTATTTCAAGCTCTAATACTTGATAAAGTTTTTAAATTTAAAACTTTGGGAATGTTTCTTTTGTTTTAAACCATTATAGAACAAATCTTGTAAAAGTTTCTAATAAAATGGAAGAGAGTTTGAAACTTAACCCTAGGATTTTGTACGCTTGTATAAATTCTATGATGTAATTAGGTGTTAATTATTTGTATGTATCTTGGGTGGCTATACTAAGTATTTTTATACGTTAAGTGTCATCAAAGATAAACACCAAAGGCTAGGAAGTAATCTAAGTTTGGAATTTGGTACGGCAAAGGTGTTCACCTTACTATTAGTAAGCGTTGTTGTGAAATGTACAAATGAAAAATGAAAATTTATATATATATTTATATACATGTATGTATGTATGTTTGTATGTATATATTTGTGATAAGAAATTTGAATATATAAGATATTAGTTTGGAAATGATTTGATGTAGTTGTTTTTGGGAAATTGTGCCGTGTGTAAATGTAATGAAAATGATTGCTTGGATTGTTATGAATTAGTGATGTGATTGGTTGATGAATGATTCATTGCAAACCATTTCATCATGAATGCATTTTGCATGACAATAATTGTTTGACGGTATGTTAATGAAGGTTGAGTTATGTGTAAGGCCGGTAGGTCATTTTCCACAAAGGGTGAAAGGGTATCGAAGGATATTAAACATATAGGACCCCGCCCAGGAATGGGTGAAGGGAATCTGTTCCGATATGATATGATGATTTGATGTACTGGTACATTGGAAGACATCCTCGTGATGATGAGATTAGTCCAATAAGGGGCAATAAGATGATTGTGTATTTAATTGAATTGCATTGCATTGCATTGCATTTCATGGATGCATCGTGATGATTCGCCTATGAGGGGTATGTGTTGTAATAAGACCATGAGGGGCATGTATCGTGATTGACCCGATGAAGGGCATAAGTTTTATAATGTTGTGAATTGAAAGATATTGATAATGAAATTTCTAGTGAATGGTTGATTTTATGTGAATGTGGATGTATTATGGAATACGTTATATACAAGTATTTAAAAATGTTAAATGTCGTTTTGATGATTATCTCCCCTTTGTGATAAGAAGTAAGAAAAGTAAATCGAAAGTTCATATGTAAAAGTCATGTTGTATTTATTATTACTATAATTACCTATATCATAAAATCGATAATTAATGAGTTACTTTTCAAATCAATTTCTTTTAGTAGTGTGTTTCTCAATGAGCTTATTAGCTCACCCTTTTTATTTTAGTAACATTTCAGGAAATCACCGGAAGTTTTATGGTCAAAGTTGAAAGTAGTCCTCGTACACGACATCCTCTTTTCTTTAATCTTTTGAGAGTCTAACTTTAGTTATAGTCTAGAAATTGTAAAAGTGTTTAAGTTAGTTTTATTTGAGAAAGTTTTCCCTTCTTATCAGAACCTTTTTGTAAAACTTTAAGAATCAGTTTGTTGTATTGAAAACTTCTTGTGTGTAAGGAATGATGTTGTAAAATTTGATTCATTTGCAATGTTATATAATTTGATTTGAATGTTTTGTTTGGTTGCATCATGAGTCGAGGTGCTCAATGCTGAAAGGTAATGGATAATTTCGAGTAGGGCCCACTTGGGATAGGTCGTTATATTTTTTTTATATCAGAGCTTTAGGTTTAAGGTCCTATAGAGTTAGTTGCATGGTGCATGGTGCATCAGATGGTTATAAAAATTCGATTGTGTAGAATTAGAGAGGATGTTGTTTAGGAGTGGTAACTAGCAATGGTGTAAATGGGGTAAGATGTCTTAAGGCTAAGGGTGGGTTGACTTGTGTATGGATGTTGTGTGAATTTAGTGTTATTTGGAGTGACTTTGTGATATTTGTCAATTGCTTTTTTGATTCTTTTAATGAGAATTATTGGTGCAATTGCTTTGATATGATGAAGGGATTTGTTTGATATATCATTCATGTGTATTTGTGGAAATGTTGTGGTATAGTTTGGTTGTTGAAAATGGGTTACTAAACATTATGAAATTGTGTTGAAGCTTAATGCGAAGTGAAGGAAAGGATCTTAATTATGGAATAAAGATTGAGGAAAGATTTCTTCCTTAAGTAGTTTTAATAACTTGAAAGTTTTACTTTGGTTTGTTTTAGCTTTGGTAAATTGTTATTTAATTGCTCGTTAAAGAAATTAGAGACTTTGTCGTGGGGGATTCTTATTATATAATATTAATTTGTGTAATGTTAAGTTAATTTTGAATTTTTCTTTTGATGATTCTTTTCTTGCTATATGTGCTAAGTTACTTGAGAATGAGGATTGTGTGATTATTGTGTGGTATTGGCCTAAGAAAATGTTAGTACAGAATCTGTAAAATTGAGATAGATAAAGTTTTGTGTAATGGGCTTGTTTGTATATATACTTGAGCTATGAGCATAAGAAGAAGGTAGTTGTTTGAGCATCGAGTTGAAGTACTTTGAAGTCCGGGTTGTGTTATCAATCAAAATATTTGGGGAAGCTCGAGAGTTGGTGAGCTGTATTGATTCATAGAAGTTGTAACTATATTGTTAGGATATGAGACTTAAGACAAAAGTAATTAAAACATTGGTAAGTGTACGTAGGATAACGAGTGTAGAGAGGAATAAGAGCAAATTGTTGGACAAGTAGTTAGAGTAAGGAGTAAGGTATGGTACGGAGTAGTTGAAATTAAAGAAGAACTTTGAAGTGAAGTTTTATGATATCTTGGACTTAAGAAGGATAATAAAGGAAGTATTTTGGAAGGTAGAAGTTTTATGTGAGAAATTGTAAAGGAGAAAAGTGTAGCGAATTTTGATTTAGTCTTTAGTGTTAAATGAAGTTCAATACACGGAGATGGTGGATTTATTCTAGAACCTAGAAATCTTTGTTTATAGATTAAAGAATAAATGAGTAAACAGTTGATGTTAGTTGAGTGGGCTTAAAATTTTTACCTTACTTGGAGGAATAGAATTAGGAAATGCTAAATAGGATCTAGTGAGAGATATGTGATGATGAACTGAGGTAGTTGAGATATTTGGAAAATCTAAAAGTTAGTGGATTACTTGTTTTAGATGTGATTGGAGTATTAGACATGATAGTTACTAGTGATAATATGATAAGTATGTATAGTAGAGAAGACTGCTATTAATCAAATATACTTTTGAGATGTAACAAAGGATTTTTAGAGTCTAGTGAGATATAAGAGCATTAGAACAATTTTGGTGAAAGAGAAATAGGTTTTGAATACAAGGATATAGGATTATGGTAGGAGTAAACGTTGGAAGGATTAAGATTAAGACAATTAGTTATAACTCTCACCCTTGGTTAATGATAAGGACTTGACTACTATTTGTAACGGTGTAAAAAAAAAGATATTGTAAGGGGAAAGTTGTTAACTTAAGAATCAACAGAGTTTAAGGTATACAGGAAAAGGAATAATATTGGGTGGGATGTCTAATAAAGAAGATAGTTAAAGAGATTTGATGTTACTAGACGTTGTGATTTTGATTGAACTTAATGTTAAGGGAAGAGAAGATCTCAAATAAATCAAGGAGTTATTGAGAAGTGTTAAAAGAGTTGAAAATAGGTGGATGAAGGAAAATATAAATCATGATATGATTAAGAAATACTTTTGAGGAATGGTAGAGATTGTATGATGTAAATACAAAGTACTTTATTCAAGGACTATTAATAATAGTGGATTAAAGAAATATTATTGGATTTTAACATGCATTGGATGATTTAACATAAGAATTGACAAGGAGAAGTGTGGAAGTGAAGTCGTAAATGGTTTTCTAGAAGACTAACTTTTCTTAAGTGGACCGAGAGGAGAAACGAGAAAAGAGGAGTTGAAAGTTTATTTAAGTCAAAAGAGTATTTCGAGTCCATAAAGGTCTGTTAGAAAAATGGAGATGAAATAAGGAATCTGTGGTATCACTAGTTGTTGCAAAATGTGGGAAATGATTGAGGTTGAGATAGACGAAGAAATTTCCAAGTAAAAGCGATAGGTTTTGTTGTTTTGGTGTTTTTGTTAGGATGAAGGGAGACAGAGTGTAATACTTGTATTTGTAAAGTAAGGGTAAATAAGTAAATTAATAAATATGATATGGAGTTAAAATAATATATATGCAAAAGAACTAAATTTTTTGTATAAAACAATTCTTTTGAAAAACAAATTCGTGGACAACATGTAAGAAAAGAAAAAGAAACAACAACAACAACAAAAATGTGGCAACATTTGGAATCCAAGTGTTGCCAAAACAGAAAAAATAGGTACACAACACAAAAGGTGAAATGGGGGGGGGGGGGGGGAGGGTAGCAAATTTGCTTATATATACTTTGTTCTTAATTTTGATTATACTCACTAAATCTTGATTGGTTTTCTTCCTTCTATAATTCAAACTACTCTATTTCTCTAAACACTTGGGGACCGAAAGAAATGTTGAAAGAGTAAAATTATGAAGGGGATTATGGGAGAATTTTATAGAGTCACGAGAAGCTCTAAGAAAAACAGAAGGAAATAACGTAAAGTTTATTTTTGAAATTTAGCATACATGAAACTTCCCGGAATTCAAAGTGAGAATTTTCAAAGGGTGTGAATTATGGAAGAATTGAAGAATAAATTAAAAATTTTAATATAAATATTATGTTAGATGTTGACGATCATCAACCAGGGGAAATTGCTTAGAGGATCAGGAAAGGCAAGGAGGTGATCCACGAGTAGCTCTAAGTGCTACATGGTGAGTTAGATTTATTTTAGGTAATCAAGATAAATATGAAATATATAATGATAATATTAGAATAAATCATTAACTTATGCTTTGGTAGTAGATGAAAATTGGTTGATAGGTATGATAGGAATAATGGATATTCAGAAAATTATTATATGAGAAGTAATATTGTTAGAATAATGAGTCGATTTAATAATAAAGGTGATAAGTAAAATTCTTGACGAGCTATGGTTGATGATTTGATATGATTTATGAGGAGAAGAATTTTGTAGAATTTTTCAAATAATAATTTGAGAATAATCGGGATAGCTAATTTAAATGTCTGAATACATACTTGTTTTTATATTATTATTCATATGCATATTTATATTATTATTCATATGCATATGCATGAAATAAAAGAACTGGGAAGGCAACTGGTCTAAATGAAATAAAAGAACCACGAAGGCAGGCGGTCTAAATGAAAATAAAAGAACCGAGAAGGCAGCCGGTCTAAATGAAATTAAAAGAACCGGGAGGGCAGCCAGTCTAAATGAGAATAAAAGAACCGAGAAGGTAACCGGTCTAAATGAGAATGAAAGAACCGAGAAGGCAGCCGGTCTAAGCTAAAGCATGTTGACATGTGGGAAGATGTTCCCAATAATAATAACATTTAAATTCATGCATTGCATTTGCAATAATATTGATTTTTATTGCTTGAGATATTAAAGTGCTATTCATGATTGTAAATTTATTGATAGATGAATGAGTCTCACAGAAAGACAATTATGCTATGGAAGAAATATGGAAATATGATATGATCAGAATTGTTTGAGTGAGTTATTATACGTTTTGAACCTCATAATGAGGTAAATGATAATGTTGAATTGAGAAATTAGAGATGATTAAATATATGATTGAAATATTGATATGTCTGATGAGTAACTTAAGAAGAGATTGTGTAATAAGAGAATTATGACATTGAGTAGTGATTACAGAATATTGTTATTAAATTATTTGAGAAAAAAAGATGAATGAATATCGGAAGATTTTTTTAGAAGTAATTGAATTATAAGATGTAACTGGGAGTACATAATCAAATACTTCTAGTAAATTTAATTCCCTGAGCTTGTGAAGCTCACTCCTCATTGTACAATGATTTCAGGTAACAGGCACAACAGATAGTTTGGTGAGTTGAGATTCAGACAAAGTCATTATCTGTAAGCACGTGGGTGTCCACATACTCAGACTAATAAGAAAATAAAATAAAAAATTTACTTGTAAATATTCATGCATATTACGTTGTATATAATGTTTAAGTCAAGATCAGAATGATGCATCTCCCCTGTTGAGGGTTGAGGTAAAAATTGTAGTTGGTATTATTTTTATTGTTGCATATATGTGTCATGTTGGGATTTTCAACATGTGACAATACCGTCCCGGGGGTGGCCAACCCGAGATGGGTCGTTACAATTTTGGTATCAGAGCATTAGGTTTTATGATTCTTTAGACTGCATGAGAAATTAAAGAAGTAGAAGATCAAAATAAACTATATTTTAATGCAGAGTCTGAGGATGACACGTGGACGTGCTAGAGCTAGAGGTAGAATTTGAAATCATAGGGGACATGGTAAACCCCCAATATTTAGAAGAACTTAAGCGGAGGTGGAAGTTAAATCTGTGGTTCCCGCGAGGGAACATATTAATAGTGTAGTTGGTACTAGTAGAGCTAGGAGATAATCTGAGGCTATAAGGGATGAATTAAGAGAAGCACTTAATCGTGCTATAGAAAGGATGAATGCAGCTGAAGAAATGGTTAATAATCTGCAAAGGAGATTATAGGAAAGGGGTACAGTAGAACCTGATATGGTAAGAGGAGAGGTTTATGAGGGAGAAGGTGTGTTTGCACGTGAGATACAAGGGGATTGTTTTGTGAGATTTCTTAAGTTTAAATCCCAATCTTTTAGAGAATCTGTAAATCCTATGGAAGTTGAGCAGTGGATTAGACATGTTGAGAAATATTTTGAAGTCTTACCAATGACAAATAGACATAAGGTTGCTTTTGCTTCATTTATGCTGGAAGGTAAGGCTTCATAATGGTGGGAAGATATTCTGCCTAGGGTGAGTACACAGGTAGAACAACCTTTAACTTTGAGTAAGTTTAAGGAAGAGTTCTTTGCAAAATACTTTCCAGATACATTTCGAACCCAACAAGAGAGAGATTTTATTCACTTAAGGCGGAGTACCTTATTTATGGTAGAGTATGATGGTAGATTTATAGCTTTTTCAAGGTTTTTACCTGAGTTAGTGAATACGGAGGAGATGAATTGTAAACGATTTTTCGATGGGTTACACTACGAAATTTGATCTAAACTCTCTTACATGGGCATAGGGAATTATGCTATACATGTGGATAAAGCATTACAGATTGAGAAGGATTTGATGGAGTTTAGAGGTATGAGAGATTGGCTGGAGAGGTCTAGATTTGAGGGACCTAGATGTGGTAGTAGTATGGGTGTATAGGGTAGGAGACCACCACAGGGGGCGTTTCTTGTCACAAGGAACTGTAGTACAGAGTCAGAGGTAAGCAGGATCTATTGCTTCTATAGCTCAGAGTAATACTAGTGGGACCATTAGATTTGGGAGACAAGCTATGGGAATTGAGAGTTATGGTAGAGGAGTAAGTATGCCATCAAGGGGAAGTGGTAATCTGATGTATTATCGAAAGTCAAGGGTTTGCTTTAGATATAATCAGACGGGGCATCAGTCTCAGAATTTCCCTACGCATATATGCTTCGTATATAGTGAGGGAGGACATGTTGCTGTAGATTATCCAGTGAAGAAATCTGCTGACGTGGGCATTGGAAGTGTTAGGAGAAGACTAGTGGAGAGAAGTGGTGGATCAGGGAGTGTGCGGGGTAGAGGTCGAGGATCAGTAGCTGAGAGAGGATGTGGTAGCCAAATTCAGTCTAGAGACTGCAGAGTCTATGCATTGACCCAACAGAATGCACAAGCCACTCCTGATGTTGTTATGGGTATGATATTTATCCTTAGTAGGCCTGCTAGATTATTGATTGATCCTGGTGCAACCCATTCTTTTGCATCTAATATTTATATGAAATCTATTGATGCTAGTGCTAGTCATTTGATGCATGCAATTATTGTTGAGGTTCCTACTTGGGATAGGAAATTCATAATCCTAATGTTTTGTAAACTCTGTTCAAGGAAATTTCAAGAAAGAAATTTTATTAGTGTGGGAGAATTGTATAGCCCAAAACCTTAATTCGAATATTTTAAAATTTTGGGTGGCACTTTGACACATGTCCAGTGCACTTGTTTAGATTTATTTTTTTTTTTAATTTGATTGGGATTTGTGAAACTTGGAAACAAATATTTAAAAAAAATTGAGTAATAAAAATATGTCTTGGTATAATTATTGAAAGTTTAAAGAGTATAGTGGGGGTAGTTTGTGGAAGAGATGTTTAGTAGAGGGATGTTTGTGAAATTAGGGGAGACTTTGTCTATAAATAGGGAGAGAAAGACCAACATTTTGCTTGATCCTTCTAGAGAGGTAGGGAGAGAGAGAAGAGAAAGAGAATAGAAAAAGAAAGAAAAGAGGAAAGAGGGAAAGGAAGAGAGGAAAAGAAGCGAAAAGATGGCAGTTTTGGCACAAATCAAGGTAAAATATTGTTTTTCCTTACTCTTAAATCATTAAGCTTGCTTACTAAACTAGATATTTGGGTTTTTGAAGTTTGAATTAGAAGATTTACTTGAGGAAAGTTTGAGAAAATGTTTGTTTCAAAAAGAGAAAAAAAATGGGTTTTTGACTAAATGTGTTGATTTATAGGTTTTGAGTTCAAATCTCCTATGGGTAGAGTAAAATCTTTGATTTAAAACCCTTAAGAACTTGTGTTTTGAATGGAATGGAAGTTTCTTGAAAGATAAGTGAAAGATTTTGAAGAAAAATGTTGTTTTCGTTAGAATTTACTAAAATCCAAACCAAACAGTCGATTGTCCCGAGTGCACAGTAGACTGTGTGGCCCTTTTGGTCATCCGACAGTCAGCTGTTCAAATACAATTGACTGTGCAACCTTCTAGGCAGATCACAGTCGACTGCCCAACATGGACAGTCGACTGTCTAAGCCCTTAAAACTGTTTTTCAGCCCCTAATTTCAAAAATAAATCATTTTTCTTATATAATTTCAACCCTAAACTCCTCCAAAGTATTTTAAGCTCTAATACTTGATAAAGATTTTAAATTTAAAACATTGGGAAGGTTTCTTTTGTTTGAAACCATAATAGAACAAATCTTGTAAAAGTTTCAAATAAAATAGACATGGGTTTGAAACTTAACTCTTGGATTTTGTACGCTTGTATAAATTCTATGATATGATTGGGTGTTAATTACTTATGTATTTAGGGTGGCTATACTAAGAATTTTTATACGTTAGGTGTGATGGGAGAAAAACACCAAAGACTAGAAAGTAATCTAAGGTTGGAGCTTGGTACAAAAAAGGTGAATTTCACCTTATTATTAGTAAGCGTTGGGAAACGTACAAATGAAAAATGAAAAGTTATATATATATATATATATATATATATATATATATATATATAAGTATAAGATATGAGTTTGGAAATGATTTGGTGTAATTGTGTTTAGGAAATTGCGATTTGATTGGTTGATGAATGATTGATTGCAAAGCATTTCATCATGAATGCATTTTGCATGATATTAATTGTTTGATGGTATATTAATGAGAGCAAGTGATGGGTGAGGCCAATAAGTCCCTTCCCACAAGGGGTGTAAGGGTACCAAAGCATATTGGACATGCAAGACCCCGTCCGGAAATGGGTGAAGAGGATCCATTGTGATATGATATAATGATTTGACGTATCAGAATGTGGAGAGACGTCCTAGTGATGATGAGATTAGTCGAGTGAAGGACAATGATATGATTGCACATTTCATTAAATTGCTTTGCATTTCATGGATGCATCATGATGATTCGCCCATGAGGGGTATGTGTTGTAATTAGCCTATGAGGGCATGTATCGTGATTGGCTTGGTGAAGGGCATGAGCTGTACAATATTGTGAATTGAAAAATATTGATAATGATGTTGCTAGCAAATGGTTGATTTTATGTGAATGTGGATGTATTATGGAATACGTGATATACGAGTATTTAATAATGTTAAATGTTGTTTTCATGATTATCTTTCCTTTGTGATAAGAAATAAGAAATAAGAAAAGCAAATCAAAAGTTCATATATAAAAGTCGTGTTATATTTATAATTACTATAATGACCTATATAGTAAAATTGATAATTAATGAGTTACTTTTCAATGCGGTTACTTTTAGTAATATGTTTCTCACTAAGCTTTTGAGCTCGCCCCTTTTATTTTTATTAACATTTCAAGAAAGCAATAAAAGTTTTATGGTCAAAAGTTGAAAGAAGTCATCATACATGTCATCCTCTTTTCTTCAATTTTTTTAGAGTCTAAGTTTACTTATAGTCTAAAAATTGTAAAAGTGTTTAAGTTAATTTTATTTGAGAAAGTTTTTCATTCTTACTAGAACCTTTTTGTAAAACTTTAAGAATCAGTTTGCTGTATTGAAAATTTTTGTGTGTAAGGAATGGTGTTGTAAAATTTGATTCATTTGTAAATGAATGTAATTTGATTTGAATTTTTGTTTAGTTACATCATAAGTCAAGGTGCTCAATGCTGAAAGGTAATGGAGTCGTTCCGAGTAACGCCAACTCGGGATGGGTCGTTACAAAAGAGACCAAGTGTTGCAATTTTACTGAAAATAGGACAATGTTTCCTTTGCTTTTCCAATATTTCCCTTTGCAAATAGAGATAAAATAAGTGTAGCCAACTTCTAACAAAAGAATGAATTCAAGCTCCGCATGATCTAAAATAATTGTCAAGCATTATAAATATTCAAGATTCAAAATAAGACTAATTGGTTGTTGATTGATTAAATAATCAAGACAATGAGCTCATCAACCAATAAAAAATATGTTCAAATTAGAAAGATCTATAAGTATTTAAAAAATACTTACTCCCCCTGAATATATACACCAACATATAAATTTCAATTATCAATCAAAGATCATTTTCAGGCTAGGTTAGATTCAATAAATAGATGATTATCAATTCAATGCAAAGATAATCATTATTTTCAAACTCAAGCATATATAATAGAAAATTTAATATTTAGCTCATGCTTGATAAATAAATAACTCAAAGATAATTCTGAAATCTAAATTCAAGCTCATCACTTGATTTATCCAATGTCAAATCAAAGAGAATTTATCAAATTTATATTTAAAAATAAAGGAGTATAAGATAGGGATTTGTACCATACTTTCTTCTTTAATGTAAGTTGTGAGAATAAATGTCCAATTACTATTCTTATTTTTTCTATTTGTTATTAATAATCAATTAAGAACTAAATTGTGAGAAAAATGAACACATATAAAGCTTTTTGGATAGACTTAACAGAGTCCATTAGTAGATGAACAAAAACATAAGTAATGCTAAGTATTTTCAACTACTTCACTAGAATATTAGATTTCTAAGCAAAATTTGACAAAGTCTCCTCTGTTTTTAGGACATTTTCCTCCCTGTAACACAAGATAATTCAAAGCATCTAATTCAAGCAATATCAATGATCAACTTAAATAGCTCATAAATCAACTCATATGATTTCTTCATTTTTATTATAGAAGGGAATGGAGTTTCTCCTTAACTTATGCATTCAGTAGAAAAGATATAAGAACATGTTTTGCATAAGCATGCATTTATAAATATTTTATCCTATCTAGCCTGACCAGCAGTCAAGCCACCATGTCCAACATGCTGTGGACTAGGTGCATACTCGTCAGTTTCCATGGCAGTGGGAGGAGCTGCATGATTAGGTACATCGTCGTCATCATCTTTATCATCATCATCCTCGATCCGAATATTCCTATCAGCCTTGGAATGAACCATGCTATTCTGAGTCGTGCACCCCATCTTCTTTAGTTAAGATACATTGATGATGTCTTTGGGATCGATGTCTTGAGCTTTGGAAGCAGGCAAGGTAACTTTGAAGTGTCGGAGGATCAAGGTGATGAGCATGCCATAGGGGAGGCACCCCGAGTCATGAGTTTCCCCATTGAGCATATTGTCCGGCAGGAGGGGTTAGATATTGAAATGGTATCTAGTTTTGAGACATCAAGTTAATACTATGTCTATTTTTAACATATAACCCTGACTCTCGAGTCGATGGCGGATGGTCCAACTCACAATGAGGTTGAACAATTTTGAGTCGAGAGGCATGTCACTACACTAAGGAAATGTAGTGGGTAGAAAAACATAGTTAGGGTCTCCCCTAACTATCTGACATGCCTACTCATAATCAAAATTTTCCGACCATCCATCTAGACTCCACGAGATCCCTGCCATGGGAATTCTCAGCAAACTGACCAATAGGTCAGTGTTGACCTCAAACTCTATACCCATCAAACTAGTCTTAAACCTGAGAGCTAGGGGACTGAGTTTTACTATATTGGCATAGAATTGATGAACAAGGCGGGGGTAGTATTTGTGGTGGATGTTAACAAGTGGTGTGAGGCCTATTACCTCAAAAACATGAAGTATATCAAAATTAGTACGGCGAATAGAATTGAAATCTACGAATCTACCCGTCATGATTTTCTTATTTCTAATCACAGTGTTATACCTGCCTTTGAAGGCAGGATTCCAGAACAACGAGTCATCGAGCTTGGTTCTCACTTGCTTGCTCTATAAACCAACTATCCCTTTACCTCTCGAGTCCAGTGTCGAGGACTTCCGTGATCTAGGGTTCGTAGGTGCGTGAAGTCCGGCAACGGTTGTTTTCACTCGTATTCTCTCAGACAATTTAGGAATTTTCGGTGAGTGAGAAATTTTTGGGAAAAAAATGAAGATTCAACTAGTAAAATTTGAAAATGATGTGATTTGAAGGATGAATAGGGGTTCTATGGAGTTATTTCAAGAGATTTTGGGCTAAAAACATGGATTTTTTAGAGAAAGAAAGCTAGGGTTTTGCGAAAATGGCATGAAATCTGAAGAAAAAAATTAAACAACTATATAGAATCGCGATACCAGTCAACTGGGTTAGGGTACCAGCCAACTGGGTTCTTCATAATCTGGGAATTTTTTGATATACCAATCGATTGGGTCAGGGTACCAGTCGACTGGTAAAACTGACAAAAAGACATTAGTCGATTGGTTTGACCTTACTAGTTAACTGGGTTGTCCAAAACATTTCAAATTTTTGGCTCCAACCTTGTCTTGTGATACCAGTCGACAGGTAGACTGGACAGTGAGTTACCAGTCAACTGGATGGTCCCAACTAGTCAACTGGGTAAATGGACAAAGAGATACTAGTCGACTAGGTCATCGTCGACTAGGCCTTTCAAAAATCATAAAATTTTGAGCTCCAAGTACGAATTTTGCAAGAAATGTTTTATTTATGCCATATTTAGTGAGAGAAATATTAAATAGGAGTTAATATTCATTCGCTAAATGACAAGTATGCATATGATGAGTATAGATGCAATCAAACACACATATGTTCACAGTTTGTTAAACCTATTAATAGTCTTATCTTGCAAAAGCTATATTCATTTAAGAGCTTTGTAAGGATGTCAGCAATTTGATCTTCCAAAGAAATAAATTCTAATCTAATATTACCGTTTTGAGCATGATCTCTTATGAAGTGATGTCTTATCTCTATATGTTTGGTTCTTGAATGTTCAATTGAGTTTTTTGTCAAGTTGATAGCACTAGTACTATCACAATGAATTGGTATATTCTTAAAATTCATGCCATAGTCTTCTAGTTGTTGTTTCATCCACAAAACTTGTGCACAACAACTTTCGGCGGCTACATATTCCGCTTCGGCAGTTAATAGTGCAACTGAATTCCATTTCTTAAAGAACCAAGAGGTTAACATTACACCTAAAAATTGGTATGTTCCACTAGTACTTTTTCTATCTAGCCTACTACCTGCAAAATCAGCATTCGAGTATCCAACAAGCTCAAAAGTTGGTTTTCTATAATACCATAATCCTAGATTTTGAGTGCCTTGTAAATATCTTAGGACTATGTTTATGACAACTATATCTGATTCCTTAGGATTAGCTTGAAATCTAGCACACATACATACATTGAACATTGTATTAGGACTACTTACAGTTAGATATAGTAAAGCTCCTATCATGCTTCTATAAGTTTTAGTATCTACACACACTTACCTCCTTCGTCTAGGTCAAGTTTTGTAGAAGTGTTCATAGGAGTGCCAATTGACTTTGAGCTTTCCATCCCAAACCTCTTCAGTAGGTCCTTAGGGTATTTTGATTGATTGATGAAGATACCTCCTTACAATTGTTTGATTTGGAGTCTAAGGAAGTAGGGAAGCTCTCCCATCATGCTCATTTCAAATTCACCTTGCATATACTTAGCAAAATTTTGGCACATGGTTTTATTAGAAGTACCAAATATAATATCATCAACATATATTTGGACTAATGGTGTCTTTTTTGTCAGTTTTTGTAAAGAGGGTTGTATCTATTTTTTCTCTTGTAAAACCATTTTCAATTAAAAACTTACTTAGTCTTTCATACCATGCTCTTGGAGCTTGCTTCAATCCATAGAGAGCTTTAGAAAGCTTATAGACATGGTATGGAAGACTAGGATTTTCAAAACCAAGAGGTTGCTCAACAACACCTTTTCTTCTATAAAAACCATTTATAAAGGCACTTTTCACATCCATTTGAAATAGCTTAAACTTATTAAAGCATACAAAGGCTAATAACATACGAATGGCTTATAATCTAGCTACAGGAGCATAAGTCTCATCAAAGTCTATTCCTTCTTCTTGATTGTAACCCTTGGCAACTACTCAAGCCTTGTTCCTAGTTACTATTCCATTTTATTTCTATGTACCCATTTAGTTCCTATAATCGTGTGATTCTTTGGTCTAGGAACTAGAGTCCATACTTTATTCCTTTCAAATTCATTTAATTCTTCTTGCATAGCTTTTATCCAATCAATATCCTTTTTGGTTTCTACAAAAGTTTTAAGTTCTACTTTAGATAAGTAAGCTACACAATTGCAAATATTTTTTATAAAGGATCGAGTTCTTACCCTTTGTGAAGGATCACCAATCACTTGATCGATTGGATGATAATTCGCATACCTCTAATCTTTGGGAAGACTATCCTCTTGTTAACCTATAGATGGTTGATCAAGATTGAGAGCATCTACCTCTTGACTATTTGAGGTTGGCTTTCCTTCGGATCAACAATGGGAGTAGGTGTATCCATTCTTGGAATAAAATCTGCATCATCATTAAAAGATATTACTCTACTACTAATTGGGTTAGACTCATCAAAGGCAACATGTATGGATTCTTTAACCACTAGAGTTCTTTTGTAAAGTCTCTATAAGCTTTACTAGAGATTGAATACCCTAAGAATATCCCTTCATCGGTCTTTGAGACAAATTTACCTAAATCAGTTTTATTGTTATTTAGGATAAAGCACTTACAGCTAAAAGCACAAAAATAAGAGATATTAGGCTTCCTACCTTTCATAGTTCGTATGGAGTTTTATTGAGTATAGGCCTAATTAATACTCTATTTAAAATATAGCAAAAAGTATTTATGATTTTCGCCCAAAAATATTTTGGTAAACTATTTTCACAAAGCATGGTCCTAGCAAATTCTTCTAGAACTCTATTTTCCCTCTCAACAACTCCATTTTGTTGAGGAGTTCTAGGTGCTGAAAAATTGTGATCAATTCCATTTTCATCACAAAATTTTGAAAAACTTTGGTTTTCAAATTCTTTTCAATGATTACTTCTAATACTTGAAATAGAAATCCCTTTTTCATTTTGAACCTTCTTGCAAAAGTTCACAAATCCTTTATATGTTTCATCCTTGTAAGCAGTAAAAATAACAAAGGTATATATTGAATAATCATCAACAATAACAACAGCATATTGATGGCCACCTAGAGTAATGGTGCTTATTTGACCAAATAAATCCATATGTAAAAGTTCCAATGGTCTAGAGGTTGAGATTACATTTTTTTTATTTAAAAGAAATTCTAGTTTGTTTTCCCATTTAACAAGAATCACAAACCTTGTCTTTTTCAAATTTGATTTTGGGAAGTCCAATAACTAAATCGTTTCTCAAAAGAATTTTAAGCAATTCCATGTTCACATGGCCAAGTCTTCTATGCCATAGCCATGCGTTTTCACTAAAAGCAGGAAAACATTTTTCATTTTCCGAATGCAAAGATTTTAAATCAACTAAATAGACATTGTCATGTTTGTGGCCAACAAACTTGATCTTGTTAGTTACTCTTGATGTCTATTACTAGACAATTGATTAGGGCATGAAAATGCACTTCAAATAGAGTTAATTATATGCATTTGTTGAGATTAATTTTGACTATTCATTGAATTTCTTGACAAGTGTGATCCTTTGGAGAATTCTGTGTTTTAGTGTGTTTTGCAGATTTTAAAAAACAAATAAGCCTTAAACAAAAAAATATATAAAATATGTTCGAAAGAATCCACAACATGTAGACCAGTTCAGGGTAGGGAAACCGGGTTTCCCAAGAGGAGTGCAACAAAATCCATCATTTTTAGACTATTAAAGATAAATTTAGCATTTTACCAAGTCATGTTGTCACTAGCAAAGGGTGAAAAGGAGTTTCACTAAATTGCCAGAATTGCCTATACATATCAATCATATTTGCGGATTAAACTGTACTGATTCAGGAAGAATCAAGAGATGAGCCATATATGCTTAGAAAGATCTAGATGTCTATTTTCTGAAGAATTTTACGGCTCGTAAATATGATTTTTCTAGAGAAAGTAATGGTTGTTGTAGTAGACAAAGGTAAAATTGTTCGTGATTTCAGCGTGATAGAAGTGAAAGAGCTATTAAATTCTAATTTTATTGGGATTTGCATGGCCTGGACAACAGCACAATTGGACCAATTCTAGACAGCAAAAACCGGGCCTGGACAGTAGCAAATGCACGGCCTGGACAACAGCAGAAGCACACGGTCTAAACAGAAACACTATAGAGACTTTTCTGTCTACAAAACCGTCTCCATACAGCTATATATAGGATTTTAGACTCAGAGAACAGGGGGCTGAAGAGATACACACTGAGTTTCTAGAGAGTTATTGTGATTATATATTATCAGCTAGGCTAAGTTTCAACCAAGGTGAAGAGATGAACTCTTAGACATAGCGGGTTTGGCTTGTATTTAATTCAGTATTTGTGTTTTTAACATTGAATAATTATTTTGAGTTATTCCCTTTATTTAATATTGAAGTTGATGTTTTTGTGTGACAGACAATTATATTTTCTTCTCCCATAGATTTTATTTAACTCCAGTGATTGTTGTTCTTTTTCTCCATATAAGTTCAGTCATGCTTCTCTTATGTGTGGAATTTAGGATGCAATTGATTTCAATATATTAATTATATATGCTAGTCTTTTATTGTGTTATTGTCTCCGGATATATCGTTGATTTAGGATAACATATATGATTGACCGTTGCATTGCTTGTAAAAACAAGAAGGGGATTTCTCATAATAATTTACAAAAGAATATTTTTAGTGCTTTCACTATTATTTTTCGATTAAGTATTTGGGATGTGAAATACATAGTTGAGTTACAATTACTGAATTGATACAAGTTGAAGCTGTGAAATTTAGGAGGAATTCTTGGACCTTTGTGTTACTCATTATTGATTTCTTTCACTTAATTCAATTATATCATTTAATTCTCAACATTTTCTTAATATTAATTTTTAATTTTGTTTCCATTATTTTTTGCCTAAGACTTTGATTGTAGAATGTTCTCTTCGTGGGATCGACACCCCATTCTATACTGCTGTTACTGCACAGTATTTCTTGGGCATAATTTCACAATGAGAGGATTCAAATATGACTTTGTTGCCCTTATCACATAGTTGACTAATACTAAGTAAATTTGGCTTAAGGCCTTGCACATATAAAACATGGTCAATGGTTGAGGAATCATTACCTACTTTGCCATGCCCAATAATCTTTATCTTTGTGTTGTCTCCAATGGTGACGTGTCCACCATCCCTTAGAGTTAGTTCTTTGAACATGCTTTGATCACCGGTTATGTGCTTTGAGCATCCGCTATCAAGGTACCAATAGTTACCTTTTTCCTTGGTGTGGAGACATATCTACATTACACAAGGATATACAAATGCACTTTTAGGTACATAAAATTTCTTGGGTCCTTTAGGGTTAGTTCTAGAAAATATGACTCCTTTAGGGACCCATACTTTCTTAACATTATAAGGTGCTCTATAATTGTAGACATGTTGGTGATTCATGATCCTAGGATGATAGTTATTGAAGTTTCTAGGATTTTTTGAATACGTATGCCTATAGTTCATTGGATAAGCATTCCTATGATACATGTTTCTATCATGAGAGTTATGAACATGCATGTTAACTCTCGGACATGCATGATGGTAATTTCTAGGATGTGCATTTGTAGCATGTGAGTTGTGAACATGCATGTTATCCCTAGGATAGGTATGATGGTAATTTCTTTGATGTGAATTCCTTGAACGATTATTCCTAGAATTTGCATGTCTTGAATGAGTATACATATATGCATATGAATTTCTAGGATTTTTACCTCTAGCATTAAAATTCTTAGCATTTAAATTTAAATTTACATTCTTAGGCCTACTAGCATACATTGACAGAGTTTTTTAATCTTGCTAGTGGCCTTAGAGGTGGAGGGTTCATCCACACATATTGCTTTCATGAACAAAGTCTCTTTTGACTTTTGTTTGCCTAATGAAGAATAACCCAAGCCGGATTTTCCTCCACTCAACCTTTGGCAAGATAGCACTTCATTTAGTTTTTCTTTTCCAAGCATAAGCCTAGATATAGTGCTATTCAATTCAATTACTTTCTTTTTTAAAATATCATTTTCATTTTAAAAAAAATCTTGTGATGAATTATAAAGCATGGAAGATAGTTTTTCTTTTTCTTCCTTTAAACCTTCAATCTCTTTAGAAAGAGATGAGACTTCCTTCTTGAGAGCAATGTTTCTACAACAAAATTTTTTCAATTTTTCATGAATTTCATTTATTACTTCAATTAATTCTTCACTACTACTAACAATATTGTTATTATTAGAATGGAAGAATTTGATACCTCATTTTCATCATCAATTGCCATCAAGTAAAGGTTGGCCATCTCCTCGTATCCAACATCATTGTCCAAAGATTCTTCTTCTTATAACTCCATGTGGTTGCAATCATGGCTTTCTTTTTGAAGCTCTTATATGGTTTGCTTGTTTTTGGACAATCGGCCTTGAAGTGACCGGGCTTCTTGCAACCAAAGCATGCAATAGGTTCCCTTTTTGAAGTGGAATCCTTTGTGTAAGGTTTTTTGCTCTTTTTTAAGAACTTATGAAACCTTTTGGTGATTAAGGTCATTTCACTGCTCTCATTCTCTTCTTCCTTTTTTTCCTCTTTGTTATTTGCAGAGGCTTTGAGAGCAATCAATTTCTTATTCTTCTTATCATCATTGGAAACGGGATTCATTTCTTCCATCTCATATGTCAATAGTGATTCAAGAAGTGTTTCGACATCAATTTTGTCGAAATCATTGGCCTCCATTATGTCTGTCTTCTTTGCTTTCCAAGTGGATGGCAAAGATCTTAAGATCTTCCTTGTTAGTCCAAACTCCTTAGTGTTCCTATCAAGAAGCTTTTAACCGTTAACAATAGTGGTAAAACATGAGTGCATTTGAGAAATAGTTTCGTTAGGAGACATTTTGAAAGACTTATACTCGGACATTAGCATATAAATTTTTGATTTTTTTTACTTCGATAGTGCCTTCATTTGTAACTTGTAATTTATACCAAATCTCCTTAGCTGAAACACATGCATAAATTTTATTGTACTCAACGATATCTAAAGCACAATGTACGATGCTAGTGGCTCTACTATTTAGAGACATCATTATATAATCCTCTTCATTAAACTCCGTTTTGAGTTTAGACATTGTATAATTGATCTCTCCAATAGTTATTTCCTTTGTAGGAATTCTAGGTCCTTCTTCAATGAATCTCCATAAATTTTAATCTTGTCCTTCAACGAAGATTTTAATTCTACTTTTCTAGTAGTTATAGTTTGAGCCATTGATTAAAGGAGATCTAGTATAGGAATGTCCTTGGTATAGCTATTAGATGCCATCGGATCAACTCAAGGATTTTAAGCTTGAAATTGAGTACAAAGCTCTGATAGCAATTGTAAACCGAGATACAAACCCAAAAGAGGGGTGAATTGGGTTTTAAAACTTTTTGCTGATCAACTCATAAGTTTTTAACAGTTCAATCAAGCAAGGCACACAACAAATAATATGCTTGAAAATAAAGGAGTTAAGGAAGAGAATATGCAAACTCCGTTTATAGTGGTTCGGCAATATCAAAATCTCTTCGACCTTACGTCCACTCTCTTCAAGGAACCTGCTTGAAGTAATCCACTAAATGTAGTGAGCAACTTCATGGGTGTTGCACAAACCTTACAAGCAATCTCTTCCACAAGGAAGTTACAAAGAAGTGTTTAATCCTAAACACTCTAAGAGTTACACCAACTCTTTCTCTTTACAATGAATGGTATTAAATATAGAAGAATGGTAGAGAGATAGCAATGAATGCTTTACAACAAGAAGATTATCTCTCTTTCAAGAAGAAGCTCAAAGAATGGCTCACAATAAATTTTTCAAGGCTTTTGAGAGTATTAATGAGCTATAAGATGAATTGAATGTTCTCTAATTCTTTTTAAATGCTCATTTGAAGATGGTTTTTATAGTATTGGACTTATATGGCTGTTATACACTAATTTTGTAGATTTGGAGCATTAAATACTCAAGTTTCGTATCTCCAACAGTCATATTTTTGAATTACCAGTCGACTGGGTCCTCATACCAGTCGACTGGGTCAAGTGAAAAAAGTTTACTTTAAGGCTAAGGGAGAGTACCAGTCGACTGGGTCATAGGGTTTGATTTGTGGCATCCAAAAATTTGGCAGGAGCGAAGCTTCGAGAACATCCTGTGTGAATAGTGGGTCATGGAAGCTGAGTTCATCTAGGACGTCATGACTCCGGCATTTGAAGGCTTCGTTGATTCTCCCTTCCATCTCCTTGATCCGTTTGTCCAGGTCGAGGTTGCTTCTGGAGGAGGAGCCTCCTCTAGATCTACTGGCATGAGGTGGTTAAGACTCTGTAGTGGAACGACTGTCAATGGGGAGCCCGTTATTAGGAGGGCTAGTTTGCTTGGGAGCGCAGTGCGTAGATGGGGGTGAGGGCTGTCAACCTCCTCTCCAGACTTTGGCGGCCAGGTCCGTCACCAAACGAGATAGCTCTAAGAACTATGCTTGAATCATTGGAATAGTAGGATGCATTGAGGTGCCTCCTCTGAGATCTTCAAGAGGATCCATCTCCACATGACGAGGTTGTTGCATTCCCGGAAAAGCTCGCGGGTCGCAACCAAAGGTCATGTTCAGACACAGCAGGGAACTTTGAGTCGAACTGTTGGTTATGAGAATTGTTTTGTGTAGGTGTGGCGCTGGTTCTGACGATTCCTTTGCTAGTATTCTTGGTGGTGTTTCTAGGCAGCATGGCAACAGATGAGTTCTTCAGATTTCGTCCCTTCTATTGGTTAGCGAGAGATTGTTTTCAGACGGACGGCGCCAATCTGTTGATGCCAAAAAATCTGCTACTGAGTTGGAGATCCGGAATCCTGAGGTCTTCCGGAGGGAGAGGGGGTGGTGCCTCCGAAGACTCTCCGATGCTTTTGTTAGTGAGAAAATGGAGAGGATAGTAGTAGTGATAGTGTTCATAATGCAATTGAATCGTGTTGAGATCTGCGTACCTTGGGCCTTTGATAGTAGTTCGGGGAGCTAATTCATTTCGTACTTAGGACGACGCAATCCCTGAGATCCCGCTTTTCTTTCGAGGGGTCTTGTTACGTGTTCAGAGATGATGTAGTCCCCGCAATCTTACTTTCATTTTTGCATGTGAGAAACTTGTGAGTGATTACAATTTCGTCATTCGTTCTGCTACGTGTTCGTCATCGATGCTGCCACGAATCATTTGATCATCAGAGAAAGAATTACCCATGTGTTACCAAACTACTTAAGAGTGAATTTATTTACTACATCATATACCAAGAAGTTCAAGACTAAGTTGATATCATCCACGGTACGTACAGTCTACTCTCGGGAAAGCATTTTGATACAGAGAAATTAAATGAAGAAGCACGGATCTGCATTGGGTAAAAACTTTCTTATTCTTTCAAGCTCAGATTTACCTTTTTTTTTAATGGCAAGTTCAGATTTACTTTATTTGCTCTTCTGAAACAAAAACAAAAACAAAAAAAAGGTAAAACACGTGGGCGCATGTCGACAGCAATTGTGTCGGTGCCTGTGGGCGATATTTGCTGATGAGTACTTAATCTCTCAAGAAGAAGACTTCACCATTGCGTGTTTTAATGGAAAATTTGCGCAAGTCTCCAATAAAAAAGCAAGTATACACTTTTATTTGCAACAAGTTTTTTTTTTTTTTATCAAACTTTTATTTACAACAACCTGGTACAGCTAAAAAAAGCAAAAGTACAGCCACATGTTGTCTTGGCTAGCATGAAAATAATATAATTCCTTGGGCATTTCTGGAAAAGTAAAATCTTAGGACAGTGGGGTTAAGGCTTCTGTTTGGTTTTGGAATTATTTATAAGTGAACATTAAAATGAGGGTTATTTTTTATTCATTTACAGGCAATAATTTTGTTGAGTAATGATTAAATTATAGTATTGGTTGCAACTTGGCATCATAGATTGAAACATGGGTCACATTCATAGAGAAAAACAGAAATGTGGATCACAGTGGGGTATTCATTTATTTTTAAAAAAAATTTAGGTGCGGATTAGATCCTTTGATTTAGTGATAATCTTCGCATCTTTCATATTTGTTGTTGTTTGTTCTTTTCTTTAATTGTCTATCTTTTAGAAAAATATTATCTCAATTGAATATCAAACTAATACAGGTAACTTACTCCTAATTTCGTAATCAAGAAGCAATTGTTAGAGTTAAAAAGAGTGTTTAAGAAAAATTCTTAAATATGACATCAAACACGGTAACATATATCCGACATCATAAGTGGAGATTTAAAAAAAATATATTTAACAAATCGCAAAGCACAATCATTTAAACAATGATCTAACTTGCTCACAATTTCTAACGATCAAACTCAATATCTCAAAGCATTCAAGTATATTAGATTTAAGATGGTAACCAATGAGCCAAAGCTTACCGGTTCAAATTCAACTCACATTTAAATTATGTACTTTTATCGATTATAGCTATGTTTGGTGCCAGACTTAAAGCCACTTCAAACTTGTTTTAAGTAGCTTTAAGCAAGGTGTTAAACATGACCTATATGGGTTGTGTGCTCAACTTTGGAAACTCGGGTGTATATGAAAAGAGATTATTTTGCTATGAGTAAATAATTTTTATTAAGATCGATTGCCCTTATTGCACATTTAAAACTTTAATTGAATTAGTCTTTACATTAGGGTTAGCTTTTCCCTCCATTCCACTAAATTCAAACATAGAGTAAATCTTGTAATTGGTTCACATTTTAAAAATGAGTTTTAGTAAAAATATACCCTTTACATCAATCCCTTTTTTTTATTTTTTATTTATCGAACCTTCACATCAATCTTTGAATATTTTTAGTTGCACTTACCTTTTATGAAGGAGTTTTAATCCAACATTTCAACTTTTTTTTTTGTTTTCTATTTTTTAAAATTTTGAAAAAAAAAATGAATGTCAACTAACTTAATTGATAAAGTTATATGTTGTTCGCTCACACCAAAAATGAGAGAGAGTTACCTCTTATTATTTAACCAATAAACACGTAATTTGAAAAAAAAGTTTGAAGTAAAATTATTTTTTGTTTTTCAATTTCAATTCGTTTCATTCTATAGTTTATGAGACACCATCATTCACACTTTTCACTCCCATGTTTTATTTATAGGTAAGTTGTAGCTACATCTTTAAAGTTGGTCATAAACTTTAAACTTTCATATAAAATTACAAATGTATTTTATAGTGTAGACAAATATTAGAAAATTTAACAAAATTAAGTTGAATGATGACACGACATCATGTGCTTTTTTAGTTTAATTCAAAAATTAACTCTTATTTAATATTTCAACATGTTAAAGGAAAGAGAATTTTCATATGATTTTCGATAATTTTTTCAGACGATGGAATGCAATTGTCTTTTTTTTTTTTTAAAGTTAAGATGCAATTGTTTTAATTATCAAACTTTTTTTAAATAGTTTTTTTATGGTCAAAATTGATTATATAGTTGTAATTTACTCTTTATTTGTTTGTAAAAATTTAGTATGTTTCTTAATGCTAAACACACCTTTTATTTTTCGTAGTAGTAAAATCCAGCCCACTGGTTAGTTGTAACACTTGTTGGAAAAGGACCCATGGTATTACAGTAAAACCGTGTCTCTGATTGTCAACATAGTGCCATCCGTACTCTCTCTGTAAACCGTACTCTTCGTTAACGTATTTCCCGTCATCGCTCGTTCCTCGCTCTGAGACTCGTTTTCTCTCTCTCTAAAGACCACTAATTGGTTCCAGTCTTTTCTCATCAAGTCAAACCAGAAAATTCAATTGAAATCGTTTTATATATTTCTGCGACTGAATACTTTCACATTCTTCTTCTTGAAGATTACAAGATCCACATTTCCAATCTCGTGGTATTGTCTCTCGTAATTCTCTTGCGATTCTGTTTTTATTTTTTCTAAAAGTAACATAAAATATAGTTCATCTCATCGGTATGGTGTTCTTTGATTACTCATTGGATTTTTGGTTCTTTGATTTTTTTCTGCAAATTTATTTCATATTTGATGCATTTGGTTGTTCTTCATGAGCGAAATCTTACATTTATTTATATTCGTTAATTTTCGATTTCTTATTTGATGCATTTTGTTTTCTCTCTCGATCTGTTCACGTTTCTAGGACCAATTGTGAGAAACCCTTGATTAATTTTTATTTGGTTGCCTGGAATCTGCAAGAAACAGGGCAGAAACTGACTTTTGATTTTCTGATTTTGCATTAATTAGCACTTGACAAACTAAACTAGTGGATTTCAATTCATTTTGTTAATCATTTTCCTCTCATACAAACATAGGCACCTTTTTTTTTTTCTTTCTAATACTAACTTCTGTTTTGTTGTCGTTGTTAAACATATCAATATTTAGATTTAACTGTTTGACAATGAAACCTACAGATCTTGGCAAACAATTATCATCCGCTACAATGACTTTGAGTAATGACGATGCCCACTCGGTGGCTAGCAATGGGGATGTGCAGAAACCCTTCAAAATCTTTGTTGGGTACGATCCACGCGAAGATCTCGCGTATGAGGTATGTCGCTATTCCATCTTGAAGCGGTCTACAATCCCTGTTGAGATCACACCAATTGTTCAATCAGATCTTAGGAAGAATGGACTATATTGGCGGGAGATGGGCCAATTGGAGAGCACTGAGTTCTCTTTTTCACGGTTTTTGACTCCATACTTGGCCAATTACGATGGTTGGGCAATGTTTGTTGACTGTGACTTTCTCTACTTAGCTGACATTAAGGATTTGAGGGACTTGATTGATGATAAATATGCAACAATGTGTGTTCAACATGATTATACCCCGAAAGAGACAACGAAAATGGATGGGGCAGTGCAAACTTTGTATCCGAGGAAGAATTGGTCTTCCATGGTGCTTTACAATTGTGGGCATCCCAAGAACAAGGTTTTGACCCCCGAGGCTGTGAATACACAGTCGGGTGCCTTTCTTCATAGGTTTCAGTGGCTTAATGATGAGGAAATTGGATCAATCCGGTTTGTTTGGAATTTTCTCGAGGGGCATAACCAGATTGTTGAGAATGACCCAAAAACGTTTCCAAAAGCAATACATTACACTCGTGGAGGGCCATGGTTTGATGCTTGGAAGAATTGTGAGTTTGCAGATATTTGGCTGAATGAGATGCAAGAGTACATGGAGGGATCGGAGAAGAAAATTGAAGTGGCAAATTAGATAGGATCTGCTGGTTCCTGGGTTACATTTAGATTTTTGCTTTACCAGTAAATCTTCTCTTGCTCTATTCTTTATGTTGTATATGGTATGTGTATCCTAGATCCAATGATGCTTCTACAGAGAGTCAGATATTATTTCATTGTTAAAGTTATAAGAATAGGCATTGAAGGCATACATATATGCTTTAATGGTTCATTGTTTTATTAAGTGATAACTACATCTGGTTGTAATCCCTGATTCGTTATGCAATGCTATTGATTATTTATCACACCTTGGTGTCTTTTCTTCTTTACTTTTTTTTGTTATTAACTTCGGTAAGTACAGTGGAGTACAACAGCGACGTAGCTAATGCTGAATAGATGAGTGAAGCATTAGTCATTTTATTTGGTTTCTCCCGTAGCTGCTTTTAGGTGTCTAGCTTGAAACCAGTTCTTGCCTTTTCTTTTCCTGGTCTGATTGATCTGTAGATTTTAGGGTTCTCACTTCTGCTTATCATTTTAGGGCTCCGTTTGAGGCAATTACAAGCTCGAATTACCTTTGGTGGCCACTGGCTAAGAAATGTTTGAATGAATAATTGTAGTTTACTCCTGTTTTAATATTTTGATGTGTAGATGTGAATTCTGCTGTTAAGAAACATAATCATCAAGTGATTGACTCTGTAAGTTACTTGTAATTATATCATCAATAGTTGTTCTTCCATCTATAAGTTTAAAAGCTACACAATTTAAGCCATTATATTCTACGGAATGATATCTTTTCCAAAGTTGGAAAAGAAAGATGTAGTTTTGATTGCACACATGGGAAGTGAAATATTAGAAAGGGCAACTCATACAATATGGAGAAGCTCGTAAGGGCAGCTGAGGAAGAGAAATTTTAGAAAAATGAGACAAGAAATAGAAGCAGAAATGGAGGCCTGAATGAAAGAGTAATTGGTGGAAATGAGGGTAGACATGATGCAAGGGCTGTGATGCTGGTTTCGCCGATACAAGTTGATGTGGAAAAATATACCCTCCTACTAGAAAGTAACACTTAGGCAAAGCTAGTGGTAGTCCGGTAATTTCAATTGTCCCAAGCCCTATAAATAAGAGCTCCCATAATGGTAACTCATTCATAATTACACACTTTTATTGTTTTTCTCTCCCCACTTTATACTCTAACTTAAGCATCGGAGGGTCTTCCGGAGAAAAATACTCTTGGTCGACTTTCCTTGTAGGTACCTTAGATTAGGCTCACCCAAACTAGCTCAACCCAAATAGATTAAATCAAACTCGACTCCAGCAGTTAGCCCAATTCGACTTAGGAGGACCCGACTTATTTCTAATATCAACAGATTGATATCGCCAATGAGAATGACAAAATTTTATCTGTTAAACGATGTCGCCTAGAAAGAATCAAACTATCCTAAAGAGTAGGGATAAGCATGGGTAGGTTTGAGTCGGGTTAGTCTAAAAATTCAACCCAACCCAATCATACCGGGTTGGAAAAATCTCAACTTAAACCAACCCATTCAAATCGATTTGGGTCACTGGTTTCACATATTTTTTTATTAAAAAATTAAATCATACATAGTACATAATAAAGTAAAATGTTCCAACACATCAGAAGTTCTTTTAGGAGGTTTTTTACTTGAGTCACTTACCTTTTCCTTTGAAGCTATACTTTTTTTTTTTTAAAGTTGAAAGAGCCTATGAAGTTGAAGATGAATCCTTAGGGTCCATCTGCCATACTTGACATTTGTATTATTAATGAGAGGAAATTGTTATTTACAAGAGAAACAAAATGTCCTGATCCAAATTACAAGAAAATCAAAATATACTGTATTTGCAAATCTCATCCAACCTTAACTTAAACTAACCCATTCAAATCGATTTGGGTCACTGGTTTCACATATTTTTTTACTAAAAAATTAAATTATACATATTACATAATAAAGTAAAATGTTCCAACACATCAGAAGTTCTTTTAGGAGGTTTTTTACTTGAGTCACTCACTTTTTCTTTTGAAGCTATACTTTTTTCTTTTTTTTAAGTTGAAAGAGCCTGTGAAGTTAAAGATGAATCCTTAGGGTCCATTTGCCATACTTGACATTCATATTATTAATGAGAGGAAATTGTTATTTACAAGAGAAACAAAATGCCCTGATCCAGATTACAAGAAAATCAAAATATACTGTAGTTGCAAATCTCAAGAAACATATGAAAAGAAAGGGAAATATTGAGGCTAAATTCCATATTAATATGTATTATAGAAACTGATTATACAAAGTTTTATAAAGAACAAGCAAATTACTATCATATGTTAAATTATTTCTTGACATTTGTATTATTAATGAGCATCCTCTTCTCTGATCATGAACCTTATTAAACTTTTTTCCTACTTGTGTTCCGTTGCATTTACTTTTTATATTTTAGATGAATTTTATTCTAAAGTTTTCAGAATAAGCTTTAACTCTTTTGTGATTATCTAAGTGGAAAAAGAACAGCAGGCAGCTAGCTGTCTGTAAGTCAGGGAATTGCAGAAGATACATTTGATTTGGTTTATGGTTTTGCTACTGTTGGTGATGGTTTAAGTAAATATGTTGCTACTTGGTTTCTGGCAGAATGGCACACGAAGTTGATTACCCTAGTGAAAAAAAACAAGAACAAACTACATACCTTGCTTTATAGAAGTGGAACAGGAATAAAGATGAACAAAATGGGTATTGTCGCTAGAGGGATGAAAATAAAGCTGATAAAAACAAAAATCATCATATTTATAACAATAAAGGAATTAAATTAAAGAAATAGTAAGCAAATTAGAGGAGTAAAAACAATGAATTAGTGATATTAAATCAGACCTAAAAAGAGAGAGAGGGAGCTTTGTCAAAGCCTAGCCACAACGAGAGAGAAGAAGAGACTAAAGTGATCGAGTGATGGGGTTCAAAGTAAGCAATTCTTAGAATAACAAATCATTCCTTGATAACTTTTTCCAAAAAATACCCATTATAGTATTGTCAAATAACACCAGGCTATGATAGTATGACCTATTTGGAGTATCTGCTACATATTTTACACACAAGTAGTTAGAATGGACATTTTATAATTATATATTTTACAATTATATTATAATTATTTATACACTATTTTATATTCAATAAATATAAATATATATAAAAAATATAATTATATATTTGATCTTGTTACCGGTTTAGGTTGGGTTGAAAAATTTAAACCCACGACCCAACCCATCGGGTTCAAATTTTTTTCAACCTAACCCAAACTAACTTCTAAAAAGACCCGACCCAACCCAACCCATTATATCAGTTTAGGTTAGATTCGCGGGTCAACCGGGTTCTATGCTCACCCCTACCAAAGAGTGTCGTTCACCCGACCTCCGAGGTCAGCACGATGAATCCGCTCGAGCTACCTCCACCACCATCTTTGACAAAGGAGCAATACCATTATTGCGTCTCGGGAAGCCATCATCAACCTTAGGTAAACAATGAGCGGGCTTTATCTCATCATCGAACTGGATCGAGATCGAACTAGATGACTTGACGAGAAACCTCTGAAACATACTTAGACGTCTCGGTCAATCGGGCTGAGTATAATGCTCTTTAGTGATAGTTAGAGGAGCTAGCTGCGCAACTCGGTCAAGTGGCCCCTGAATCAAGTAGAACTCGACATCATCAGTCACCAATCTAAACTGCCAACATGACTAGGAGGACCACCGAGGTCACACCTCGGAACTTGAATGTCAGACCAGAGGAGATGAGTTCGGGTAAGAGGAATTACCAGCTTGCGAGAGAAACAAGCTATGGATGTTGACTCGAATAGGGAGAACCGATTCGGTGAAGTCCTCAACACTCAATCTGAGACAACGAGTCCATCTCAAATTCCCATCCATCCAAGAAATAACAAGAACAAGATAAGTTAGAAGTGTTGTGAGTTTTAAATTACTCGCAAGCGCACGAGTCGTTTGCAATATAGTGTTGTGCAAGTGCGAGGTCGAATCCACAGGGAATTGCGTTGTGAAAACCTAGTTCCAAGTTTTGAATTGTCTTTTGCAAAATAAATGAAAACTAAACTAAATTGATTTAAAGATTAATGATAAAAACACTAAGGTTTCTAAATCCACCCCACCAAAGTAAAGCATATATCTTCATGTTCTATATAAAAATAATCTATCAAAACATTCCATGAATCCAACTTTAAACAAATCACAACAAATATCCCAATTAAACCAAAACAATCCAATGTATCCACTTTTAACAAATCACAAAGGATATCCAATTTAATGATATATCCATCAGATGAAACACACGGAATATCCAACATAACAATTTAAACACAATCAATCATAAGATTTTAGTCAAATAATTGAACATAACATTTATACTAAAGAAAACCATCAGAATTGTATAAACAAATATGAAAATATTATGCCAAACAATGGCAAGGTTTCATCTTCAACCTTAGCTGAAGATTTTAGCCACTCATAATCATGAAACTAAAGTTCACAATAACAATGCTAAACATTAAACTTTAAAACTAACAAAACAGTAAATTAAAAACTGACTATACATGGGGAGAAATTTCACTTGTTGTTGGGTGACGCTTCCCCTCGTGGTAGCAAAGCCTTTGAGATCCACCAGAATGCTAGCAGAAGTCCTCAAGATTGCACACTGAATGATGAAGTGAGATGGGGCTTTTATAGGGAAATCCCCGGAGTACAATGTGTTTCAAATTCGATGTGGGATATTGCCCAAGTGCGCTCGATCGCAGTCTGGTGTGTTTGAGCGAATACTGGTGCACTGCAAAGCATTTTTTACCGATGTGGGATGTACGAGTGCACACTTGCGATCGATCGCAAGTCTGGTGTGCTCGAGCGCACTAGGCATCTTCAGCTTAACCCTTGTCTACTAAAACCGCCATAACTTTCTCTAGAAAAATCATTTTTATGAGCCGTAAAATTCCTCAGAAAATAGACTTCCGAATCTTTCCAAGCATTTATGGATTATCTCCTGGTTCTTCCTGAATCAATACATTAAAATCCACAAAAATGACTGATCTGTACAGGTAATTCTGGCAATTTTAGTGAAACTCCTTTCCTAGTGCTTGTAAACCTGAAAAACAACGAAAACAACTCAAAGTAACAAATTTCTAAGCTAACAAATGTAAATTAAGTGGCCAAAATATGCAATATTTGGCACTCATCAAATACCCCCAAACTTACATTTTGCTAGTCCCTTAGCAAAACAAAATAAAAGACTACATGAAAAACAAAGAACATAAAGATAAGTTCATCACTCATGGTATCCAAAAATTTAAGGAGCACTCAAAACCATGATATTCATTCATGAGCAAGCTTAAAAAATATAACCCATCTTCGCAATGACCAATAATTTAAAACCTCGTTACTTACAAGAGGCAGGTTAAGACATCACAAGCTTGAATTAGTGTAAAGTGAATTAGCATATACAGATGAGGTTTCCAAATAACTTCAATGTACAATGTCTCCATGTCTCAAGATTCACGGAATTTTCTCGTCAGAATGAACAACAATGGCATAGTTTTATTTATTTATTTTTTTTATATATAAGGCTCTGCTATGATTAGTTCCCTTAAGCTTTCTAATTGACCCACGTAGCGAGTGTTGAGTCAATGACTCCCAAACCAGATAGTTTTAGGGCATTAGGTGTAAAGACACCCCTAAGAACTTACTAACTCGAGTAAAAATAGCTACGAAACTAACCCAGCCTTAAAACTCACAATAAGTTTTTTGGCACCGTTGCCGGGGAATTGTTTTGTTTGTGAAATTTTTGTCTGAATTGATTTTATTTTTCTACTAGTTTAGTTAGCATTTTTGTTTTATTTTTATAATTTTAATTTTAATTTTGATTTTATTTTATTTTATTTACAATTGCTCAAAAATAAATAAATAAAATGAATTAAAAAAAAGGGAATGAAAATGTGGATGAATCCAGCACTGGTTTCACAATCTTTAGAGGACGCCCTCAAGGATTTCATGAGGATGACCGATCAGTCCATCAGTGCAGCCAATACATTCAATGTTGATAGTTGTTCCATCTATGCTAGTCCTATGCATTTAGCACAGAATTGTTCATCAATGCCGACTTTTGCCGAGTATCCCATGGAAGAAACAAATGCTTTCAATGACTGTTGTTGGCAATCAAATGGATCTTACTCCGAAACATACAATCCAGGGTGGTGGAACCACTCTAATTTTTCATGGGAGCAGAACCAACTGATGAATCAGGGAGGAGCTCCTTATTATGCTCACAATCAATACCCTCTCGAATTTCCTCCACCAATTCTAAGTTATGGCCACTCAGCCTATCCAGCACCATCACCCGTTTACCAAGCTCCCATTCAAGCGCCAGCGTCTGTTTCACAGTCATTGGAGGATGCTCTCAATGATTTCATGAAAACGACTAGCCAATCTATGAGTGAAGTGACGAGTGCAACACAAATAAACAACCAAGTGATTGCCAAGCTAGAGAGTCAAATGGGTCAAATCACAAGTCACTTGGGTGAAGGAGAGAACGGAAAGTTCCCTAGTCAACCTGATCCTAACCCGAAGGAACAGTTTGCGGAGGGAAATTTATCAACTACTATACAAGGGCAAGAAAATGGCAACAAAGAAAAGAGAGATGTTGAGCCATCTACAGCCACACCTATTATTAAGGATCTCCCTAGGTCGTTTTTACCTAAAGCGCCTTACCCTGAGAGATTACAAGTGCCCAAGAAAGAAGGGGAGTCTGAGGACATTTTGGAGGCATGTTTTTCTCAGTTTGGAGAGGATTTGGATTTAGATAAGCTACGTGAGCAAGAAAATGCTACTTTGGAGTCTGCTCCTCAAAAGATCAGTGAGACGGAGGAAACCACAACACCTGAACCCCCCAAGAAGGAACTTAAGCCTTTACCGGACAATCTTAAGTATAAGTTCCTAGGTCCAGCAGATTCTTTTCCTGTGACTACAGCTTCAGATTTGGTTGATGCTCAAGAGGATAAATTATCGGACGTTTTAAGAGAGCACAATGAAGCTATCAGCTGGACTATTAAGGATATCAAGGGAATAAGCCCCTCGGTGGTGATGCACAAGTTACATTTTGAGGAGAATGTCAAGCCATCGAAGGAGCCACAAAGAGGGCTCAACCCAGCTATACAAGAGGTTTTGATCCTTTATCCAATCTTTGATAGCGAATGGGTGAGCCCGATTCATGTCGTGCCAAAACAGGCTATTTTGACAGTAGTAATAAATAAAGACGATGAGTTGGTTCCAACTCGAGTGTAGTCACGATGGAGAATGTGTCTAGACTACCCTAAGTTGAATGCTACCACACTGAAGGATCATTTTTCACTCCCATTTATTGATCAGATGGTGGAGTGTTTAGTTGGGCACGATTACTAATGTTGGGTCTGGCTGAAGACGTTAAACTTAGCGCTCATGGGAGGCACCCCACAGCTTATCCTTTCTGTTTTTTTATTATTTTACATATTTATGATTAATGTTTGTTTGGTAGCATTAACTGGAGTGTTCACGTCAAAAGGTGGAAATTTTGCTACGAAACAAAACATTTCACACACTTCAAAAACTGGAGTGTTCATGTCAAAAGGTGGAAATTTTGCTTGGTAGCCTTTTTGACTCGAGTTAGTAAGTCTTTAGGGGTGTCTTTACACCTAATGCCCTAAAACCATCTGGTTTGGGAGTCATTGACTCAACACTCGTTACATGGGTCAATGACCACCGAGTTGTGGTCCAGTTTTTGAAGGACACTATCTTTGCTCGTTTCGGTACGCCTCGAGCAACCTTGGTTTGGGAGTCATTGCCTCCACACATTTGGACAGATAGTCCACAGCAACTAGAATGTACAGATAGCCAAAGGAGTTTGGGAAAGATCCCATAAAATCAATGCCCCACATGTCGAAAATCTCAACAATCAGAATAGGGTTGAGGGGCATCATATTCCTCCTGGAAAGACTCCCTAGCTTTTGGCAGTGCTCACAAGATACACAGTAAGTGTGAGAGTCTTGGAACAAGGTGGGCCAATAGAATCCACACTACAAGATTTTCGCAGCAATCTTCTTAGCACTGAAATGGCCTCCACAAGCATGATCATGACAAAAGGCGATGACATTAGATTGGTCATGCTCAGGATTACACCTTCTGATGATTTGATCGGGACAATACTTGAACAGGTAAGGATCATCCCAGAAAAAATGTTTTACCATGGCCAAAAACTTTGATTTATCTTGTCGCCCCCAATGTAAAGGCATTTGACTGGTGACAAGATAGTTCACTATATCAGCAAACCATGGCACAGGATTGTGAGTGATTACGCTCAAAGTATAACGCGGTAATTACAGTACGGCTTTGAGGTGTCGATTCCACAGGGAAACAAATTAACTACAAACGAAAATGTGTGAACCTTAAAACGAACGATAAAAGTTAAATGAAAGATTATAAGTTTTGATGGTGAAATAATGTAAAGGAGTTGTGTAAATATAACGAAATTTAAATGAGAAATAACAAGGTTTCGGGAATCCTCCTTAGGTTCGTTGCCTTGTTCCACTCTCGATTCAATTATTTTTATCTCGATTGCAAGTTTCACATCCCAAACAAGCAATCGAAAAATATTCAATCAAGCACATTTATAATCTAACGTAATTGCTACAAATCACTCATTGATTTCGATTTAAGCACATATGACCGATCTTAAAGATTATCAAGAAACAACAACATATCGCAATGACAATATCGCAGTAATGGACAATCAATAAGATAAATCTACCGGAATCAATCACATCCAAACAACATCACATAAGAAGAGCATGACTAGACTTATATGGAGGAGAATGATGCAATCACCGGATTAAGAGAATCTAAAAGAAGAAGAATAAAAAGGGCAGCTATCACATGAACTCAAATCATTCTTACTTAATCAAAGAGTAAATCATAGACAATGTTTTAACAATAAATCCGTACAAATGAATCAAGAATAGGAAATAAAGAACAACAAATCCCTAAGGATTCATCCCTTTCCCTTATTTGATGATTAGTTGGCCATGGAAATCAAGGTGGAAGAACAATATGGATGCTCTCCCCTTGATTTCCAGGCCATGGAGCTCAAGGTGGAAGAATAATATGGATGCTCTCCCCTTGATTTCCAGCCTTGAAGAAACTTAGAAATATTATGGATTTGGATCTCTCCTTCCTTGCTTAATGATGTTGGCTGCACACTCTTTAAGCATGTATTTATAGATCACAAGTAGTTAGGGGCATTTTGGTCCAAAAAATATCATTGTGCAGCCCTAATTTGGTCTTGGAACGAGTGGGCACTGGAAAGTGAGAGGTGCAGTGCTGGAAAGTGAGAGTGCAGCGCTGGAAAGTGAGGGGCGTGGCGCTTGGTGGATGCTGATCTGGAGGCCTGACCTGTGTCTACTAAAACTGCCATAACTTTCTCTAGATGAATTCTTTTTACGAACCGTAAAATTCTCCAGAAAATAAACTTCTGGATCTTTCTAAGCATATATGGCTCATCTCCTGGTTCTTCCTGCATCAATATAGTTTAATCTGCAAAGATGATTGATCTGCACGGGCAATTTTGGCGATTTAGTGAAAGTCCTTTCTTGGTTTCTCTTCATTTTGGCTCTTCCGCGACCATTATCTCACTCGAGTGTTCATTGAAGCTTTGTGTTTAAAATGATGATAGCTTTTCTATCTCTTTTTTAAGCTCAAAGTACCTGAAAATGCACTGAAATAAGTGAACGATTCAAGAATAACACTTTAGAGTTATTAAGGTATAAAAGTGTAATTTCAACCTCGATCAACCCTAAAATGCTAATAATTAAGTATTGTTTAGATGCATTTTATGACTCTCATCACAACCCCCAACTAGCTTATTGCTAGTCCCTAGCAATTCAAGTGAAAGACATGAAATGAATTCTTTATTTAGAAATCAAAGCAAAAGACAGCAATGCTGGCGTTAACCAAGAGTGATTCAAAAATCTTTGTCTCAAGAATCATGCATAACATACAACACATAGAATCATTAAATATCACTCAAGTCCAAGAATAATCCAAATGTCAACCTTAAAATCGTTATCGACTCTTAACATCCATCTTACCACAATACATTAGTCCGAACACCAGAATGATTTTATGCATAACATTCATGAATATAAGTCTTGGCCTCTAAAAACATAATAAATTGCGTGACATCAATCACAAATCAAGCTCCATAAGCTCACTTTTCAAATCACTCTCCACTATGTAGAAAAACCACACTACATCGGATCAATAGGTCTTTAATAAGCTTGTAACGTTAGGCTAGGGTAAAGGTCAAGAAATAACGGGAAATTTTAAACAAATAAAAGAACTAAGTCTCTTAAGTTAAACACAACCACTTTAAGCACAAGATAACCTTACTTCAACACCCAAGTCTTTCAACCATTTTTCGAGCATTTCTAGCAATAAATCACCATTTTGTTTTTCTTCTTCCTTTGCCATAATTCATCTTTTTCTTTTATTTTGGCATAAGACCATTCACATCCTCTTTCATTCTTTTCTTTTCTTTTCCACAACCCCCAACTTATCTCTTTTAATGTACTTGGATTATGGTAGTAATATTTTCTCATATTTCCACCCTTACTCCTTTTAAGTGCTTCTCACAACATGTGTATAACTAAGTTCTTTTAAAAGAAAGGTAAGGATAAAATATTTTTTTCCTCATAAAGGTAAGTAAATGGTTTATCAAAAGAGACAAGGCTCAAATTTTTTTTTTCAAGAAAAATGCTCAAATAGGTGACTAGTGATAAATATAGTAATGGTAGGTTTGAAAGGCTCAAACGGTTCAAAAATGACCTATATCATATCCTAAGTAGTGTGCATTCTATGATTTTCTTCTCAAGTGATTATCAAATAAGTTCTAGAGTTTGTTGAAACCGCAAAAGTATTCACAAAACAATCGCACATAAAACTTCTCCAAATACTTTAGACTAATCATGCAATCTTACCACAAACCAGAGTCTCAAACCAAAGAAAGACTGATACTTAATTTATTCTCAAAGCGAAGCATGATTTAACTTCTTCTAGACACTATGTGCTATCTCAATTAGCTTATATCATCGACATATGAATTAACTCGAAGGCTAACATAACGCATGCTAAAAATAAACAAAACTAAACATAAATTTTTTTTTTTAAAACATATTATCCTAACAAACAGAAAGGTAAAATGACACTATGCAGTTCAATGAAAAACATGAATAACAGGAACATGTTTCCTCCACCCTCAACTTAAAGTAGGAATTGTCCTCAATGTGAAAGCAAAAGATAAGGAAACTCTCTTTATAGCCAAAAGTGCACAGAAGCTGAAAATTGTGCACCACCATTTGAACTGCTTCGTATATCTGTCCCTGAAAAAGAAATACAAAAGTAAAACTGGAAAACAGCAAAATACTAATAATAAACAAGAAAAAGAATTATGAAAAACAATAAAAATAAAAGGATATGCTATGGGGTGCCTCCCATGAGCGCTAAGTTTTACGTCTTCAGCCAGACTCTTATTCCCTCATAGACAAGCATGAGTTGAATGTACCAGCAACTGCTTTACTGTTAAATTTGGTGCTTGTTGTTGTGAGTTTTAAATTACTCGCAAGCGCACGAATCGTTTGCAATATAGTGTGTGCAAGCGCGAGGTCGAATCCACAGGGAATTGCGTTGTGAAAATACAATTTTATCTAAACTAACCTTATCTTAACCTAGTTCCGAATTTTGAATTATATGTTGCAAAACAAATAAAAACTAAACTAAATTGATTTAAAACTAATGATAAAAACACTAAGGTATCTGAATCCACCCCACCAAAGCTAAGCATATATCTTTATGTAAAAATAGCTTATCAAAACATTCCATGAATCCAACTTAATACAAAAAACAACAAATATCTCAATTAAACCAAAAGCATCCAATGTATCCGCTTTTAACAAATCACAAAGGAAATCCAATTTAATCAAAAACAATTTGATGTATCAATTAGATGAAACACAAGGAATATCCAACAGAACAATTTAAACACAATCAATCATAAGATTTTACTCAAATAATTGACAGAACATTTATACTAAAAAAACATCAGAATTGTATAAACAAAACTGAAACTAATATGCCAAACAATGGCAAGGCTTCATCTTCAACCTTAGTTAAAGATTCTAGCCACTTATAGTTATGAAACTACAGTTCATAATAAAAGTACTAAACATTTAAACTAAACAAAACAAAATGAAAAGAAATATTTACTATACAAGGGAGAAATTACACTCGTTGTTGGGTGGTGCTTCCCCTCGTGGTAGCAAACCCTTCAGGATCCACCAGAATGCTAGTAGACGTCCACCGGAAAAACACCAAATGGCTCAGGAATTGCACACCGAATGATGAAGTCAGATGGTGTTTATATAAGGGGAGTCTCGAAGCACTATAGGTTTCAGAATCGATGTGGGATACTGCCTCGAGTGCGCTTGATTGCAGATTGTTGCGATCGATCGAATGTGCGCTCGATTGCAGGTCTTGTGCACACGATTGCCTGTACGCTTGATCGTGAGTCAGGTGCGATCGATCGTAAGAACACTGCACTGCAAAGATTTCGATGTGGGATATTGACCATGCGCTCGATCGCAGCACGGTGCGATCGATCGCTAATGCTCTTGAAGCTTGACATTTCCCGAAATGCTTCATTTTCTCCACAAACCTATAAAAATATAGAAAACATATAAAACACATAAAATAAAGTGAAATAATACAAATTAAGAACCTAACAAATATAAATTAAAGAGCTTAAATATGCAATATTTAAGACTCATCAAATACCCCCAAACTTATATTTTGCTAGTCCCTTAGCAAAACAAAATAAAAAAAAAACTAAATGAAAAACAAAGAACATAAAAGATAAGTTCATCACTCATGTTATCCAAAAATTTAAGGAGCACTCAAAATCATGAAATTCATTCATGAGCAAGCTTAAAAAATCTAACTCATTTTCACAATGAATAAGAATTTAAAACCTAATTACTTACAAGAGGTATGCTAAGACATCACAAGCTTGAATCAATGTAAAGTGAAGTAGCATATACTGATGAGGTTTCCAAATAAGTTCAATGTACAATGTTTCCACATCTCAAGATTCACAGAATTTCTCATCAGAATGAACAACGATGGCATAGTTTTATTTTATTTTATTTTATTCTTTTTTGATAAGGCTCTGCTATGTTTAGTTCCCTTAAGCTTTCTAATTGACCTATGTAACGAGTGTTGAGTCAATGACTCCCAAACCAGATGGTTTTAGGGCATTAGGTGTAAAGACACCCCTAAAGACTTACTAACTCGAGTCAAAAAGGCTACGAAACTAAACTGGCCTTAATGCTACCAAGCAAAATTTCCACCTTTTGACGTGAACACTCCTTGCTTACTGAGGCAAGAGGTCCAGTTACTCAGCGGAAACTTTTACAATGATCATTATGAATAAAATTTCCACCTTTTGACATGAACACTCACTGCTTACTGAGGCAAGAGGTCCAGTTACTCAATGGAAAGTTTATTGACGATGATCATATTTTTTAATATTTTTTTTATGCCCAAGTGTTAATCCTACAAGTTATCCCATTTTAGTTAAGATAAGAAACATACACATTAACATCACATGTCATACCTCACACAAATATGTGCTAATGTGCACGTGTTAGATTGGCTCAAACATGTGAATTCTCAAATGCCTAAAGTAAGTAATTAGAGTTTAAACTCTATCATCAGATCATGTGTTCAAAGTTTTAAACTCACCAATGAAATCATATCATAATTTTTCAGATCAACCAAAATTTTCAAACGAACATGAACATGCATTTATCTTCACGAAGAAAAAGAAAAAAAAAACAACAATAAATTAGGACAAAGTGTGTGAAATGTGTCTCCCATACCCCCAAACTTAAATTACACATTGACCCCAATGTGTGAATAATATGGAAAGAGCTCACCTGGGATATGGAGAACTATCTGGACTGGTATGGCTCATAGTATACCCCCAAACTTGAACTGAAGTACGCGTTGTCCCTGAAAAATAAGGACTGGAAAACAAAAAAATACTGGAAACAAACATTAATCATAAATATGTAAAATAATAAATAAACAGAAAGGATAAGCTGTGGGGTGCCTCCCATGAGCGCTAAGTTTAACGTCTTCAGCCAGACCCAACATTAGTAATCGTGCCCAACTAAACACTCCACCATCTGATCAATAAATGGGAGTGAAAAATGATCCTTCAGTGTGGTAGCATTCAACTTAGGGTAGTCTAGACACATTCTCCATCGTGACTGCACTCGAGTTGGAACCAACTCGTCGTCTTTATTTATTACTACTGTCAAAATAGCTTGTTTTGGCACGACATGAATCGGGCTCACCCACTCGCTATCAAAGATTGGATAAAGGATCAGAACCTCTTGTATAGCTGGGTTGAGCCCTCTTTGTGGCTCCTTCGATGGCTTGACATTCTCTTCAAAATGTAACTTGTGCATCACCACCGAGGGGCTTATTCCCTTGATATCCTTAATAGTCCAGCCGATAGCTTCATTGTGCTCTCTTAAAATGTCAAATAATTTATTCTCTTGAGCATCAACCAAATCTGAAGCTGTAGTCACAGGCAAAGAATCTGCTAGACCTAGGAACTTATACTTAAGATTGTCCGGTAAAGGCTTAAGTTTCTTCTTGGGGGGTTCAGGTGTTGTGGTTTCCTCCGTCTCACTGATCTTTTGAGGAGCAGACTCCAAAGTAGCATTTTCTTGCTCACGTAGCTTATCTAAATCCAAATCCTCTCCAAACTGAGCAAAACATGCCTCCAAAATGTCCTCAGACTCCCCTTCTTTCTTGGGCGCTTGTAATCTCTCAGGGTAAGGCGCTTTAGGTAAAAACGACCTAGGGAGATCCTTAATAATAGGTGTGGCTGTAGATGGCTCAGCATCTCTCTTTTCTTTGTTGCCATTTTCTTGCCCTTGTATAGTAGTTGATAAATTTCCCTCCGCAAACTGTTCCTTCGGGTTAGGATCAGGTTGACTAGGGAACTTTCCGTTCTCTCCTTCACCCAAGTGACTTGTGATTTGACCCATTTGACTCTCTAGCTTGGCAATCACTTGGGTGTTTACTAGTGTTGCACTCGTCACTTCACTCATAGATTGGCTAGTCGTTTTCATGAAATCATTGAGAGCATCCTCCAATGACTGTGAAACCGACACTGGCGCTTGAATGAGAGCTTGGTAAGCAGGTGATGGTGCTGGATAGGCTGAGTGACCATAACTTAGAATTGGTGGAGGAAATTCGAGAGGGTATTGATTGTGAGCATAATAAGGGGCTCCTCCCTGATTCATCAGTTGGTTCTGCTCCCATGAAAAATTAGAGTGGTTCCACCACCCTGGATTGTATGTTTCGGAGTAAGATCCATTGAAAGCATTCGTTTCTTCCATGGGATACTCGGCAAAAGTCGACATTGATGAACAATTCTGTGCTAAATGCATAGGACTAGCATAGATGGAACAGCTGTCAACATTGAATGTATTGGCTGCACTGATGGACTGATCGGTCATCCTCATGAAATCCTTGAGGGAGTCCTCTAAAGATTGTGAAACCGGTGCTGGATTCATCCACATTTTCGTTCCCTTTTTTTTAATTCATTTTATTTATTTATTTATTTTTGAGCAATTGTAAATAAAATAAAATAAAATCAAAATTAAAATTAAAATTAAAATTAAAATTAAAATTATAAAAATAAAACAAAAATGCTAACTAAACTAGTTGAAAAATAAAATCAATTCAGACAAAAATTTCACAAACAAAACAATTCGCCGGCAACGGTGCCAAAAAACTTATTGTGAGTTTTAAATTACTCGCAAGCGCACGAATCGTTTGCAATATAGTGTGTGCAAGTGCGAGATCGAATCCACAGAGAATTGCGTTGTGAAAATACAATTTTATCTAAACTAACCTTATCTTAACCTAGTTCCGAATTTTGAATTATATGTTGCAAAACAAATAAAAACTAAACTAAATTGATTTAAAACTAATGATAAAAACACTAAGGTATCTGAATCCACCCCACCAAAGCTAAGCATATATCTTTATGTAAAAATAGCCTATAAAAACATTTCATGAATCCAACTTAAAACAAAAAACAACAAATATCTCAATTAAACCAAAAGCATCCAATGTATCCGCTTTTAACAAATCACAAAGGAAATCCAATTTAATCAAAAACAATTTGATGTATCAATTAGATGAAACACAAGGAATATCCAACAGAACAATTTAAACGCAATCGATCATAAGATTTTACTCAAATAATTGACAGAACATTTATACTAAAAAAACACCAAAATTGTATAAATAAAATTGAAACTAATATGCCAAACAACAGCAAGGCTTCATCTTCAACCTTAGTTAAAGATTCTAGCCACTCATAGTTATGAAACTAAAGTTCATAATAAAAGTCCTAAACATTTAAACTAAACAAAAAAAAATGAAAAGAAATATTTACTATACAAGGGAGAAATTCCACTCGTTGTTGGGCGGCGCTTCCCCTCGTGGTAGCAAAGCCTTCAGGATCCACCAGAATGCTAGCAGACGTCTGGTGTGAGTTTTAAATTACTCGCAAGCGCACGAGTCGTTTGCAGTATAGCGTTGTGCAAGTGCGAGGTCGAATCCACAGGGAATTGTATATATTTTTTAATCTAAACTAACTCTATTTTAACCTAGTTCCAAATTTCAGAATGATATTGCAAAATAAATTAAAACTAAATAAAATTGATTTAAAAACTAATAATTAAAAACACTAAGGTTTCCGAATCCACCCCACCGAAGTTAAACATACATGTTCTAAAAATATAGCCTATCAAAACATTAAATGAATCCAACTATAAGACAAAAAACAAAGAATATCCCAACTAAACCAAAAGCACCCGATGTATCCGCTTTTAACAAATCACAAAGGGAATCCAATTTAATCGAAAAGCATTCAATGTATCCATCAGATGAAACACAAAGAAAATCCAACAGACAATTTAAACTCAATCAATTATAAGATTAACTCAAATAATTGATAGAACATTTATACTAAAAATTGTCAGATTTGTACAAGCAAATCTGAACTACTACGCCAAACAACGGCGGGGCTTCATCTTCAACCTTAGCTGAAGAGTCTAGCCACTCATAACAATAAAACTATAATAAAAAGTGCTAAACATTTAAACTAAAACAACTGAATATAAAGAAATAAATAAACAACTTTACATGGGAGAAATTCCACTCGCTGACGGGCGGCGCTTCCCCTCGTGGTAGCAATGCCTTCGGGATCCACCAGAATGCTGACGGATGTCCACCGGTAAACACCAAAGTGGCTCAGGAATTGTACACTGAAAGATGAGGTCAGATGGTGTTTATATAGGGGGAGACCCGGAGTAATGTGGCTTTCAGAAACGATGTGGGATACTGGCCCGTGTGCGCTCGATCGCAGTGTGGTGCGATCGATCACAGGTACGATCGATCGCATGTCTTGTGCGCACGATCTCATGTGCGCTCGATCGCATGTCTGCTGCGATCGATCGCATATGCACTGAACTTCAAATATTTCGATGTGGGATTGATGACCTTGCGCTCGATCATAGGCAGGTGCGCTCGAGCGCATGTGCACTCGATCGCATATCTCGTGCGATCAATCGCAATGTCTCCAGAAGCTTCAAATCTCCTGAAATGCTTCATTTTCTCCACAAAGCTGTAAAAACACACAAAATACAAGAAAAACGTAAAATGAAGTAAAAAACTACTAACTAAGAGCATAACAAATGTAAGTTAAGGGTCTAAAATATGCAATATTTAAGACTCATCAAATACCCCCAAACTTATATTTTGCTAGTCTCTTAGCAAAACAAAAGAAAAGACTCAATGAAAAACAAAGAACATAAAGATAAAGTCATCACTCATGGTATCCAAAAATTTAAGGAGCACACATCACCATGATATTCGTTCATAAGCAAGCTTAAAAAGGTAAACCCATCTTCTCAATGAATAGAAATGTTAAAATCTAATTACTTACAAAAGGCAGGATAAGGCATCACAAGCTTGAATCAGCGTAAGGTGAATTAGTATATAAAAATGAAGCTTCCAAGTAACTCTAATGTGTAAGGTCTCCATGTCTCAAGATTCACCGAATTTCCCATAAAAAATGAACGAAAAGGCATAGTTTTTATTTTATTCTTTTTTTTTTTTAATAAGGCACGGCTATTGGTTAGTTCCCTTAAGCTTTCTAATTAACCCATGTAGCGAGTGTTAAGTCAATGACTCCCAAACCAGGTGGTTTTAGGGCATTAGGTGTAAAGACACCCCTAAGGACTTACTAACTCGAGTCAAAAAGGCTACGAAATTAAACCGACCTTAATATTACCAAGCAAAATTCCACCTTTTGACGTGAACACTCACTACTTTCTGAGGCAAGAGGTCCAGTTACTCAGCGAAAAGTTTATTGATAAATTTTTTTTTTTTTTTTTATATTTTCCTATGCCCAAGAGTTCATCCAACAAGTCATCCAGTTTCAGTTAAGATAAGGAAAAATACACATTAAAATCATATGTCATACCTCACATAATTTGTGCTAATGTGCTCGTGTTAGATAAGATCAAATATGTGAATTCTCAAATGCCTAAGGTAAGTAACTAAATTTTAAAATTTATCACCAGATCATGTGTTCAAAATGTTAAGCTCACCAATGACATCACATCACAGAAAATGTTTAGATCAACTAAAATTTCACGATAACATGAGCATGCATTTATCTCTATGACGAAAAGACAACAAATTAGGACAAAGTGTGTGATGTGTCTCCCATACCCCCAAACTTAAATTACACATTGACCCCAATGTGTGACTAATATGGAAAGAGCTGACCTGAGATATGGAGAACTATATGGACTGGTATGGCTCATAGCATACCCCCAAACTTGAACTGAAGTACGCTTTGTCCCTGAAAAATGAAAACTGGAAAACAAAAAATACTGGAAACAAACATTAATCATAAAAATGCGAAATAATAAATAAACAAAAGAAAAGATAAGCTGTGGGGTGCCTCCCATGAGCGCTAAGTTTTACGTCTTCAGCCAGACTCTCCCTAGAATACTACACTCAATCTGAGTAACTAGGATCCTCCAACAGTATCGTCTCAATGTCCGGACTCCTCAACTCTAAGAATGGTTTCAGCCTCTGTCCATTTACCTTGAAAGTATTACCATTCTTAGGATCCTCAATCTCGATGGCCCCATGAGGAAAAACCGATCGAATAATGAATGGGCCTGACCATCGGGATTTGAGCTTGCCTGGAAAAAGATGCAGGCGCGAATTATAAAGAAGAACTCTCTGACCAGGCTCAAAAGCTCGTCTCAAAATATTTTGGTCATGACTCTTCGTCATTTGTGCTTTGTATGATCGGGCACACTCATATGCATCATTCCGCAGCTCCTCCAATTCATTGAGTTGGAGCTTTCGTTGTGAGCCAGCCTTGGAAAGATTAAAATTTAGTTGCTTGACAGCCCAATACGCACGATGCTCTAATTCAACTGGAAGGTGACATGCCTTTCCGTATACAATGCGATAGGGAGACATGCCAATTGGTGTCTTGAAGGCTGTTCGATATGCCCACAATGCATCCGTCAATCGCAGAGACCAATCCTTTCTAGTAGGGTTCACAGTCTTTTCCAAAATATGTTTGATCTCGCGATTTGAGATTTCCACTTGACCACTCGTCTGTGGGTGATATGGGGTGGCAACTTTGTGTGTAATACAATATTTCTTCATCAACTGCTCAAAGATCTTGTTGCAAAAGTGCTTACCTCCATCACTTATGATTGCTCGAGGCGTACCAAAACGAGCAAAAATAGTGTCTTTCAAGAACTGGACCATAACTCTGTGGTCATTGGTCTTGCACGCAACAGCCTCCACCCACTTGGACAGATAGTCCACAGCAACTAGAATGTATAAGTAGCCAAAGGAGTTTGGAAATGGTCCCATGAAATCAATGCCCCACACATCAAAAATCTCAAAAATCAGAATAGGGTTGAGGGGCATCATATTTCTCCTAGAAAGACTCCCTAGCTTTTGGCAACGCTCACAAGATATACAGTAGGTGTGAGAGTCCCGGAACAGGGTAGGCCAATAAAATCCACACTGCAAAATCTTTGCAGCGGTCTTTTTAGCACTAAAATGGCCTCCACATGCATGATCATGACAAAAGGCGATGACATTAGATTGGTCATGCTCAGGAATACATCGTCTAATGATCTGATCAGGACAATACTTGAACAGGTAAGGATCGTCCCAGAAAAAGTGTTTTACCATGGCCAAAAATTTTGATTTATCTTGCCTCCCCCAATGCAAGGGCATGTGTCCGGTGACAAGATAGTTCATTATGTCAGCAAACCATGGTGCGGGAATGTGAGCAATGTGCATCAATTGCTCATCAGGAAAGGTCTCAGAGATGGGAGTGGCAGCCTCACTGAATTCCACAATCAATCTAGACAAATGGTCCGCCACCACATTTTCCGAACCTTTCTTATCCCGAATCTCAATGTCGAACTCTTGAAGTAGCAAGATCCATCGGATAAGACGAGATTTAGCATCTTTTTTAGAGAAAAGATACTTCAATGCAGCATGGTCCGAGTAGATAATGACTTTAGATCCTAACAAGTAGGATCTGAACTTGTCTAGTGCAAAAACGACTGCAAGCAACTCCTTCTCAGTGGTAGAATAATTGAGTTGTGCGTCGTTTAGAGTTCGACTTGCGTAATAGATAGCATGGGGAAGTTTATCAACACGTTGCCCCAAAACAACTCCAACAGCATAGTCTGATGCGTCACACATAATCTCAAAAGGCACACCCCAGTTAGGTGGCTGAATAATGGGTGTGGATGTCAGAGTTTCCTTCAGATCCCCAAATGCTTTCTTACAATCCTCATCAAATAGAAATGGGGCATCTTTTTGCAACAACTTGCACAAGGGCCTGGCGATCTTACTGAAATTCTGGATAAATCGCCTATAGAAACCTGCATGGCCCAGAAAAGATCGAACCTCTTTCACCGTACGTGGGGGTGGAAGGCTGGAAATCAAATCCACCTTTGCTTTGTCGACCTCAATCCCTCGATGAGATACGATATGCCCCAGTACAATTCCTTGCTTGACCATAAAATGGCACTTCTCCCAATTAAGCACCAGGTTCTTCTCCTTGCACCGTACCAAAACCAAAGAGAGACGGTGCAGGCACTCCTCAAATGTTGAACCGAAGACGGAGAAGTCGTCCATGAAAATCTCCAAGAACCGCTCTACCATGTCAGAGAATATACTGACCATGCACCGCTGAAAAGTGGCGGGTGCATTGCATAACCCAAAGGGCATGCGACGGTAGGCGAAGGTCCCAAAAGGACAGGTAAATGTCGTCTTCTCCTGATCTTCGGGGTCCACGGGGACCTGGTTATATCCAGAATAACCATCCAAAAAGCAATAATACTCGTGCCCAGCCAAACGCTCCACCATTTGATCAATAAATGGAAGTGGAAAGTGATCCTTCCTTGTGGCAGTGTTCAGCTTACGGTAGTCTATACACACTCTCCACCCAGACTGCACACGAGTTGGCACCAACTCGTCGTCCTTATTCTTTACTACCGTTAACCCAGCTCGCTTGGGCACGACATGAATGGGGCTCACCCACTTGCTATCAGAGATGGGATAAATGATCCCTGCATCTAACAGCTTAATAACCTCTGCCCTCACAACCTCTTGCATAGCAGGGTTGAGCCTTCTTTGCGGCTCCCTCGATGGCTTAGCATCTTCCTCCAAATGTATCCTGTGCATCACCACCGAGGGGCTGATTCCCTTAATATCCTCAATGGTCCAGCTGATAGCTTCCTTGTGCTCTCTTAAAACATCTAATAATTTCTCCTCTTGAGCCTCTCCCAAATCTGAAGCTATTATCACAGGCAAACAGTGTGCTGGACCCAGGAACTTATACTTAAGATTATCCGGTAAAGGCTTAAGTTCCTTCTGTTGAGGTTCGGGTGACTCCTTCTCCTCCTCTATGCTTTCTTGAGGATCAGACTCCAAAATGGCATTTACTTCCTCGAGTAACTTATCTAAACCCAAGTCCTCTCCAAAGTGAGCAAAGCATGCCTCCATAGGATCCTCAATGCTTGATTCATCCACAGTATCCTCAAGAATCTCCTCTATCAAGCATACATCTCTCATTTCATCATATTCCAATGGTTGCCTAGTGATATCAAAAATGTTCAACTCCACTGTCATATTTTCGAAGGAGATCTTCATCACCCCTGTCCTACAATTGATTAGGGCGTTAGCCGTGGCTAAGAATGGTCGCCCTAGAATCACCGGTATTTGAATCCTTACATTCTGAACCGGCTCTGTGTCAAGCACAATAAAATCCACGGGGAAATAGAACTTATCCACTTTTATCAAAACATCCTCAACTGTCCCCCGTGGTCTTTTCACTGACCTGTCAGCCAATTGAAGCGTCATGGATGTGGGCTTCAATTCTCCTAACCCCAACTGCACATAGACTGAGTAGGGTAGAAGATTCACACTCACCCCTAGATCCAAAAGGGCCCTCTCAATATGGCTGACTCCTATCGTGCAAGAGATGGTAGGACACCCCGGGTCCTTATACTTGATGGGTAGCTTGCACTGAAGGATTGAACTGACCTGCTCGGTCAAAAATGCCTTCTTTGGGACATTCGTCCTTCTCTTGATAGTGACCAAGTCCTTTAAAAACTTGGCATATGATGGCACTTGATGGATGGCATCCAAAAATGGGATATTGATATGGACTTGCTTGAATACCTCCAGAATTTCTTCATACTTCCCTCCTTTCTTGGGCGCCTGTAATCTCTCGGGGTAGGGCGCTCTAGGTACAAACGACCTAGGAGGGTCTTTCTCAGTAAGTGTGGCTGTAGATGGCTCAGCATCTCTCTTCTCTGTGTTGCCACTCCCTTGCCCTTGCTGCATAGCAGGGCTCTCTTCCACTCGATTGTCCACTTGTCTCCCAGACCTTAGTGTGACAATCGACTGTAATTGTTCCTCCCCGTGCGTTGGAGTTGATGAACTCTTAACCATAAATTGTCCTTTTGGGTTTTGCACGGGCTGACTGGAGAACTTTCCTTTCTCTCTCTCACCCAAGTGACTTGCAATTTGCCCTATTTGACTCTCCAGCTTGGCAATTGCTTGGGTGTTTACCATTGTTGCACTCCTCACATCGCTCATATTTTGGCTAGTCGCCTTCATGAATTCTTTGAGGGTGTCCTCAAGCGATTGAGAAACTGGCGCTGGTGTTTGAGCGGGTGCATGGTAAGCAGGTGAAGGTGCTGGATGGGCAGAACGACCATGATTAGGAATTTGTGGGGCAAATCCAGGAGGATATTGATTTTGAGCATGATGAGAGGATCCTCCCTGATTCATTGGTTGGTTCTGTCTCCATGAAAAATTTGGGTGGTTCCGCCACCCTGGATTGTACGTCTCAGAGTACGATCCATTTGACTGCCTTCGAAAGTCATTGAAAGCATTTACTTGTTCCATAGGATACTCGGCACAAGCCGGAATTGATGGGCAATTCTGTGCTAGATGCATGGGACTAGCACAGATGGAACAGCTTTCAACATTGAATGTGTTGGCAGCATTAATGGATTGGCTCACAGTGAGAGCGTCAATCTTCTTAGTGAGGGCATCTAACTTTATCCTCAAATCAGCGTCCTCTCTGACCTCATAGATGCCTCCCCTCTTAGGAGCACGAATGAACTTATCTCAACAGCTTGAAAAATCCCACTGCTGTGAGTTATCGGACAACTTGTCCAACGCCATATATGCTTCGTCTCCTGTCAGACTCAAGAATGCACCACCATTCATAGACTCGATCATGCTACGGTTGGGTTGAGTTAACCCTTGGTAGAAGAATTGAACGAGTCTCCACTTCTCATATCCATGTGGAGGGCATCTGATCAGTAACTCTTTAAAGCGCTCCCAGCTTTTAGAGAACTTCTCATCCTCGTCCTGAGTGAAAGAGCTAATCTCCTTACGGCACTCATTCACTCTAGACATTGGGAAAAACTTATGGTAAAATTTGCTAAGCAGGTTTTCCCAAGATGTAATAGACCCGGACGTGTTGGAGTCCAACCACGCCCTAGCTCTATCGTGAAGGGAGAAAGGGAAGAGTCGAAGATGGACTGACTCCTCAGAGAAGTTCTGGAATTTGAATGTAGCACAAATGTCTTTGAACTTCTTCACATGACTATAAGGATTTTCAAGATCTAAGCCATGGAATGAGGGTAGGAGTTGGATAACATGTGGCTTCAAATCAAAGTGTGTGGCATTGGTTGGTGGCAACACTATGCAGGAAGATGAGTTAGTCACAACGGGTGCGAACAAATCCCTAAGGGATGTAGTGGAGTCCACGTTCCAAGCTCTAGGTTGCTCTACATGTTCAGGATGATTAAAATTTTCTCCCATCTCAGCAGTCTCTCTCTCAACTAGCGCTCTTTTCTGTCTCCTAAGCGTTCTTTCTAAGTCGGGATCTAAATGTGTCAAATCTAAGTTCAAGGATCTCCGACCAAGCATACACTATCAGAAAAATAATGAGATACTAACCAGCAGAAGCAACAGAATAAAGCAAAAATATTTTTTTTAACTAATTAAATTAACTAGTAGAAAAATAAAATCAATTCATACCAAAAATTTTCACAAACAAAACAGTTCCCCGGCAACGGCGCCAAAAACTTGATGTGAGTTTTAAATTACTCGCAAGCGCACAAGTCGTTTGCAGTATAGCGTTGTGCAAGTGCGAGGTCGAATCCACAGGGAATTGCGTTGTGAAAATATATTTTTTAATCTAAACTAACTCTATTTTAACCTAGTTCCAAATTTCAGAATGATATTGCAAAATAAATTAAAACTAAATAAAATTGATTTAAAAACTAATAATTAAAAACACTAAGGTTTCCGAATCCACCCCACCGAAGTTAAGCATACATGTTCTAAAAATATAGCCTATCAAAACATTCAATGAATCCAACTATAAGACAAAAAACAAAGAATATCCCAACTAAACCAAAAGCACCCGATGTATCCGCTTTTAACAAATCACAAAGGGAATCCAATTTAATCGAAAAGCATTCAATGTATCCATCAGATGAAACACAAAGAAAATCCAACAGACAATTTAAACTCAATCAATTATAAGATTAACTCAAATAATTGACAGAACATTTATACTAAAAATTGTCAGATTTGTACAAGCAAATCTGAACTACTACGCCAAACAACGGCGGGGCTTCATCTTCAACCTTAGCTGAAGAGTCTAGCCACTCATAACAATAAAACTATAATAAAAAGTGCTAAACATTTAAACTAAAACAACTGAATATAAAGAAATAAATAAACAACTTTACATGGGAGAAATTCCACTCGCTAACGGGCGGCGCTTCCCCTCGTGGTAGCAATGCCTTCGGGATCCACCAGAATGCTGACGGATGTCCACCGGTAAACACCAAAGTGGCTCAGGAATTGTACACTGAAAGATGAGGTCAGATGGTGTTTATATAGGGGGAGACCCGGAGTAATGTGTCTTTCAGAAACGATGTGGGATATTGGCCCGTGTGCTCTCGATCGCAGTGTGGTGCGATCGATCGCAGGTACGATCGATCGCATGTCTTGTGCGCACGATCTCATGTGCGCTCGATCGCATGTCTGCTGCGATCGATCGCATATGCACTGAACTTCAAATATTTCGATGTGGGATTGATGACCTTGCGCTCGATCATAGGCAGGTGCGCTCGAGCGCATGTGCGCTCGATCGCATATCTCGTGCGATCGATCGCAATGTCTCCAGAAGCTTCAAATCTCCTGAAATGCTTCATTTTCTCCACAAAGCTGTAAAAACACACAAAATACAAGAAAAACGTAAAATGAAGTAAAATACTACTAACTAAGAGCATAACAAATGTAAGTTAAGGGTCTAAAATATGCAATATTTAAGACTCATCAACGTCCACCGGATTACACCAAATGGCTCAGGAATTGCACACCGAATGACAAAGTCAGATGGTGTTTATATAGGGGGAGTCTCGAAGCACTATAGGTTTCAGAATTGATGTGGGATACTGCCCCGAGTGCGCTCAATCGCAGATTATTGCGATCGATCGCATGTACGCTCGATCACAGATCTTATGCGCATGATCGCCTGTGCACTCGATCGTGAGTCAGGTGCGATCGATTGTAAGAACACTGCACTACAAAGATTTCGATGTAGGATATTGACTATGTGCTCGATCGCAGCACGGTGCGATCGATCACTAATGCTCTTGAAGCTTGACATTCCCCGAAATGCTTCATTTTCTCCACAAACCTATAAAAATACAGAAAACACATAAAATAAAGTGAAATAATACAAATTAAGAACCTAACAAATATAAATTAAAGGGCTTAAATATGCAATATTTAAGACTCATCACTTATGTGCTTCGGAGAGGCCTTAAGGATGTTATCAGTAACATCTGCAGATTTTGGCTCAATGTATGCTCTTGTGAAGCCATGGGTGAGGGTGGACTCTAATGGATTAAAGTGATGGACTTTTTCCATGAATGAGTCAATCATGTATACTTGGTGGTTCTTGTCCACATCCTCTGATTTTTTCGTTGTTGGGATGTGTAATGACTTACCTGTAAGTGTCTCAATGGCATTCACCTCCTTTTTATTCTGTTGCGCTAGGTGCTGACCATAGGTTGTGGACTGAGTTTGAGAAGGAAACTCACCTCGCTCAGTCACACTCAAGTAGCTCGTCAGCTTAGAAACTTGGCTCTTTATCTCTTTATGTTCTTCAACAACCTGCATAATTAAAGATTCAAGCCTTTGATTAGTCTTACCCTGTGCCTCAATAAAGGCATGCAAAGTGTTTTCTAAAGGACTTCTAGAAGATACATGTGCATGATATGGTTCATGATAAGGTGCAGGAGGTTATGCAAGCTGCTGGTTTTCAGACTTCCAACTGAAATTTGGGTGATTTCGCCATCCCGGATTATAGGTATTAGAGAAGGGTGTAGAAGGCTTCGTGTACATGCCTAAGGCATTACATTGTTCCTTATACATCCCTCTCATATCAGCAAATGTGGGACACTCTTGGGCGATATGATCTACCCCGCCACACACAAAACATGGTTCAAAAGATTTTGCATGATTAACCACGTGTGTTGGCTTTGAGCTTTTAGTCTTTAATACCTTTAGTTCCCTAGTGAGCATCTCGACCTTGGCCTTAAGGTTATCCTCTTCCCTAAGATGGTAAATTCCACCACCATTTGGGTTCTCTATAGGTCGTGACCTATTTGTGCTCTCAGTAGCACTAGGTCCAGTCCAAGTGTGAGCTTTTCAGCAAGCTCATTGAGGTACTCTATGGCCTCATCAGGATCTTTCTCCAAGAACCCACCATTACACATCATCTCTACAAATTGGCATTCTCTATAGGTAAGACCTTCATAGAAATAGCTCACTAAACGCCAATTCTCATACCCATGGTGAGGACACATACTCAACAACTCCTTAAATCTCTCCCAAGACTGATACAAAGTCTCGCTGTCCTTTTGTGCAAAGGTGGAGATTTGTCTTTTTAAAGCATTGGTCTTGTGTTGAGGAAAGTATTTATTAAAGAAAATTCGAGTCATCTCAGTCCACGACCCAATAGATCATGGTCTTAGTGAGTATAGCCAACTCTTAGCTTTATCCTTCAAAGCGAAAGGAAAGAACTTAAGCATCACAATGTCATCGGTTTCATCTTGACTATGAAAAGTCGCGACTACTTCCTCAAACTCTTTAATGTGCACATATGGGTTTTCATTATCCATGCCATGAAAAATAAGGAGTAATTGAATCATCCCTGTTTTAAAATCTAGTTGGCAAGTATTGGCTGGAAACATGATGCATGATGGTGTGGTTGTGCGTGTAGGGTGGAGGTAATCCTGAAGTTTCCTAGAAATATTCTCATTAGGATTATCGGCCATGTTAACAAAATCCTCTAAATTTTCGTGTAGGGGTGCAATATGGTTTGATCTAGGCGAGGTTTCACCAACGGACGTAAGGAGAGGGTAACTCTAATTCGGGTCCTCTAATGAATCTACCTCGCGAATCTCTCGGTTTAAGCGTGCACCAATTAATTTAGAGGGGAAATAAAATAAATAAAACAGGAAAGAAAAAAAAAATAAAGCAGAATAATAAAAAAAATTAGAAAATCAAAACAAAGGTAAAGGAACAATATTACTGTATTTACAAACGGCTGAAAAGAAAAACATTTACAATTCTTCTACTGTCACACTCAAAGTTGACAAGCTTCCTTGTACTTAAGCGCGTTTCCCAGCAACGGCACCAAAATTTGATTACGCCCAAAGTATAACACGGTAATTGATGAGAGTCATAAAATGCTTCTCAACAGTGGTTAATTGTTAGCATTTTATGATTGATCTCGATCTTTATTATGCTTTTATGTGTTAATAACTCTAAAGTGATATTATTGGACCACTGACTTATTTCAGTGTATTTTCAGGTACTTTAAGCTCAAAAGAGGAGGAAAAGTTATCATTGCTTGAAGCACAAAGACTTGAGGCATACTGGAGTGAAGGAATGCTTCCGAAAGGACAAGATGGAGGGCTTAAAAGAGCAACAGCTGTTGCCCGCATTGGAAATGAGTTTCACTAAATTGCCAAAATTGCCTGTACAGATCAATCATCTTTAAAAATTAAACTGTATTGATAAAAGAATAACTAGGATATGAGCCATATATGCTTAGAAAGATCCGGAAGTCTATTTTCTGGAGAATTTTACGGTTCATCAAAAGGATTTTTCTAAAGAAAGTTATGGCAGTTTAAGTAGACAAAGGTCAGGCTGTGCGGGATTTCAGCGTGATTTTGAGCTTAAATCTCACATCCCACATTGGTTGGAAAACACATTTCTATATCCCACATCCCACATTGGATTGGAAACACATTGCACTCGTGGTATTTCCCTATAAAAGGCCTACTCCACTTCAGCTTTGGGGCATTTAATCGGAGCTCATATGAATACATCAGAGAGTGAATCCAGAGGGCCTTTAGGACGAATCCGAAAGTATAATTTTGAAAGCAAGCTGAAGAATCGCCGAAGCTTTCGCTACCGAGGAGGAGATAATCGTTGAGAGGCCGGAGGCAACTCAAGGAAGCATGAGCTCCATGAGCAGCTAGTCTTCAAGCAAGGCAAATGGATGAATCCCTAGGTGTAGTTGTTCTTATTTCCTTTATTTGATTCAGTTGTAGTTTGGTATTATTTTCATTAAATATTGTTATGTTTTATTCTTTAATTTAATTAGTAGATTTTTATTAGTCCGATGATTGCATGCTTCTTTTCCATATAAGTTCAGTCATGCTTTTCTTATGTGTATCTGTTTGGGTGTGATTGAGTCCGGTAGATCTCTTTTATAGATTTGTCCATTGCTGCGGTATTGTCATTAGATATATCGTCGTCTTTTGATAATTTATAAGTTGGGTCATGTGTGCATGAAAGTAGAGAATAATTCATAACAATTACATTAGGATTTATTGTTGCACTTTAATTAAATATTTTCCGATTGCCTGTTTAGGATGTGAAACTTGCAATCGAGACAAAAACAACTGAATCAAGTTAGGATTAGAGCAACGAGCCTAGGGAGGATTCCCGGAACCTTGTCATTCTTAATTATATTTCAAACCTATTTACACAATTACCCTTTTGCACAATCAAAAACTCAGATTCATTTAATCTTTTATCATTTGTGTTAAGGTTAACACCTTCTTTTGTAATTAACTTGTTTCCCTGTGGAATCGACACCCCAAAACTATACTACAATAACCGCGTTATGTTTTGGGCATAATCAAATTTTGGCGCCGTTGTTGGGGAAACGCACTTAAGTACAAAGAAGTTTGTCAACTTTTGCCATGATGGTAGAAGAGTTGTAAATAGTTTTTCTTTTCAGTAGCTGTAAAGGCGGTAACTTTGTTCCTTCTTTTAGCCCACTGCATTAATTTATTTTATTATTTCTTTTTATAAGATTTTTAGTATTTTGTGAACTTGCATGCCCAGATATAGGGACACTTTGGGTAGATTTGCTTGTAGGCCTGAGTTAGAGTTAGAAGGCAACTTTTTAAACCCTTTGCTTGATAGTCCATCTAGTCCTGAGGAAATGAGTGAACATGAGGATCAACCTAATAGGACCCTTCAGGATTACCTCCACCCTACACGCACAACCACACCGTCTTGCATCCTATTTCCAGCCAACATTCCCCAACTAGATCTTAGGACAGGGATGATACAGTTACTCCCTACATTTTATGGCATGGAAAATGAAAACCCATATGTGCACATTAGGGAGTTTGAGGAAGTAGTCGCAACTTTCCATGATCAAGGCACAACTGCTAATATTGTGCGACTTAAGTTCTTTCCTTTTGCTTTGAAGGATAGAGCTAAGAGTTGGCTATACTCACTTAGACCACGATCTATTGGGTCGTGGATTGAGATGACTCAAGCCTTCTTTAACAAGTACTTCCCTCTACATAAGACTAATGCGTTGAAAAGACAAATCTCCACCTTTGCACAAAAGGAAAATGAGACTTTGTACCAGTCTTGGGAGAAGTTTAAAGAGCTGTTAAGTATGTGCCCGCACCATGGGTTTGAAAATTGGCGTTTAGTAAGCTATTTCTATGAGGGTCTTACCTATAGAGAATGCCAATTTGTAGAGATGATGTGCAATGGGGGATTTCTGCAAAAAGACCCCAATGAGGCTATTGAATACCTCAATGAGCTTGCTGAGAAAGCTCATACATGGACTGGATCTAGTGCTACTGAAAGCATGAATAGGTCACGACCTGTAGGAAACCGTAGTGGAGGAGGAATACACCATCTTAGGGAAGAGGACAGCCTGAAAGCTAAAGTCGAAATGCTCACTAGAGAGTTTGATGCATTTAAAACTAAGGGCTCAAAGCAAACACATGTGGCTAATCATGCCGTGTCTTTAGAGCCGTGCTTTGTGTGTGGCATGCTAGATCATCTTGCTAAAGAGTGCCCCACATTTTTTGATATGAGAGGGGCGTATGAGGAACAATGTAATGCCTTAGGCATGTATAAGAAGCCTTCTGCACCTTTCTCTAACACTTATAACCCGGGGTGGTGAAATCGCCTCAACTTCAGCTGGAAATCTGAAAACCAGCATGCACAGCCCCCTCGATCATCCCCTGCACCTTATCACGCACCTTCAACCTCTAGGAACTCTCTAGAAGACACCTTACAGGTTTTCATAGAGGCACAAAGCAAAACAAACCAAAGGTTTGAGGCACTAATCACGCAGGTGATGGAAGAGGGTAGAGAAACTAGGAGCCAAGTGTCCAAATTAATGAGCTCCTTGAGTGTGACTGAGCGAGGTAAGTTCCCTTCCCAAGCTCAGTCTGTACCTCAGGGCCAACATATGGCACAAGAAAATCTGAAAGATGTAAATGCCATTGTGATCCAAAGTGGTAAGTCACTACACATCCCACCAATGAATGTATCCGAGGATGTGGAAAAGGGTTAAACTAGTAGTGATACTGAACTGACCAAAGACCTTTAAGTGACCCAAAGTCCTGTTAAGGCACCATACCCTCAAGTCTTAAGGTCAAACAAGAGAAATCTGGACTTAAACAATGAAATCTTAGAGAACTTAAGGTAAGTGAAACTTAATCTTCCCCTTTTGCATGTGATTAAACAAATTCCTACCTATGCAAAAGTTCTCAAAGATTTATGCACAATTAAGAGGAGACATTATGTCAAGAAAACTACATTCCTAACTGAGCAAGTTAGTGCTTTAATTGAGGAAAAAATTCCCCCAAAATACAAGGATCCAGGCTGTCCTACCATTGCTTGCAGCATTGGAAATCATGAGGTTGGACAAGCCTTACTAGATCTAGGAGCTAGTGTGAACCTGATGCCATTTTCCATTATGTACAGCTAGGTTTAGGGGAAATCAAACCAACCGGTGTAGTGTTACAGTTGGCTGACCGTTCAGTCAAAGTACCTCGGGGTGTGGTAGAGGATGTGTTGATTCAGATTGAAAAATTTTACTATCCTGTTGATTTCCTAATCCTTGATACAACTTCTGCTGTTGACACTAACTCGAAAATTCCTTTGATTTTAGGTAGACCTTTCCTTGCTACTGCAAATGCTCTGATTAATTGTAGGAATGGACTCATGAAGTTGTCTTTCAGAAACATGACCTTAGAAGTGAACATTTTCAATGTTGCAAAACAGCCCGAAGATGAGGATGAAAACCACCAGTTATATATGCTCGAGTCACTCATCGATGAGGGAGTTTCCATGACTCATGATTTTGATCCTCTTAAGAATTTTCTTGTTAATTCTGAGATTGATTTATTTGATGATAAAACTAATGTAATTGATGTTTGTGCTGTTATTGACAGATCTCAGGATTATGGCACCCGCCCATGGTAACCAAGGTTCAAAGAGTTGCCCTAAAGAATCGAAAAATAAATCCCCTCAAGTGTGGCAGCACCTAAAGTCGAATTAAAGCCACTACCTAAGAGTGTAAAGCATGCATTTCTCGGTCCAGGTGATACCTTTCCTGTCATTATTTCATATGAATTATCTGAGACCTAATGTGAGAAACTGATTTAGACCTCAAATGCACATAAATCAGCCATAGGATGGAGTATGGCTGATTTGAAGGGAATTAATCCCCTGATCTGCTCTTATAAAATAAATTTGGATGAAGGAACCAATCCTCGTAGAGACCCTCAACGTAGACTTAACCCCACTATGAAAGAAGTAGTGAAGAATGAAGTACAGAAACTGTTAGATGCGGGTATTATATACCCCATAGCTGATAGTAAATGGGTAAGTCCTACATAAGTTGTTCCCAAAAAGTCTGGAGTCCCTGTGGTATTGAATGACCTAGGAGAGTTAGTCCCTACTAAACTTGTGACCGGGTGGCATATGTGCATTGATTACAGAAAATTAAATGTTGCCACCCGGAAAGACCATTTCCCACTTCCTTTTATTGATCAAATTCTTGAGCGTGTAGCTGGTCATCCTTTTTACTGTTTCTTAGATGGTTATTCTGGTTATTATCAAATTGAAATTGCATTAGAAGACCAGGATAAAACCACTTTCACTTGTCCTTTTGGCACTTATGCTTTTCGTAGAATGCCATTTGGATTGTGTAATGCCCCTACCACTTTTCAACGTTGTATGATGAGCGTTTTTAGTGACATGATTGAAAATTGCATGGAGGTTTTTATGGATGACCTGACTGTTTTTGGATCTTCATTTGATACATACTTGATGAATTTGAAAAAATTATTAATTCGTTGTGAGGAAAAAGAATTGGTCTTAAACTGGGAAAAATGCCATTTCATGGTACCATCCGGCATTGTCTTAGGACATATTGTCTTTTCTAGAAGAATAGAGGTTGATCAATCTAAGATTGAATTAATATCTAAATTACCTACGCCTAAGACAATAAAGGATGTGAGATCTTTCCTTAGTCATGCTGGTTTTTATAGGAGGTTTATACAAAATTTTTCCAACATATCTAGACCACTATGTGCCCTCCTAATTAAAGATGCCCCATTTGAGTGGACTCAAGCTTGTCAAGAGGCCTTTAAAAATTTTCTTGTCTATTTTCTGGAGAATTTTATGGTTCATCAAAAGGATTTTTCTAGAGAAAGTTATGGCAGTTTAAGTAGACAAAGGTTAGGCTGTGCGGGCTGTGCGGGATTTCAGCGTGATTTTGAGCTTAAATCTCACATCCCACATTGGTTGGAAAACACATTTCTATATCCTACATCCCACATTGGATTGGAAACACATTGAACTCATGGTATTTCCCTATAAAAGGCCTACTCCACTTCAGCTTTGGGGCATTCAATCGGAGCTCATTTGAATACATCAGAGAGTGAATCCAGAGGGCCTTTAGGACGAATCCGAAAGTATAATTTTGAAGGCAAGCTGAAGAATCGCCGAAGCTTTCGCTACCGAGGAGGAGATGATCGTTGAGAGGCCGGAGGCAACTCAAGGAAGCATGAGCTCCATGAGCAGCTAGTCTTCAAGCAAGGCGAAGGGATGAATCCCTAGGTGTAGTTGTTCTTATTTCCTTTATTTGATTCAGTTGTAGTTTGGTATTATTTTCATTAAATATTGTTATGTTTTATTCTTTAATTTAATTAGTAGATTTTTATTAGTCCGGTGATTGCATGCTTCTTTTCCATATAAGTTCAGTCATACTTTTCTTATGTGTATCTGTTTGGGTGTGATTGAGTCTGGTAGATCTCTTTTATAGATTTCTCCATTGCTGCGATATTGTCATTAGATATATCGTCGTCTTTTGATAATTTATAAGTTGGGTCATGTGTGCATGAAAGTAGAGAATAATTCATAACAATTGCATTAGGATTTATAGTTGCACTTTAATTGAATATTTTCCGATTGCCTGTTTGGGATGTGAAACTTGCAATCGAGACAAAAACAATTGAATCAAGTTAGGATTAGAGCAACGAGCCTAGGGAGGATTCCCGGAACCTTGTCATTCTTAATTATATTTCAAACCTATTTACACAATTACCCTTTTGCACAATCAAAAACTCAGATTCATTTAATCTTTTATCATTTGTGTTAAGGTTAACACCTTCTTTTGTAATTAACTTGTTTCCCTGTGGATCCGACACCCCAAAACTATACTACAATAACCGCGTTATGTTTTGGGCGTAATCAGTAATTTTAGTACGGCTTTGGGGTGTTGATTCCATAGGGAAACAAGTTAACCACAAAGGAAAATGTGTGAACTTTAAAATGAACGATAAAAGTTAAACGAAAGATTATAAGTTTTGATAGTGAAATAATGTAAAGGAGTTGTGTAAATATAACGAAATTTAAATGAGAAATAACAAGGTTCCAGGAATCCTCCTTAGGTTCGTTGCCTTGTTCCACTCTCGATTCAATTGTTTTTATCTCAATTGCAAGTTTCACATCCCAAACAAACAATCGGAAAATATTCGATCAAGTACATTTATAATCTAACGTAATTGCTACAAATCACTCATTGATTTCAATTTAAGCACATATGACCGATCTTAAAGATTATTAAGAAACGACAACATATCGCAATGACAATATCGCAGTAATTGATAATCAATAAGATAAATCTACCAGAATCAATCACATCCAAACAACATCACATAAGAAGAGCATGACTAGACTTATATGGAGGAGAAGGATGCAATCACCGGATTAAGAGAATCTAAAAGAAGAAGAATAAAAAGTGCAGCTATCACATGAACTCAAATCCTTCTTACTTAATCAAAGAGTAAATCATAGACAATGTTTTAACAATAAATCCATACAAATGAATCAAGAACAGGAAATAAAGAACAACAAATCCCTAAGGATTCATCCCTTTCCCTTATTTGATGATTAGTTGGCCATGGAAATCAAGGTGGAAGAACAATATGGATGCTCTCCCCTTGATTTCCAGGCCATGGAGCTCAAGCTAGAAGAAAAATATGGATGCTCTCCCCTTGATTTCCAGCCTTGAAGAAACTTGGAAATATTCTGGATTTGGATCTCTCCTTCCTTGCTTAATGATGTTTGCTGCACACTCTTTAAGCATGTATTTATAGATCACAAGTAGTTAGGGGCATTTTGGTCCAGAAAATATCATCGTGCAGCCCTAATTTGGGCTTGGAATGAGTGGGCACTGGAAAGTGAGAGGTACAGTGCTGGAAAGTGAGAGTGCAGCGCAGGAAAGTGAGGGGCGCAGTGCTTGTTGGATGCTGATCTGGAGGCCTGACCTATGTCTACTAAAACTGCCATAACGTTTTCTAGAAAAATCCTTTTTACAAACCGTAAAATTCTTCAGAAAATAGACTTCTGGATCTTTCTAAGTGTATATGGATCATCTCCTGGTTCTTCCTTAATCAATACAGTTTAATCTGCAAAGATGATTGATCTGCACGGGCAATTCTGGCGATTTAGTGAAACTCCTTTCTTGGTTTCTCTTCATTTTGGCTCTTCCGCGACCATTAACTCGAGTGTTCATTGAAGCTTTGTGTTTAAAATGATGATAGCTTTTCTATCTCTTTTTTAAGCTCAAAGTACCTGAAAATGCACTGAAATAAGTCAACGATTCAAGAATAACACTTTAGAGTTATTAAGGTATAAAAGTGTAATTCCAACCTCGATCAACCCTAAAATGCTAATAATTAAGTATTGTTTAGATGCATTTTATGACTCTTATCAGTGAGCAATGTGCATCAATTACTCATCAGGAAAGGTCTCAGAAATGGGAGTGGTGGCCTCAGTGAAATCCACAATCAATCTAGACAAATGGTCCGCCACCACATTTTCGGAACCTTTTTTATCCCGAATCTCTATGTCGAACTCTTGAAGTAACAAGATCCATTGGATAAAACGAGATTTAGTATCTTTTTTAGAGAAAAGATACTTCAATGCTGCATGATCCGAGTAGATAATGACTTTAGATCCTAACAAGTAGGATTTGAATTTGTCTAATGCAAGAACGACTGCTAGCAACTCCTTCTCAGTGGTAGAGTAATTGAGTTGTGCGTCGTTTAGAGTTCTACTTGCATAATAGATAACATGAGGAAGTTTATCAACACGCTGCCCCAAAATAACTCCAACAATATAGTCTGATTCGTCACACATAATCTCAAAAAGCACACCCCGGTTGGGTGGCTGAATAATGGGTGTAGACATCAGAATCTTCTTCAGATCCCCAAATGCTTTCTTATAGTCTTCATCAAATACAAATGGGGCATCCTTCAGTAATAACTTGCATAAGGGCCTGGTGATTTTGCTGAAATTCTGGATAAATCGCCTATAGAAGCCTGCATGGCCCAGAAAAGATCGAACCTCCTTCACTGTACGTGGGGGTGGAAGATTGGAAATCAGGTCCACCTTCGCTTTGTCGACCTCAATCCCCCGATGAGATACGACATGCCCTAGTACAATACCTTGCTTGACCATAAAATGGCACTTCTCCCAATTAAGCACCAGGTTCTTCTCCTTGCATCGGACTAAAACCAAAGTGAGACGGTGTAGGCACTCCTCAAATGATGAACCGAAGACGGAGAAGTCATCCATGAAAATCTCTAAGAACCGCTCTACCATGTCAGAGAATATGCTGACCATGCACTGCTGAAAAGTAGTGGGTGCATTACATAACCCAAAGGGCATGCGACGGTAGGCAAATGTCCCAAAAGGACATGTAAACATCGTTTTCTCCTTATCTTCAGGGTCCATAAGGACCTTGTTATATCCAGAATAACCATCCAAGTAGCAATAGTATTCGTGCCCAGCCAAACGCTACACCATCAGATCAATAAATGGGAGTGGAAAATTATCCTTCCTTGTGGCAGCATTCAACTTGCGGTAGTCTATACACACTCTCCATCCTGACTGAACACAAATTGGCACCAACTCATCATCTTTATTTCCCACCACCGTCAATCCAGCTAGTTTGGGCACGATATGAATCGGACTCACCCACTTACTATCAGAGATTGGATAAATGATCTCTACATCCAACAGCTTAATTACTTCTGTCCTCACAACCTCTTGTATAGCTGGGTTGAGCCTTCTTTGTGGCTCCCTCGATGGCTTGGCATTCTCCTCTAAATGTATCTTGTGCATCACCACCGAGGGGCTGATTCCCTTAATATCCTCTATAGTCCAGCCGATAGCTTCCTTGTACTCTCTTAAAACATCTAATAATTTCTCCTCTTGAGCCTCAACCAAATCTGAAGCTATAATCACAGGCAAACAATCTGCTGGACCTAGGAACTTATACTTAAGATTATCCGATAAAGGCTTAAGTTCCTTCTTGGGGGGTTCAGGTGCTGTGGTCTCCTCTGTTTCATTGCTTTCCCGAGGAGGAGACTCCAAAATGGCATTCGCTTACTCGAGTAACTTATCTAAATCCAAATCCTCTCCAAATCGAGCGAAGTATGCCTCTAAGGGGCCCTCAATGCTTGATTCATCCACAGTCTCCTCAAGAATCTCCTCTATCAAGCATACATTTCTCACTTCATCATATTCCAGTGGTTGCTTACTGATATCAAAGATATTCAGCTCCACTGTCATATTTCTGAAAGAAATCTTCATCACCCCTGTCCTACAATTGATCAGGGCATTAGCTGTGGCTAAGAATGGTCACCCTAGAATAACCGGTATCTGAATCCCTACATTCTGAACCGGCTCTGTGTCAAGCACAACAAAACCCATGGGGAAATAGAACTTATCCACTTTTATTAAAACGTCCTCAACTACTTCCGGTGGTATTTTCACTGACCTGTCAGCCAATTAAAGCGTCGTGGTTGTGGGCTTCAGTTCTCCTAACCCTAACTACAAATAGACTAAGTAAGACAGAAGATTCACACTTTCTCCTAGATCCAAGAGAACCCTCTCGATCTGGCTGACTTCTATCGTGCAAGAGATGGTAGGAGACCCCGGATCCTTATACTTGATGGGCAGCTTGCACTGAAGGATTGAGCTAACCTGCTTGGTAAAAAATGCCTTCTCAGGACATTCATCCTCCTCTTGATAGTGATCAAGTCCTTTAAAAACTTGGCATATGATGGCACTTGATGGATGGCGTCCAAAAATGGGATATTGATTTGGACCTGCTTGAATACGTCCAAAATTTTCTCATATTTCCCTCCTTTCTTAGGCGCATGTAATCTCTCAGGGTAAGGCACTTTAGGTATAAATGACCTAGGAGGATCCTCCACAGTAGGTGTGGCTGTAGATGGCTCAGCATCTCTCTTCTTCTTGTTGCCACTTCCTTGCCCTTGCTGCATAGTAGGGTTCTCTTCCACTCGATTGTCCACTTATCTCCTAGACCTCAATGTGACAATTGATTGCACTTGTTCCTGCCCGTGTGCATAGGAGTTTATGAATTTCCAACCACAAACTATCCTTTCGGGTTAGGCACGGGTTGCCTGGGGAACTTTCCCTTCTCTCTTTCACCCAAGTGAATTGCAATTTTCCTTATTTGACTCTCTAGCATGGAAATTTCTTGGGTGTTTACCATTGTTGCACTCCTCACTTTGCTCATGGATTGGCTAGTCATCTTCATGAACTCCTTAAGGGTGTCCTCTAGAGACTGTGAAACCGACACTGATATTTGAGTGGGAGCTTGGTAAGCAGGTGATGGTGCTGGATGGGCTGAGCGATCATGACTAGGAATTTGTGGAGCAAATCCGAGAGGGTATTGATTATGAGCATGATGAGGGGCTCCTCCATGATTCATTGATTGGTTCTGCTTTCGTGAAAAATTAGGGTGGTTCCGCCACCTTGGGTTGTAAGTCTCGGAGTAAGATCCATTTGACTGCCTCCGATAGTCGTTGAAAGCATTCACTTGTTCCATAAGATACTCAGCAAAAGCCGGCATTGATGGAAAATTCTGTGCTAAATGTATGGGACTAGCACAGATGGAACAGCTATCAACATTGAATGTGTTGGCAGCATTGATGGACTGACCCACAGCGAGAGCGTCAATCTTCTTAGTGAGAGCATCTAACTTTATCCTCAAGTCTGTGTCCTCCTTAATCTCATAGATGCCTCCTTTCTTAGGAGCACGAGTGGACTTATCCCGACAGCTTGAAAAATCCCACTGCTGCGAGTTGTCGGACAACTTGTCCAATGCTTTGTATGCTTCATCTCCCGTCAGACTTAAGAATGCCTCCCCATTCATAGATTCGATCATGCTACGGTTGAGTTGAGTCAACCCTTGGTAGAAGAACTGAACGAGTCTCCACTTCTCATATCCATGTGGAGGGAATCTGATCAGTAACTCTTTGAAGTGCTCCCAGCTTTCAGAAAACTTCTCATCCTCATCCTGAGTGAAAGAACTAATCTCCTTTCGGCACTCATTCACTCTAGACATTGGGAAAAACTTGTAATAAAATTTACTAAGTATATTTTCCCAAGATGTAATAGACCCGGGCGTGTTGGAATCCAACCATGCCTTAGCTCTATCGTGAAGAGAGAAAGGAAAAAGTCGAAGATGGACTGACTCCTCAGAGAAGTTTTGGAACTTGAATGTGGCAGAAATATCTTTGAACTTCTTCACATGACTGTAAGGATTTTCAAGATCTAAGCCATGAAATGAAGGTAGGAGTTGGATAACATGTGGCTTTAAATCAAAATGGGTGGCATTGGTAGGTGGCAACACTATACAAGAAGATGAGTTAGTCGCAACGGGTGCGAACAAATCCCTAAAAGATGTAGTGGAGTCCATGTTCCAAGCTCTAGGTTGCTCTACATGCTCCGGTTGATTTGTATTCCTAAAATTTTCTTCCATCTCAATTGTCTCTCTTTCAACTAGTGCTCTTTTATGTCTCCTAAGAGTTCTTTCTAAGTCGGGATCTAAATGTATCAATTCTAAGTTCAGGGATCTCCGACCAAGCATACACTGCCCAAAAAGCACTAAAATAAATTAACTAGCAGAAACAAAATAACAATAAAGTAAAATAAATGCAAAAAAAAAAAAAAAAAAACACACACACACACTCTACTCACAAAATGAGCCAACAAAAATTGGTAAAAATATTTTTTATTTTTTTATATATCTATATATATTTTTTACTTTTTAATAGGCCAATGCAAATAGAAGCAAATAGAATAAAATAAAATTGCAAAAAAAAAGAGAAAAAAAATCAAACAAAAAAAATACTAACTAACTAGTAGAAAAATGAAATTAATTCAGGCAAAAATTTAATTTTCACAAACCAAACAATTCCCCGACAACGGCGTCAAAAACTTGTTGTGAGTTTTAAATTACTCGCAAGTACACGAGTCGTTTGCAATAGAGTGTTGTGCAACTTCTCATATCCATGTGGAGGGAATTGCGTTGTGAAAATATTTTTATCTAAACTAAGCCTATTTTAACCTAATTTCAAGTTTTGAATTGTCTTTTACAAAACAAATGTAAACTAAACTAAATTGATTTAAAGACTAATGATAAAAAAAACTAAGATTTCTGAATCCACCCCACCAAAGTAAAGCATATATCTTCATGTTCTATATAAAAATAATCTATCAAAACATTCCATGAATCCAACTTTAAACAAATCACAACAAATTTCCCAATTAAACCAAAACAATCTAATGTATCCGCTTTTAACACATCACAAAGGATATCCAATTTAATAAAAAAATGATTTGATGTATCCATCAGATGAAACACACAAAATATCCAACAGAACAATTTAAACGCAATCAATCATAAGATTTTACTCAAATAATTGAACATAACATTTATATTAAAAAAAAATCAGAATTGTATAAAAAAATCTGAAAATATTATGCCAAACAACGGCAAGGCTTCATCTTCAACCTTATCTGAAGATTTTAGCCACTCATAATAATGAAACTAAAGTTCACAATAACAGTGCTAAACATTAAACTTTAAAACTAACAAAAGCAGTAAATTAAAAACTGACTATACATGGGGAGAAATTCCACTCACTATTGGGCGGCGCTTCCCCTCGTGGTAGCAAAACCTTCGAGATCCACCAGAATGGTAGCAGAAGTCCTCAAGATTACACACCGAATGATGAAGTGAGATGGGGCCTTTATAGGGGAATTCTCGGAGTACAATGTGTTTCAAATTCGATGTGGGATACTGCCCGAGTGTCCTCGATCGCAGTCTGGTGCGCTTAAGCGTATACTGGTGCACTACAAAGCATTTTTAACCGATGCGAGATGTGCGAGTGCCCACTTGCGATGGATCGCAAGTCTGGTGTGCTTGAGTGCACTAGATATCTTCAGCTTAACCCTTGTCTACTAAAACTACCATAACTTTCTCTAGAAAAATCATTTTTATGAGCCGTAAAATTCATCAGAAAATAGACTTCCGGATCTTTCCAAGCATATATGGCTCATCTCTTGGTTCTTCCTGACTCAATACAGTAAAATCCACAAAAATGATTGATCTGTATAGACAATTCTGGTAATTTTAGTGAAACTCCTTTCCCAATGCTTGTAAACTTGAAGAACAACGAAAACAACTCAAAGTAACAAATTCCTAAGCTAACAAATGTAAATTAAGTGGCCAAAATATGCAATATTTGGCACTCATCAAGAAGTCAGCAAAAAATTAAAAGAAATAAATGAGTGTATCGGGCTTACCATAAAAGCCACTTGAGGAAATGTCCTAGATGAGATCAGACCTACGAGCAACCTTTTTTCCAAGGAGCTCATTGATGTGAAAATGCCGCCCAATTTCAAGATGCCTCGCATTGTTCCTTGGAAAAGACATGCCCCATAGACCACTTAGAGACTTTCAAGTTCCTGATGTTCTTCCATGGTCACTAAGAGGAAACTATATGCCTCACGTTCCCAATAACACTGAGAGAGACAACAAGGACATTGTTTTCTCGTTTGCCATCAAGTTTCATAAGGTTGTTTTGCAAGCTCTACGAGCATTCACAACACATTTTGTTAGTAGCTGTGGTCTTAAAAGGACTCATGAAAGTTTGTTGAGCATAACTCAACATGTTGAGGAGACCCTTATTGACTACATTTCGCGGTTCACTTCGGCTATGGTACAAGTGAGGGTCTTACATCGAAAGGTAGCAGTAATTACTTTTATCAACAACCTTAAAGTCTCTGATTTCAGTTATTACCTCTCTAAGAACCCACTTCACACCAAGCCGGCCTTTTTAGCTAAAGTGGATAAGTTCATAATTGCAGAAGAAGTCCAAGCCTTCCATAAAAGGAGAGAAGAAGCCTTAACAAGCAAGAAAAGGGAAGAGCCAGAAGAACCCAAAATGTATGATCAGAAAAAAAAAAAAAAAAAAAGGTCGAAATAATGATCGCAAAAATGAGAAATTGGGAGCTCTTTGAGGGTTTAAGACTTATACTCCATTCAATACCTCGAAGGAGAACCTCCTGATGGAGATTGAAAACCAAGACATCATCAAATAGACTTCTAAGATCAACACCCCATGGGTAAGAGAGAGATGAGTCGTTTCTATCGCTTCCACAAAGACCATGGCCACTACACAAGTTAATATATGCATATTAAGGATGAAATCAAAAGCTTAATCTAGAAAGGATACCGAAGGAAGTTTATCAAGATTGAGTTAAGGCATAGTCCTTCCAAAAGATGAAGTCTGAACCGCAAGAGGAGCTTTGAGCACAGAGAACGAGATAATAGGCTGAGACAAATCTGGATAGAAAGGACAACAAGCGAATACACCGAAGTCTAGAGACTCCAAACTATCTTCAGGGGGGAGGAGGAAACCTCTAAAGGTGAATCCTCGAACTCCCGTAGGGTCTACTTATTTCGTTAGATCAATCAAAGGGACACCAAAGAAAACTAATTGATTAGACCATAAGCTTCACGGATTAAGATCTTGAGGGAGCAAGGTCCACCCATGATGATGTAGTTGATGTAACACTGATTGTATCAAATTTTATGGCCAAGAGGATCCTGGTAGATAACAGCTCATCCCAAGACATATTGTACTATGATACCTTTAAGAAAATGAAGCTTTTAGAAGATTGCTTGAAGTTGGCACATTATCCCTTGTACAGCTTCCCGGGTGAGCTAATCTAATGAAATGAAGTATAATGTTTCTAGTGATAGCAAGCACTTCACATTTCCAAACAACCATCTTGAGCACCTTCTTAGTTATAGACCTTCTTTCCTCGTACAATACAATTCTTGGACGATTAACAATGAATGCCATGAAGGCTGTAGTCTCCACATATCATTTGAAAATGAAATTTCCAACTGAGAATGGCGTAGGTGAGGTTAAGGGTAACCAAGCTAAAGCCGGATATGCTACTTAGCCTCCATCAGAAGAAGGGGCAAGGCAGGTGTCATTCAGATTGGAGACCTAATAGAAGATTCTAGATCCCCAAGAGGAAGACCAGTAGAAGAACTAGTGTTAGTGCACTTGTGGAAGATGAGTCAGAAAAAGTGGTGCAGATCATCTCAATATGAATGTAAACCAGCCTAGAACCGAGTGACCAATGTAAGCATTGTTATTATATGAATCAAGTGAATTTTGTCCATATTTGTCTATTTTTATTATTTTCAGCCAACTAAATCTTATCAAGCCTAAAAGAGCGGCTACACGCGAGGACTCTGCTTTGGACATCCTCCACAGTCGAGGATGAAAATGAAGTGCCAAAAATCATACATCAAGTTGATTCCCAAAACCAAGCTAAGGGCCCATGAGAGCACCCCATCTCGGTGGAGTTACGACTTAGACATCACGCTCAAGTACTTCAAAGGTCACTAATCACTTCGGATCGGGACAATAAATCGAGGACCGAAGTGAAGACCACAAAACTGAGCTCACCTCAAAAAACCAAAGACCCAAAAGAAGTTAAGTCTTTTGAAAGAGAAGCCTAAACTTGGGTAGAGATATGCAATACTTAGTGGGATTTTCATCCAAACCCTAAGTGTTAAAATCGAGAGCACACCTCAAATCACAAAAACCCGAGAGAAATTAAGGCTCCAAAAAGAGAAGCCTCAACTAGGGCACAAATATGCAACACTTATTGGGATTTTCATTCAAACATTAAGTGTCAGAACTGAGAGCACACCTCAGATTACAAAGACCCAATATAAGAGGTTGAGGCTCCAGAAAGTGAACCTTAACTCGGTTAACACTAAGTGTCAACACCAAGAAATTAAGTATTAGACTCAAACAACCCATGAAGTCAAAAGTCCAAGTAACTCATGAAAAATGTATTAAAGAAAGACCAGAAAAAGGAATAAGTAAAAATCAAGCCCATCTTAGAGCTCAGACCAATTAACGGCAAGGTATGAGGTGGGACGTGAAAATCAAGCCCATCTTTAAGCTCAGACCAGTTAAGGACGCGGTATAAGGTGAATCAGCCAAATCCAACTTTATCTCAGACCTTAACCAAGGTCGAGGTATGAGATGGATCAACTAAAGCCGAGGTACGAGGTGAATCAACCAAATCGAACATTACCTTAAACCCTGATAAGGTTGAGGTACGAGGTGGATCAACTAAGGTTAAGGTATGAGGTGGATTAGCCAAATCCAGTTTCACCTCAAACCTTGACCAAGGTTGAGGTATGAGGTGGATCAACCAAGGTCAAGGTACGTAGTGGATTAACAAAGGCCGAGGTACGTAGTGGATTAGCCAAGGCCGAGGTACGAGGTGAATTAGCCAAATCTACCTTCACCTTAGACCTTGAACAAGACCGAGGTGGATCAACTAAGACCGAGGTACGATATGGATCAGCTAAATCCAACTTCACCGCGGACCTTAACTAAGGCCGAGTTATGAGGTGGATCAAGTAAGAGCGAGGTTCGAAGTAGATCAATCAGGGCCAAGGTATGAAGTGGATCAACCAAGGCCAAGGTATGAAGTGGATCAATTAAGGGCGAGGTACGAGGTGAATCAGCTAAATCATACTTAACCTCAGACTCTGACCAAGGCCGAGGTACAAGGTGGATCAACCAAGGTCGAGGTACGAATTGGATTAACTAAGGCCAAGGTGTGAGGTGGATCAAAGAAAGAAAAGGTACGAAGTGGATAAACCAAGGTCGAGGTATAAGGTGAATCAGCCAAATCCAGCTTCACCTCAAACTTTAACTAAGGCCGAGGTACAATGTGGATCAACCAAAGCCAAGGTACGAAGTGGATCAACCAAATCCAACACCTCAGACCCTGACCAAAGTCGAGGTCCATGTTGGATAAGCTAAATCCAACTCAACCTTGGCCCTTGAATAACGCAGAGGTACGAGGTGGATCAACCAAGGCCGAGGTACGAGGTAGATCAGCCAAATCTAAATTCACCTCGGACCCTGACCAGGTTGAAGTATGAGATGGATTAACCAGTCCAGATGTATGAGGTGGATCAATCAAGGTCAGGGTACGAAGTGGATAAACCAAATCCAACTTCACCTCGGACCTTGATCAAGTCCAAGGTATGAGGTGAATCAACGAAGACTGAGGAACAAAGTGGATAAGCCAAATCCAACTTCACCTTGGACCTTGACCAAGATCGAGGTACGAGGTGGATCAACCAAGGCTAAGGTATGAGGTGGATCCACCAAATCCAACTTCATCGCAAACCTTGATCAAGATCGATGTATGAGGTGGATCAACCAAGGTCGAGGTACGAAGTAAAACAGCTAAAGTAGCTCCAACTCGGACCTTAGGTAAGGGTGAAGTTCGAAGTGAACCAGACAAAACTAGCTCCACCTTGGACCCACCTTTAACTTCGACATCCAAAGAAGAACTTAAAAGGAACCCTAGCACAAACCTTCCCAAAATCAAAATGTGGTTAGAATAAGTTTGCCTCTACTCCCTTAGGCTGAATTTAAGCCTTAAAGAAGTTGAGGGCATATAATGTGGGCCAGATATACCCTACAACCTTAAAGTGACATTTGATAAACCCAGGGGTAGTCCAATAATTTTTGTTCTCTCAAGCTCTATAAATAAGGGCTCCCATAATGGTAACTCATTCACAACTATATGTTTTTACTGTTTTTCTCTCTCCACTTCGTACTCTAACTTAAGGATCGGAAGGTCCTCCTTAGAGGAAAACATTATAGGTCAGTTTCTTTTACAAGTACCTCAGATTGGGCTCACCCAAACCAACTCATACTCACACAGATTAAAGCAAACCTAACTCCAGCTGTTAGCCTAATCTGACTCGGGATGACCTGACCTATTTTCAGCATCAACATAAGTGATGATTTATGAAGTTATCATTCTTGATATTTTCAGTGCTTCATTTTACTTTTTCAATAGATTAATCCATTGTTAGCATCTTCTTCATCCCTTTAGGTATTTATTTAGAGTTCCATTTCAGTTTTAGTAGGAAATCTAATTTCTAGACACTCGGATCTTACTTATAACTCAATATAAAGCTTCAAAATGTGGTAAAAAGAGGTTATAAGATTGATTAAATATTTCTTGAATAGTGTAAATCAAGTTTTTAAGTTGTAATGTGCTATTGTAAAGGTGTTGTTCTTTGTTTCTTGAGGAGAAGAAAAAGTTAGCATTGAAATAACGGTGTAAGGGGCATGGAAATAAAGTGTTGATTGCCATTTGCATCAATTAATGATTTTATTCACTTAAACAATGTGAAAATTATGATGAGCTTAAAGAAGAGAGTGATAATATTTGTAGAATAACATTGGTGCTTACCACATATACCTTTTGTTGGAGTTGTGGAGGAAGAAAGAACATTGGTGTTGGTATAATGGTTCTGGACAATAAGTAAGAAAGGATTTAGTCTTGTTTCGAGCACAAGATAAGCTCCTTAATGTGTCTATTGGTTTCTTGCCTTCAATTATAGAACTTAGAGCTATATATAGGTCCATACAAATGAGCATACATCAATACAATCAATGTGCACACACATTGAATCAAGAGGCTAACTAACTAACTTGTAACTAATCTTCTAACAACTTCTTCTTACGTTCAAGTAGTTAGCTTTGCCTCTCTTAATGTCTTGCTTGAGCTTACTTTTTTTTTGTTCCAAATCTTCTTTGATTGGTGCCTTAGCTCCACTGGTCATCCCCTAAACCTCACTAGTAACCAGAATTGTTTATGTTATCCTAGTTTTGTCTTGCTGCTCCATATCTTTCTGGCTTCTTTAACTAGTTTCTATCCTTTAGCTTTCTTCTTGTAACAATACTATCCCCATGGAGAGACACCTTATCATCAAGGTGTAAGTGTTGTACAATGCTAGCACCTTCCTAAGAGGCTTCTTCTAAGGGGAGGTGATCCCATTAAACTAAGTAGTAGTGCACCCATTGATCCTGTTGTAACACCTTTCTTTAATCCAAGATAACAATTGGATGGTAAATAGGGTAAGAGCTAGAGTAAAAGAGCAGCCTTTGAAAGGCTTCAGTAATGAAATGTGTAAGACAAGGTGTAGTCTGTAGCCATCAGGAAGTTGTAGTTTATAGGCAACTTGTCCTATTCTTTTTAGGATAGAAAAGAGGCCAAAGTATCTTTTGGCCAATTTCTGAGAGACTCTTGTTGTGGCAGTGTGTTGTCTATATAGTTGTAACTTGAAGAGAAATAAGTCAACAACTTGAAACTTCATGTTAGTTCTCTTCTTGTCAACTTCTTGCTTCATTCTTTGTTGAGCCTTAAGCAAATGAGCTTTGACTTTTTGTAAGAGGTCTTCTCTAGCGCCTAAGGAGTGATCGATAGCTTCAATAGAAGAAGTACCTCTATTGTAAGTAGGTACAGTTGGTGGAAGTCTTCCATAGGTAATATGAAAATGGGCCAATCCTAAGCAAGAATGGAAGCTGGTGTTGTAGTTAAACTCAGTACACACTAAGTAATTTGATCACAGGTTTGGTTCATTTATGTAGACTGAGGTTCCAATCCAAGAGGGAGGGTGAATTGGGTTTTTAAAAACTTTCACTAATTATTCACAAGTTTATAAAAACAGTTAAATGTACAAGCATATAAACAAGTAATGCGCTTTAAGTAAAAGAGTTTAAGGAATAGAAAGTGCAAACTCAATTTATAGTGGTTCGGCAATATCGGAAACGTTCTGACCCTACATCCATTCTCTTCAAGGAACCTTCTTAAAGTGATCGACTAAAACTCTTAGTCGTACAACTTCATGGGTGTTGCATAAACCTTACAAACAATCCCTTCCACTTGGAAGCTTATCCCTTTATCTCGGAAGCTAATCTCTTCCTTTCGGAAGTTAATCCCTTTACAATAAATATGAGTTGCTGTAAAATAAATGGTAGAGAGATAGCAATGAATACTTTTACAACTGAACAATATCTCTCTTTCAAAGTAAAGCTTGAAGAATGGCTCAACATTAAATCTTTCAAAGCTTGTGTATTAATGAGCAAAAACTTAATTGAATGTGTAATCCTCTGTCCTTAAATGCTCATTAGAGTGGGTTTATATAGCCTTGAATTAATATGACCATTTAGTACTGACTTGATACGTTTTGGTACATTAAATGCTCAAGTCTGGCGCCTCAGTGGTCATATTTTTTGAATTACCAGTCAATTGGGTCAAGTAAAAAGTCTCACTTTTTAAGGCTGTGAAGAGTACCAGTCGACTGGGTCATTAGTACCAGTCGACTGGGGACATTCTTTCCAAGATGCCAGTTGATTGTTATTGATCACCTAGTCGACTGGGGACACACTGTCCAAGATGCCAGTCGACTGGTATTGATCACCCAGTCGACTGGGGACATACTGTCCCACATCCCAGTTATCTGGTATAGGGATCCAGTCGACTGGGTTACCTTTCAACCCAGTTTTGCATGTTTTGAAATGTTTTTGACTTAGAAACGTTTGAAAGAATAGTTTTGTCAAAATCCTTTTACAAAAGAAGCCATAAAACGAGCTAGTTACCTAAACAAATGAGATTTACAACTTGTTTCAATACCTTATGCCTGTACTAGATCTTCTATCTTGACTTGGTGTCTGATTCGGGTTGAGTTCTTGCATCTGATTCTTGGCTGTATGCTTTTATCGTTTAAAACACTTAGATAACACTGTTAGTACAATTAGAGTAGTGTTTTATCATTATTAAAATTTAGGTAAGGGTTAACAATCCCCCCCTTTTTGATGATGACAAAACTAATGAGAGAAAACAGTTTTAAAAACTAAGTGTTAGCTTTTTAGAAAAAATTGGGCAGAGTTTCCTCTATATTTTTTATAATAAAACCAACCTATAAAAAGTTTACAACAATTTATATTCAATCCAACCAAGCAACTTAACATATAGTCTTATACAACAAGTTCTTTAGAGCAATGCTCCCCCTAAATCTATGCTCTATTTTAAGTTTACAGTCATTTTTCTCATTTTTCCCCTTGTTTTGACAACAACAGAAAAGGGGATAGCAAACCAAAAAATAAGCCATATAGACACTGCAAACATTAAGATAATGCATAAACAAACTTGTATGCAAAAATTTGGCATAATTCAAAGCTGAAAATACATCCCGAGAAGAGCCGAAAGTTTCCTTACTTGCATAAGTAGTTACAACATATATCCGAGCAAAGAAGGTTTTATATGAAGTAAACATATTACGTAAAAGTAAAACCAAGTATATGAATCATAATATAAAATGAAATATAGACATAGAAGGCAAATATCCATACATCACGGGCTTCTAAGAGCCAAAAATGAAAACTACAATGTATGATAAAATGATGTTCGTGCTAAGAACAACTAAAAGCTATATATATATATATATATATATATACAACAAAAAGTAACTCAGTGAGCAGGAGAGTCAGAGCCATCATAAATGAGATCCTGAAGCTCAGCCAAGGAACCCTCTGAATGCTTTCAGTGCAGCTCGAAGTCATCTCTGAGGGAGCGAAGGTCATGATGCATGGCGTCGACAGAAGAGCTCAAGCTCTGGAATCCGGACTGCATAGTCAGCTGGAGGCTGATAATAGCCTGGAGAAGATTGCTGTATCCAGCTGGACCAGTATTCGAGCCGCCCATAGGTGGTGTTCGATCACCTGTATCTATAGCAGTGGCTATAACATATGGACCCTCATCATCATCACTGCTATTATCCTTGCCTATCTTGATGTTCTTCCTAGCCTTCGAATAGATCATCCCATCTCAAATTGTGCACCCCATCTTCTTCAGAGAGGAGACGTTGATGATGTCCTTGGGGCCGATGTTCTGAGCCTCAAACGCAAGAAGAGGAACCCGAAAGTGCTGGAGGATGAGTGTGATGAGCATCCCATAGGGAAGGCATCCAGAGTCATTAGCTTCACAATTTATCATGTTGGCGAGCAGTAACGGGTAGATATTGAAGTGGTGCCTAGTTTTAAGGAACCAAATCAATACCACATATATTTTTGATAGGTAGCCCTGACTCCCAAGTCTCGGATGGATGGTCCAACTCACTATGAGGTTGAACAATTTTGAGTCAAGGGGCATGTAACTGCATGTGTGAAATGTAGTGGGTCGAAAGACATAGTTAAGGTCACTCCTAACTATCTGACATACCTCATCATAATCGAAATTGTATCGTCATTCGTCAAGTCTCCATTGGATCCCTCCCACAGGGATCCCCAGAATACTCATCAAGAGGTTAGTGTTGACCTCGAACTCCACACCCATTACATTGGTTCTGAACCATAGAGCCAGTGGATTGGGTTTAACCAAGTTCACGTAGAACTGGTGAACTAGTCGTGGGTAATATTTTTAGTGAATCTTGATCAGTGGGGTCAAGTTAATTGCATTAAAATCGGGTAAAATATCGAAGTTACCATGATAAATAGATTCGAAGTCAACGAATCTACCCATCATGATCTTTTTATGACGGATGATAGTAGTATACCTTTCTTTTGCTACGGGGCTGGAGAACAGGGAGTCATCGAGCTCCGTCCTCGCCTTCTTGCTTGAGGAGCTCGCTAATCCCTTCCCTTTTGAGTTCGAAGCCATGGATTTGGTGGACCTTGGCCTAGTAGGCGCGCGAGGTCCCCCAACTGTGGTTCTAATGCGGATTCTCTTAGACATTTTGTAGGAAAAGTGTTTTTGGGGAGAAATGGAGATTTTGGTAAAAATTGGATATTTCAACCGTAGAAAGTTGAAATAATTGGTATGGAGGAGGAGATCAAGGCTTTTATGGAGCGTTTTGAGGAGATTTTAGTCAAAAAGATGAGATTTTTTAGAAAGAAAAAGCTTAAGATTTCAAAAGTGGCGTGAAAAATTGAAGAGAATATTTATAGAATCGCGATACCAATCGACTGGGTTAGGGCACCAGTCGACTGGGTCCTTTGCAGATTTGAAATTTTTTTAACGTACCAGTCGACTGGGTAGTTACCAAAAATTCAAATTTTGGCTCCAAACAAGGTCTTCTTCTACTAGTCGACTGGTATAGACTTACCAGTCGACTAGGTAAATAGGTAGTGACTTACCAGTTGACTAGGATAGACTTACCAGTGGACTGGACCCTAAAAAAACTTTCAGTTTTGAGTCTTAGCACGAAATTTGTTTATCTATTCCATCTTGAGTGAGGGAAATATTAAATAAGGTTTAATACTCTTTCACTAGATGTCAAGTATGCAAATGAATGATGATGCAATAAAGCATATAGTTTATCATAATCTAATAATCCCATTAACAGTCTAATTTTACAAAAACTAGCTTTAGTTAAAGGTTTTGTAAGAATGTCAACTATTTGATCTTCTGAAGGTATGAATTCTAGTCTTATATCACCTTTTTGAGCATGGTCTCTTAAGAAATGATGCTTAATTTCTATGTATTTGGTTATAGAGTGCTGAATAGGGTTTTTGATTAAGTTGATAGCACTTGTATTATCGCAATATATTGGGATACTTTTAAAGTTCATGTCATAGTCTTCTAGTTGTTGTTTCATCCACAATACTTGGGCACAACAACTTCCAGCTGCTAGGTATTCTGCCTTGGCAGTTAATAGTGCAATAGAGTTTTGTTTCTTTGAAAACCAAGAGGTTAACATAGCACCTACGAATTGGCAAGCTCCACTAGTGCTTTTTCTATCTAACCGACACCTAGCAAAATCACAGCATCTGAATATCCCACAAGCTCACAAGATGAATCTCTAGAGTACCATAATCCTAGGGTTTGAGTTCCTTGTAGATATCTAAGGATTCTTTTTACTGCAATTACATGTGATTCCTTAGGATTAGCCTAAAATCTAGCACACATGCACACACTGAACATTATATTAGGTCTACTTGCAGTGAAATAAAGTAAAGCTTCTATCATGCTTCTATAAAATTTAGTGTCTACACACTTACCTCCTTCATCAAGGTCAAGTTTTGTAGATGTGCTCATCGGAGTACCAAGTGACTTTGATCTTTTCATCCCGAACCTTTTTAGTAGGTCCTTGGTGTATTTTGATTTATTGATGAAGATGCCTCATTTGAATTGTTTGATTTGAAGCCCAAGGAAGTAGGTAAGCTCTTCCATCATGCTCATTTCAAATTCACCTTGCATTCACTTGGCAAACTCTTGACACATAGATTCATTAGTAGCACCAAACATAATATCATCAACATATATTTGGACTAGTAAAGTGTCATTTATGGGAGTTTTTGTGAAGAGGGTTGTGTCTACTTTTCCTCTTATAAAATTATTGTCAATAAAAAATTTACTTAGTCTTTCATACAATGCTCTTGGAGCTTGCTTCAACCTATATAGAGCTTTAGAAAGCTTGTAGACATGATTTGGAAGACTAGGATTCTCAAATCCAAGAGGTTGCTCAACATATACCTCTTCTTCTATAAAGCCATTTAAAAAGGCATTTTTTACATCCATTTGAAATAACTCAAATTTGTTAAAGCATCCAAAGGTCAATAACATTCGAATAGCTTCTAATCTTCCTACAGGAGTATAGGTCTTATCAAAGTCTATTATTTCTTCTTGATTTTATCCCTTAGCAACTAATCTTGCCTTGTTTCTAGTCACTATTCCATTTTCATCCATCTTATTTCTAAATACCCATTTAGTTCCTATTATTATGTGATTCTTTGGTCTAGGAACTTGATTCCATACATTGTTTCTTTCAAATTGATTTATTTCTTCTTGCATGGCAATTATCCAATCATTATCCTTTTCAGCTTCTACAAATGTTTTAGGTTCTATTTGAGACAAATAAGCTACATAGTTGCAAATATTTCTAATAGAGGAACGAGTTCTTACCTCTTTTGAAGGATCACCAATTAATTGATCGATTGGGTGATAATTTACATACCTCAAATCTTTGGGAAGGTTATCCTCTTGTTGACTTGTAGATGGTTGGTCCAATTTAAGAGTTTCCATCTCTTGATTCATTTGAAGTGGGCTCTCCTTTGGGTCAACAATGGGAGTAGATGTCTCCGTTCTTGGAATGAAATCTACATCATCATTGAAAAAAAATTCTCTACTACTAATTGGGTTAGACTCATCAAGGGCTACATGTACAGACTCTTCTACCACTAGTGTTCTCTTATTGAAGGCCCTATAAGCTTTACTAGAGGTTGAATATCCTAAGAATATCCCCTCATCAGTCTTTGAGTCAAATTTACCCAAGTTAGTTTTATTGTTATTTAGGATAAAACATTTACAACCAAAGGTATGAAAATAGGAAATATTAGGCTTTCTACCTTTCCATAATTCATATGGAGTTTTGTAAGCAAGGGCCTAATTAAAATTCTATTCAAGATATAGCAAAGAAGTGTTTACCGCTTCCGCCCAAAAGTATTTTGGTAAGCTATTTTCACAAAGCATTGTTCTTGCAAATTCTTCTAGAACTCTATTTTTCCTCTCAACAACTCCATTTTGTTGAGGAGTTCTAGGAGCTGAAAAGTTGTGATCAATTCCATTTTCATCACAAAATTTTGAAAGCTTTGGTTTTCAAATTCTTTTCCATGATCACTTCTAATGCTTGAAATATAAATTCTTTTTTCATTTTGAACCTTTTTGCAGAAGTTTTCAAATCCTTTGTAAGCTTTATCCTTGTAAGCAATAAAGATAGCAAAGGTATATCTTGAATAGTCATCAACAATAACGAGGGCATATTGATGGCCACCTAGACTTATGGTACTTATTGGACCAAGTAAGTCCATATGCAAAAGTTCCAATGATGCAGTAGTTGAGACTACATTTTTTTATTTAAAAGAAATTCTAGTTTGTTTTCCCATTTGACAAGCATCACATACTTTATCTTTTTCAAATTTGATTTTGGGAAGTCTAATGACTAAATCTTTTCTTGAAATGATTTTAAGCAAATTCATGTTCACATGACCAAGCCTTCTATGCCATAGCCATGCGTTTTCACAAAGTACGGGAAAACATTTTTCATTTTCCAAATGCAAGGATTTTAAATCAACTATATAGACATTTTCATGTCTATGTCCATCAAATTTGATCTTGTTACTCTTGATGTCTATAACTAGACAATGAGAGGTTTCAAATACGAATTTGTTGCCTTTGTCACATAGTTGACTAATACTTATCAAATTTGGCTTAAGGCCTTGTACTAGCAATACATTATCTATGGTTGAGAAATCATGACCAACTTTTCCATGCCCGATGATCTTTATTTTTGTGTTGTCTCCAATGGTGACATATCTGCCATCTCTTAGAGTTAGCTCTTTGAATACACTTTAATCACTGGTCATGTGCTTTGAGCATCCATTATCAAGGTACCAACAGTTATCTTTTTCTTTAGTGTGGAGACAAGTCTACATCACACAAGGATACACAATTGCATTTTTAAGTACCCAAAATTTCTTGGGTCCTATGGGGTTAGTCCTTAAAAATACGGTTCCTTTTGGGATCCATACTTTCTTAACAACATATCGTGTTCTATAGACATGTTGATGATGCACAATCTGAGGATGATAGTTATTGAAACTTCTAGGATGACATAGTTGTGCATGTCTATAATTATTTGGATAATAATTCCTAGGATACATGTTTCTATTGTGAGGAATATGTATGTCATTTCTACGAAATGTATGATGATGATTTCTAGGATACTTGCTTGCATTATTATGAATATACATATTATTTCTAGAATAACCATGATAGTAATTCCTAGGATATGCTTGTGCAGTGTGCAAGACTTGAGTATACATGTTATTTCTAGGATGCACATGATGGTTACTCCTAGGATGTGTATAAGCATTTCTTGAATGAGCATACATATAAGCATGAGTATTTCTAGGATGTTTCATTCTTGTATATGCATTAGAATTAGTATTTCTAGACCTACTAGCATTCATTGAGGGAATGCTTTTGACCTTACTAGTGGTTTTTGAAGTAGAGGCTTTATTCACACATGATGTTTTCATGAATAGGCTCTCTTTTGATTTTTGCTTGCCTAATGGAGAATATCCTAACCCGGATTTTCCTCCATTTAATCTTTGGCAAGATACTTCATCAAACTTTTTTGTTCCAAGCATGAGTCTAGATATTGTGCCATTTAATTCTATTATCTTCTTCTTTAAGTTTTCATTTTAATCTTTAAGAAAATCTTGAGAAGAATCATAAAGCAATGAAGATAGTTTATCTTTTTCTTCTTTAAGACCTATCATCTCTTTAGAAAGAGATAACACATCTTTCTTAAGAATAGAGTTCTTAGAATCGAATTTCTTCAATTCTTCATGCATTTCATTTATGACTTCTATCATTTCTTCACTACTACTAACAATGTTATTTTTTGAAGAGGGAGAAGTCGATACCTCATTTTCATCATCGATTGCCATAAGACATAGGTTGGCAATTTTCTCGTATCCGATCTCTTTATCTGAGGAGTCTTCTTCTTCATCATCACTCCAAGTGGTTGCAATCATAGCTTTATTCTTGAAGCTCTTATATGGTTTGCTTGTAGCTGTACAATCGGCCTTGATGTGACTAGGCTTTTTGCATCCATAACACATAAGTGGTTCCCTTTTTGAAGTGGGATCCTTTGTGTATGGTTTCTTGCTTTTCTTCAAGAATCTGTGAAACCATTTGGTGATTAAAGCCATCTCACCATCTTCTTCGCTGCTCTCCGCCTCTTCTTTCGTTTCTTCTTCTTTATTGCTTATAGAGGCTTTGAGAGCAATCACCTTGTTCTTCTTCTCATCATTATTGACAATGGGATTCATTTCTTCCATCTCGTATGTTAATAATGACCCGAGAAGTGTTTCGACATTAAGTTTGTCGAGATATTTGGCCTCCTGAATGGCCGTCTTCTTTGGTTTCCAAGTAGGTGGCAGAGATCTTAAGATTTTTCTCATTAGTTCAAACTCCTCAATGTTCCTACTAAGAAGCTTCAAACTATTAACAATAGTTATGAAACATGAGTGCATTTGAGAAATTGTTTCGTTAGGAGACATTTTAAAAGATTCATATTTGGATGCTAGCATATAGATTTTTGATTTTTTAACCTCGCTAGTTCCTTCATATGTAACTTGCAATTTATCCTAAATCTCCTTAGCTGAAATATATGCGAAAATTTTACTATATTCTGAAATATCTAAAGCACAATGTAAAATGCATGTGGCTCTACTATTGAGAGACATCATTCTACAATCCTCATCGTTGAACTCAGTTTTGAGTTTAGGCATTGCATAATTAATTTCTCCCATAGTTATTTCCTTTGTAGGAATTCTAGGTCCTTTCTCAATGACTCTCCATAGATTATAATCTTGTCCTTTGACAAAGATTTTTATCCCGTTTTTCCAATAGTTATAGTTGGAGCCATTGAACAAGGGAGGCCTAGTGTAGGAATGTCCATCAGAATAGCTATTCGATACCATCGGATCAACTCAAGGATTGAGAATGAGGCTCTGATACTGATTGTAGACTGAGGTTCCAATCCAAGAGGGTGGTGAATTGGGTTTTTAAAAACTTTCACTAATTACTCACAAGTTTATAAAAACAGTTAAATGCACAAATGTATAAACAAGTAATGTGGTTTAAGTAAAAGAGTTTAAGGAATAAAAGTGCAAACTCAGTTTATAGTGGTTTGGCAATATCAGAAACATTCTAACCCTACATCCACTATCTTCAAGGAACCTCCTTGAAGTGATCCACTAAAACTCTTAGTCATACAATTTCATGGGTGTTGCACAAACCTTACAAACAATCCCTTCCATTTGGAAGCTTATCCCTTCCTCTCAGAAGCTAATCTCTTCCTTTCGGAAGTTAATCCCTTTACAATAAATATAAGTTGCTGTAAAGTAAATGGTAGAGAGATAGCAATGAATGCTTTTACAACTGAACAATATATCTCTTTCAAAGTAAAGCTTGAAGAATGGCTCAACAATAAATCTTTCAAAGCTTTTGTGTATTAATGAGCAAAAACTTAATTGAAAGTGTAATCCTCTGTCCTTAAATTCTCATTGGAGTGGGTTTATATAGCCTTGAATTAATATAGCCGTTCGATATTTACTTGGTACATTTGGTACATTAAATACTCAAGTCTGGCACCTCAATGGTCATATTTTTTGAATCACCAGTCGATTGGGTCTTAGTATTAGTTGACTGAGTCAAGTGAAATGTCTCACTTTTCAAGGCTGTGAAAAGTACCAGTCGATTGGGTCATTAGAACAAGTCGACTGGGGACATTCTGTCCAAGATGCCAGTCGACTGGTATTGATCACCCAGTCGACTAGAGATATACTGTCCCATATCCCAATCATATAGTATAGGGATCAGATCGACTGGGTTACCCTTCAACCCAGTTTTTCATGTTTTGAAATGTTTTTAACTTTGAAACGTTTGAAAGAATAGTTTTGTCAAAATGCTTTTACAAAAGGAGCCATATGACAAGCTAGTTACCTGAACAAATGATATTTACAACTTGTTTCAATACCTTATGCCTATAGTAGATCTTCTGTCTTGACTTGGTGTTTGATTCGGGTTGAGTTCTTGCATCTGATTCTTGGCTGTATGCTTTTATCGTTTAAAACACTTAGATAACACTATTAATATAATTAGAGTAGTGTTTTATCATTATTAAAATTTAGGTAAGGGTCAACAATTTACAACAAAGAATCTAAGGTAATGCTCCAAGCATTTATTGACAACTTCTATTTGTCCATTAGATTATAGATGATAGGAAGTGCTCATCTTTAATTGAGTACCTTGTAATCTGAAGAGTTCCCTCTAGAACTAATTATTGAATAAAGGATCTTTATCACTGATTATGGATTTTGGAATGCCATGCAGTTTGTATACAGTGTTCATGAAGACTGTGGGAACTTTGGTTGCGATGAAGTTAGGAGTGAGAGGAGCAAAGTGTGCAAATTTTCTAAGTCTATCTACTACCACATATATAGTTATGAAGCTATGAAAGAGTGGTAGATGAGTGATGAAATCCATTTAGATGTCCTCCTAAATCTGCTCAGTAACTGGTAGGGGTTGTAGCAAGCTATAAGGCTTAATATTAAGTCCCTTAACGTGCTGGCATATAGTGCATTGAGATACAAACTGAGCAACTTCCTTTTTCTTGCCTTTCCAATGAAAGCTAGTAGAGAGCTTGGCAAAAGTTCTCAAAATGTCAGCATGACCACCTAATTGAGTGGCATGATATTCAGTAATAAAGAGGGTATTGAGGCTAGAATTGTTTCCCATGAAAAACTTCCTTTGATAGTAAAGTATACCCTCCTTTATAGTCCAGTGTGGATGCTGTTGAGTTCTTTGGTGCAGTCTTGTTGTAAGGCAAGTATATCGTTTTCCTTTTGTTGCTTTTTCTCGAGGTCATCTAAGAATTTAAAAAGATGTATTGAGAATGCTAAATAGGTTCCCATCTCCTTTTCACCTGGTAGCCTTAATAGAGCATCAATAACTATGTTGTTTCTTCTTGGATTGTATAGGATTTCATTAGAGAATCCAAACAACTTAGTGAGGTAGTGCTGCTGCTCAAGAGTTTGAATGATCTGGTCCATAAAGTACTAAAGGCTTTTGTGGTCAGTATTGATGAAAATTTTAGCACCTAGGAGGTACTGTCTCCATTTTTTCACAGCAGTAGTAATGGCATATAGTTCCCTGATGTAGGCAGAATGGAGTTACATTCTTGGACCTATCTTATTGAAAAAGGCAATAGGATCTGGGGGCTGTAAGAGAACTACTCCAATGCTAGAAACACTAGCATCTATTTACAAAGTGAATGGATTAATGAAGTCAGGAAAACTAAGGACAAGAGTAGAAGTCATGGCTTTTTTCAATAATAAAAATGCCTCTTGTGCTGTATTGCTCCACTAGTAGGAATCTTTCTTCCAAATGTTAATTAAGGAACTAGTAAGGCTTTCATATCCTTTTACAAATCTTCTATAGTAGCATGCTAAACCCAGGAATCCTTTCAACTGCTTGACATAAGTAGGTTTAAGCCATTCAATCATTGCCTGAATCTTTGATTGATCAAGTTCAACACCCTGTGCATTAATAATGTGGCCCAAGTATTCTATTGAATGCTTGGCAAAAATACATTTACTCAACTTAGCATACAAGGTATATTGCTGAAAACGTTGGAGGACTAGTCTCAAGTGATGGACATGATCTTCTATGCACTTGCTGTAGATCAGGATATCATCAAAGAAGATGGTTACAAATCTCCTTAAGAAAGGTATAAAAATCTGATTCATTGTAGCTCGGAATGTAGCAGGGGAATTTGTCAATCTAAATGGAATTACCAAGAATTCTTAGTGACCTTGATGTGTTCTAAAGGCAATCTTAGCAATGTCTTATTCTCTCATTCTAATATGATGGTATCCAGTTCTAAGGTACAACTTTGAGAATAGTATAACACCATATAGTTCAATCATCAATTCATCAACAGTAGGTATAAAAAATTTATTCTTTATAGTTAGAGCATTAAGGGCTATATAATCCATACAAAACCTCCAACTACCATCATTTTCCTTGACCAGCAAAACAGGTGAACTATAGGGGTTAGTGTTGGGTTGAATCACACATTCTTCAAGAATAATACTGACCAATTTTTCTATCTCAGCTTTTTGATAGTGAGGGTATCTATAAGGCCTCACATTGATAGGTTTTGCATAGGGTTCTAGGTTGATTTTGTGGTCAGTGTATCTTGGTGGTGGTAAGGCAGATGGATTAGTGAAAACATAATTGAATTCTTGAAGTAAGTTTGAGATAATAGAATATTCTGAGTGGGGATTCAATTGTGGTATTTTTTTTTTTCACATCCATAAACTTTAAAAGGAAACAAGAATCTAGCCTATCATGCTTAGACAGTTTGGTAAGAGAGTTACAAGAAATGTGTTTAGCTGTTACCTCTTTGTGTCCTTGCAGGTGTACATTGTTGCCTCTCTATAGAAAATCCATAGTGAGAGTAGTATAATCTATTGTGACCGGCCCTAGTTCCTGTAGCCATTGTACTCTTAAGATGAGGTCTACTCTTTTGAGTGAAATCACAAAGAATTTTGTTGTGAAAACATAGCCTTGGATGGATACTGAGATGTGCTCACATAATCCAATATAGGTTAATTATTCACCATTGCCAACTTGAACCTTAAAATGAGAGGAATGAGTGATTGGCAATTCAAGAAAGTGAGCTATCCTTTCTTGAACGAAGTTATGGGTACTGCCTCCATTAATCAAGATTTAAACTGAATGATTCTTGATGCATCCTAGAAGTCTTAATGTTTTTGGTGTTCTATGGCATAAGAGAGCATGTAGAGATATCTTAAGAATTTGATCTTCCTCTGGAGTAACAAATAGAATAAAGAACTCCTAATCTTTGCTATCTTGTTCCTCTCCTTCTAGTAATAAAAAAGAGTTATTTGCTTTGCACTTATGTTCTGGATGAAATTTCTCATCATAGTTAGAGTTAACAAATTTCTCTCTTTTGGACCGCATTTCTTGAGGAGACAATCTTTTGATAAGAAACATCTGAAGTGGTGGAGCTTGTGATCTTGCTGGAGGAGGTTGAGAGTTGCTGATGCGTCTTAAATATTGCATATTTAAGCCCTGAAATTATATGTGTTAAGCTCTTAGTTTGTATTATTTCACTTTATTTTATGTTTTTTCTGTGTTTTGTGTATTTTATAGGTTTGTGGAGAAAATGAAGCATTTCGGGAGATCAAGCTTCAAGAGCAAAAGCTGAGGATGCCTAGTGCGATCGAGCGCACGAGATATGCGATCGAGCGCACCTGCGCTTGAGTGCACCTACCTACGAACGAGCGCATGGTCAACATCCCACATTGAAATCTTTGCAGTGTAGTGCACCTGCGATCGAGCGCACAAGATATGCGATCGAGCGCACATGCGATCGAGCGCACATGCGATCGATCGGACCAATCTACGATCGAGCGCACTCGGGCAGTATCCCACATCGAATCTACAACCCATTGTGCTCCGGGACTCCCCTTATAAAAGAACCATCTCACTTTATCTTTCAGTGTGCAATTCCTAGTCCATTTGGTGTAATCCGGTGGACATCTGCTAGCATTATGGTGGATCCTGAAGGCATTGCTACCACGAGGGGAAGCGCCGCCCAATAGAGAGTGAAATTTCTCCAATGTATAGTAATTTATTTCTTTTTATTTAGTTTTAAAGTTTAATGTTTAGCACTTATATTGTGAACTTTAGTTTCATAATTATGAGAGGCTAAAATCTTCAGCTAAGGTTGAAGATGAAGCCTTACCTTTGTTTAGCATTATATTTTCATATTTGCGCATAACAATTCTGATGTTTTTAGTATAACTGTTATGTTCAATTATTTGAGTAGATCTTATTATTGATTGCTTTTAATTGTTAAATTGGATATTCCTTGTGTTTCATCTGATGGATACATCGAATCGTTTTCGATTAAATTGGATTTCCTTTGTTATTTGTTAAAAGCGGATACATTGGATGCTTTTGGTTTGATTGGGATATTCGTTGTTTTTTGTTTAAAGTTAGATTCATGGAATTTTTTGATTACTTTTATAGAACATGAAAATATGTGCTTTACTTTGGTGGGGTGGATTCAGAAACCTTAGTTTATATATCATTTGCTTTAAAAACAATTTGGTTTAAGTTTATATTTCTTTTGCAAAAATACAATTCAAAAACTTGGAACTAGGTTAAAATAGGCTTAGTTTAGATTAAAATATTTTCACAACGCAATTCCCTGTGGATTCGACCTCGCACTTGCACAACACTATATTGCAAACGACTCGTGCGCTTGCGAGTAATTTAAAACTCACAACAAGTTTTTGGTGCCGTTGCCGTGGAATTGTTTTGTTTGTGAAATTTTTTTTTGAATAAATTTTATTTTTCTACTAGTTAGTTAGCATTGTTTGTTTGATTTTTATTTTTGGTAATTTTATTTTATTTTATTTGTTTCTATTTGCATTGTTAAATAACGAAAAAACAATAAAATAAAAAATACTAAAAAATAATAAAAAATATAAAGTAAACATTTTTTGTAAATTTCTGCTGGTTAGGTTATTTGAGTGCTTTTTGTGCAGTGTATGCTTGGTTGGAGATCCCTAAATTTAGATTTGATACATTTAGATCCCGACTTAGAAAGAACTCTTAGGAGACAGAAAAGAGCACTAGTTGAAAGAGAGACAGTTGAAATGGGAGAAAATTTTAGGAATGCAAATCATCCGGAACATGTAGAGCAACTTAGAGCTTGGAATGTGGACTCCACTACATCCCTTAGGGATTTGTTCGCACCCGTTGCGACTAATTCATCTTCTTGCATAGTGTTGCCACCTACCAATGCCACCCATTTTGACTTAAAACCACATGTCATCCAACTTCTACCCTCATTTCATGGCTTTGATCTTGAAAATCCTTATAGTCATGTAAAGAAGTTCAAAGACATTTGTGCCACATTCAAGTTTCAGAACTTTTCTGAGGAGTCAGTCCATCTTCGACTTTTCCCTTTTTCTCTTCATGATAGAGCTAGGGCATGGTTGGATTCAAACACGCCCGAGTCTATTACATCTTGGGAAAATCTGCTTAGCAAATTTTATCATAAGTTTTTCCCAATGTCTAAAGTGAATGAGTGCTGAAGGGAGATTAGTTCTTTCACTCAAGATGAGGATGAGAAGTTTTCTGAAAGCTGGGAGCGCTTCAAAGAGTTACTGATCAGATGCCCTCCACATGGATATGAGAAGTGGAGACTCATTCAATTCTTCTACCAAGGGTTGACTCAAACCAACCGTAGCATGATCGAGTCTATGAATGGGGGGGCATTCTTAAGTCTGACGGGAGATGAAGCATACAACTCATTGGATAAGTTGTCCGAAAATTCGCAGCAGTGGGATTTTTCAAGCTGTTGAGATAAGTCCATTCGTGCTCCTAAGAAAGGAGGCATCTATGAGGTCAGGGAAGACGTTGACTTGAGAATAAAGTTGGATACTCTCACTAAGAAGATCGACACTCACTGTGGGTCAATCCATCAATGCTGTCAACACATTCCATGTTGATAGTTGTTTCATCTGTGCTAGTCCCATGCATCTAGCACAGAATTGTCCATCAATGTCAGTTTTCTCCGAGTATCCTATGGAACAAGTGAATGCTTTCAATGACTATCGGAGGTAGTCAAATGGATCTTACTCCGAGACGTACAATCCAGGGTGGCGGAACCACCCTAATTTTTCATGGAAGCAGAGCTAACCAATGAATCAGAGAGGAGCCCCGCATCATGCTCAAAACCAATACCCTCCCAGATTTGCCCCACAAATTCCTAGTTATGGTTGCTCTGCCCATCCAGCACCATCACCTGCTCACCAAGCTCCCACTCAAACACTAGCACCAGTTTCACAGTCACTAGAGGACACCCTTAAGGAGTTCATGAAGATGACTGGCCAATCCATGAGCGAAGTAAGGAGTGCAACAATGGTAAACACCTAAGCAATTGCCAAACTGGAGAGTCAAATAGGGCAAATTGTAAGTCACTTGGGTGAAAGAGAGAAAGAAAAGTTCCCCAGTCAGCCCGTGCCCAACCCGAAAGGACAGTTTATGGTTGGAAATTCATCAACTCCTACGCACGGGGAGGAACAAGTGCAGTCGATTGTCACATTGAGGTATGGGAGACAAGTGGATAATCGAGTGGAAGAGAACTCTGCTATGCAGCAAGGGAAAAAAAGTGGCAACAAGGAAAAGAGAGATGTTGAGCCATCTACAGCCACACCTACTGTAAAGGACCCTTATAGGTTGCTTGTACCTAAAGCGCCATACCCTGAGAGATTATAGGCGCCTAAGAAAGGAGGGAGGTATGAGGAAATTCTAGAGATATTCAAATAGGTCCAAATCAATATCCCATTGTTGGATGCCATCCATCAAGCGCCGTCATATGGCAAGTTTTTAAAGGACTTAGTCACTATCAAGAGGAAGACGAATGTCCCAAAGAAGTCATTTTTGACTGAGCAGGTTAGCTCAATCCTTCAGTGCAAGCTACCCATTAAGTATAAGGACCCAAGGTGTCCTACCATTTCTTGCACGATAGGAGTCAACCAGATTGAGAGGGCTCTCTTGGATCTGGGAGCAAGTGTGAACCTTCAACCTTACTCAGTCTATTTGCAGTTAGAGTTAGGAGAACTGAAGCCCACAAACACGACACTTCAATTGGCTGATAGGTCAGGGAAAATACCACGGGGAATAGTTGAGGACGTCTTGATAAAAGTGGATAAATTCTATTTCCTAGTGGATTTTATTGTGCTTGACACAGAGTCGGTTTAGAATGTAGGGATTCAGATACCAGTAATTCTAGGGTGACCATTTTTAGCCACGGCTAACGCCCCGATCAATTTTAGGACAGGGGTGATGAAGATTTCCTTCGGAAATATGACAGTGGAGTTGAATATCTTTGATATCACTAAGCAACCACTGGAATTTGATGAAGTGAGAAATGTATGCTTGATAGAGGAGATTCTTGACGAGACTGTGGATGAATCAAGCATTGAGGACCCCATGGAGGCATGCTTCGCTCAATTTGGAGAGGATTTGGATCTAGACCCACCTGAACTTCCAGATTTTTTATGGATGCTTCTTGATTTTGGAACCTAGTTTCTGCTGCATTTAAGAATTTGGCCATCATGTCCTCCAAGTTGGACTTTTGTTCTTGAGGTGGGTATTCAGGAGGAGGTTGTTTCGCATTGCTTTGATTCCAAGACAGATTCAGGTGATTCCTCTATCCCGGATTATATGTATTGCTGTATGGATTGTTTTGTTTGTGAAAATTTGAAACAAAGTTAGCTTGTTCAGCAGATGAATTATATGCAAACTGATTACCTGCTTGACAGTTACTGCTATGGTGGCCACTACCACCACACAATTCACATATAACATGTGTAGTAGGATAAAGTCCATCTATCTTCTTGGTGAGAACCTCCATTTGTGCTGTTAAAGCTGTAACAACATCTATATTGTGCAATCCTGAGGTTTTGTTTACAGGTAACCTCTCAACTGGCCATTGATAAGAATTTGTGGCCATCTCTTCTAGCAATTCAAGAGCCTCTTCTGGAGTTTTTCTCATGATCGTGCCACCTGCAGCTGCATCAATCATATTTCGGGTTACATTGGTTAAACCGTTATAAAAAGTTTGTACCTGCATCCAAGTGGGTAACTCGTGATGAGGACATCTTCTCAACAGGTCTTTAAAACGTTTCCATGCCTCATAGAGTGACTCTCGATCGACCTGCAAAAACATAGTAATTTCATTACGTAACTTTGCAGTTTTTGCAGGAGGGAAGTATTTCCCTAAAAACTTTTGTGCCAAATCTACCCATGTTGTTATGGATCCGGCTGGCAAAGAAGTCAACCAACTTTTTGCTTTATCCCTCAATGAGAATGGGAAAAGCCTTAAGCGAATTGCATCCTCTGATACTCCATTATGCTTGAATGTGTCACAAATTTCCAGGAAATTAGTCAAGTGAACATTTGGATCCTCTTGTGATAGGCCCCCATATTGTACTGAATGCTGAATCATCTGAATGATGGCGGGCTTAATTTCAAAATTGTTCGCTTGTATAGGTGGTCGCCGAATACTAGATTCAACACCATCTATCTTTGGCATGGCATAATCCCACAGTGCACGTTGCACCTCTGCATTGTTTCCTTCTGCCATTGTGTCAACTGTTACTGGTGCTGCTCTTCTCAAAGCGTAAAAGTGCGCTCAATCTCTGGATTAAGTTCTGCAAGTATTCTCCCACTAGTACGTGTCATGCACTAGAAACGAAAACCCTGCAAAAATAGACTTAAAAACAAAATTAATAAACTCTCAAATTAACTAGTAGAATCACAATAAATGTAATATTTTATTTCAGTCCCCGACAACGGCGCTAAAAACTTGATGGGATAAAATTGACACTAGCAAGTGCACTAAACGTTCAAGTAATAAAATAATGAGTAAATATTGTTCCCAACGAGGACTGAGCAAATACTACAGAAATTATGACTCGACTCTTATTGTTATTTGAGCAAACGAATAATTGTCGGAGAAAAGGTTACTAACAATTAACTAAAAGGGAAAAACATAACGCAATACTAAATAAAGGAAGACTTGCAAACTTTGGAATGAAGACTCTTATGAACTAACGTGCTAAGGACTCGACTTCACCTAAACCATAATTGACAAGAGTTTTGAATGGACAAGTTTCACTTACTATGTTTTTCAAGATGGTAGAATCCCTAATAAATTGGTTATCCATATTCCAGGTCTAACCACAATCTCAAGAATCATTAACTTCAAATATCCGTATTCTAGGTCTATTCTAGATTAATTCAAATTAAGAAGCATTAAGTGTTTATGGATTCCTTTCAGTTAAATCTCCCTATTCGGTTACGATTTAAGCGGACCATATGAACTTCTTAAAATCCCTATTCGGTTACTCCTATTCAATTCATGACATGTTTTACCCTGGCTTTTGCATAAATAACAATCCAATATCGTATTTATTAGTTCAACCACTCATAAAAGCATGGCTTCTCTATTCGACACATCACCATGCCCAAAAAAGGAATCAAAATAATAAAAAGCATTAAGAACAATAAAACACACTCTTTGAAAAACACATTAAATTCCACTTGTCCAAACAACAACTCAAGATATAGGTTTAGGATCCATCTATCCTTAACACAAAATTATCTACTCCATAATAATATTCAAACAAACCATGTTCATATTATAAAACATCAACATAGATAGATAAGAATAATACAAAACCGGAGAAGAATGATTTAAAAGCTTGATGCGTAGCCTCCCGAAGTGTCTCCAACTCTCATTTGGCTTTTCCTCTTCTCCAAATTCTGTTTTCTTCTTCTACGGCCGCCCCCCCTCTTGTTCAGCTAGGGTTTCTATTTATAACATTCAAAATCAGCGGGCTGGCGCTACAACTTCAAGACGTATTGAAAACCCTATTCTGGCGCTGCAGTGCCAACTTTCTGTCCAACTTGGTCTCTTTTAGCCAGCTACCAGCGCTGCATCACCAACATCCCGGCGCTGCAGCCTTGAGTTTCTGTCTTCTTTGTGCATTTTGGCCTTCCAGTGCTCTCTAGCGCTCTAGCAAGTGTCTGCACAATAAATTTTCATGACTTAGCATTGATAAATCAACTAAAACAACTTATTAGTAGAATAAGAAAAACTAAACTCAATTTGCTAAAAACACATGCAACATAATTCGAATACTTAAGATCAACACCAAAAACGTGCCTAAAAGCAGTATAATAACAAGATTTATTCAGAGTTATCATATGCTATGCATGATATTTGAGACAAAGTTGTTTTGAATCACTCTTGGTTAACACCAGCATTGTTGTATTTTGCTTTGATTTCTAAATAAAGAGTTCATTTCTTGTCTTTCACTTGAATTGCTAGGGACTAGCAATAAGCTAGTTGGGGGTTGTGATAAGAGTCATATAATGCATCTAAACAATACTTAATTGTTAGCATTTTAGGGTTGATCTCGGTCGTAATTGCACTTTTACATGTTAATAACTCTAAAGTGATATTCATAAATCATTGAATTAATTCGACGCATTTTCAGGTGCTTTGAGTCCAAAAGAGATGATAAAGTGATCTATGTTTAAAGCGCTAAAAGTTCTTGCATGTTAGTGTTGGTATTTGTCCAAGTTTTAGACATGTCCAAACATGACTCAAAGATGGTTAAAGTCTAAACTAAGGTTGGATTAATAAAGTATAGTAAGTTAAAAGACTGTACACAAGTGTGTGCTTCAATTTGGAGTAAGGTAAGCATAGGCACACTAGTGTGTGCACTTCTGCATACAAGCTGAAGGAGTTTCACTAAATTGCCAGAATTGTCCGTACAGATCAATCATCTTTTCAGATTAAACTATATTGATGTAGGAAGAACCATGAGATGAGCCATATATGCTTAGAAAGATCCGAAAGTCTATTTTTTGGAGAATCTTACGGTTCATAAAAATGATTTTTCTAGAGAAAGTTATGGCAGTTTTAGTAGACACAGGTCAAGCCTCCAGAACAAAATCCAACTAGCGCCTAGGCGCCCAAAAATGAGCACCACGCCTTCTAGAACACTTCAATCTCGGACATAACCAGCACCTAGGCATAGGTAAGGCAGTTCCTAGGCGTCCACTCGCTTCTTGACCTAATTAGGGGACAAAATGACATTTTTTTCGCACCAAAATGCCCCTAGCTACTACTTGTAATCTATAAATAACTCCTTAAGGAGTGTGCAGCCGGAGATTCAAAGAAAAGAGAGAGCAAGGTTTTGGGATCCAATTTTAGCATTCTTCTAAGTGTTCTTTGGCTAGAAATCAAGGGGAGAGCATCTATATTATTCTTCCACCTTGAGCTCCATGGCCAACTAATCATCAAGTAAGGGAAAGGGATGAATCCTTAGGGATTTGTTGTTCCTTATTTCCTATTCTTGATTCATTTGTATGGATTTATTGTTAAACATTGTCTATGATTTACTCTTTGATTAAGTAAGAAGGATTTGAGTTCATGTGATAGCTGTTCTTTATATTCTTCTACTTTTAGATTCTTTTAATCCGGTGATTGCATCAGTCTCATCCATTGATGTTGCTTAGTTATGATTGATTCCGATAGATTTATCTTACTGATTATCCATTACTGCGATATTGTCATTGAGATATATTGTCGTTTCTTGATAATCTTTAAGATCGGTCATGTGTGCTTGAACCAAAATCAATGAGTAACTTGTAGCAATTACATTAGAGTTTATAAATGTGCTTGATTGAATATCTTCTGATTGCTTGTTTGGGATATGAAACTAGCAATCGAGATAAAAATAATTGAATCAAGAGTGGAATAAGGGAACAAACCTAGGGAGGATTCCCGGAACCTTACTGTTTCATTTATATTCTCATTTACATTTACACAATTTTTCTCACAATACACAATTTTCAAAACTCATATTCTTTCGTTTAACTTTTATCGTTAGTGTTAAAGTTTACACCTTCTTTTGTAATTAACTTGTTTCCTTGTGGAATCGACACCCCAAAGCTGTACTAAAATAACCATGTTATACTTTGGGCGTAATCAATTGTACAATTAATTATCATATAGGAAAGGCTAATGTAGTAGCTGATGCATTGAGTAGAAAGGCTATAGGCTAATGTAGTAGCTGACGCATTGAGTAGAAAGGTTATAGGGAGATTAGCTACTATTAGCAGTTATAATACTAGCTTAATGATAGAATTAAGAAGAATAAGGATGTAGTTGAATGTCCATGATAGAGGAGTACTGATGGAAAATATGGTGGTACAATATTCTATTATTGATTGTTTATTACATATACATGGTAGAGATGAGGGGATAGAGAAGATCAAACAGAAAGTGTTGAGTGGGAAGCCAACTGAGTTTAGAATTAAAGAAGATGGTATGGTGGTATTGGGGTATAAAGTTTGTGTTCCCAATAATGTGAAGATGAGAAAGGAGATACTAAGGGAGGCTCGTGATTCTGTATATTCCATGCGCCAGGGTGATAATAAGATGTACAGGGGATTGAGACAGAATTATTGGTGGTCAGGGATAAAGAAAGATATAGCGAAACACATTTCTAGATGTTTGACATGTCAGCAGGCGATGTCTGAGAATAAGCATCCAATAGGTTTATTACAACCTCTTCCAGTACCTGAGTGGCTATGGGAAAATGTGAGTATGGATTTTGTCTCTGATTTTTCCCATACCTAGAGAGGACATAACGCTGTGTGGGTTATAGTGGATAGATTTTCTAAGTCTGCACATTTTCTTCCTATTAAAACTACCTGGAGTCCTGAAAAGTTGGTTGAATTGTATGTAGCGGAGATAGTAAAATTATGTGGAGTACCCTTGAGCATTGTATCAGATAGAGATTCTAGATTTACCTCTAGATTTTGGAGAGGTTTTCAAGAAGCTATGGGTATGCAATTTCAGTTTAGTACAGCTTTCCATCCACAAACTGATGGGTAAACGGAGAGAATCATCAGAATACTAGAAGATATGTTGAGGGCAAGTGTATTGAGTTTCTCAGTGAGCTGAGATTCTTATTTACCTTTGATCGAGTTTGCATACAATAATCAGTATTAAACTAGTATTAGGACGACACCAATTGAGGCTTTATATAGTAGGAGGTGTAGAACTCCCGTATGTTGGGAAGAAGTTGGAGAGAAAAAAGATATTTGGTCCAGAAATGATAGATTTGACTACTGAGAGGATCAAACTTGTTAGAGAGAACCTTATAGCAGCACAGAACAGACATAAGGGAAAGAAGATGACCCCTCAAGTTTCAAGTTGGTGATTGGGTATTTTTTAAGATATCTTCGTGGATGGGTGTGTTGAGGTTTAAAAAGAATGGAAAGTTGAGCCTGAGATTTGTGCGGCCATATGAGGTGATTGAGAGAATTGGACCAGTAGCATATCGATTGGATTTGCTACCAGAGTCAAAGCAATTACATAATGTGTTTCATGTGTCACTATTGAGAAAGTACTTATACGATGAATCCCATAGTATCTTGAATCAGACGATAGAACTTCAGGAAGATTTGACTTTTATGCAAGTACAAGTCAGAATTCTTGACAGAAAGGAACAAGTCTTGCGCAGTAAATTCATTCCTTTGATTCAAATATTATGGCGAAACAAAGATGTCAAAGAAGTTACTTGGGAGCATGAAGCAAGAATGAGGAAAGAATACCCCCAACTTTTTCATGATTTATGTAAGGAAATTTCGGGGACAAAATTTTTGTAAGGTAGGTAGAATTGTAATACCCGTATTCGTAAAGAAAGAGTAAAGAAGTAATTTAATAAATATGATATAGAGTTAAAATGATATATATATATATATATATATATATATATATATATATATATATATATATGCGAAAGATTTAAATTTTTATAAAACAATTCCAAAAAAAAAACGAAGTTGAAGCGTCCAGACATAAAAAAAGGAAATTTTTTTTTAAAAAAAAAAAAACGTGGCAACAGCTATTGCCAAAAGAAAAGGAAGCATGCATGTTAGACAGCACTTTGGTGCGTGGCAAACATAGGGGTGGGGGATGCTGAGTAATTTTTAAAGTTTTGCATATATATATAACATTTATTTTTTTTATTACTTACCAAATCTTGTTTGGTTTTCCTTCAACAACATTCAAATTACTATCTTTCTTTAAACACTTGGGGACCGAAAGAAAGGTTGAAAGAGTAAATTTTTGAAGGAGTTTACGGGAGAATTTTATAGAGAATCATGGAAAGCTCTAAGAAAAACATAAGGTAAATAATATGATGTTTATTTTTGAAATTTAGCATACATGAAATTTTCCGGAATTCAAAGTGGGAATTTTCAAAGGGTGTGAATTATGTAAGAATAAATTAGAAATTAATATAAATATTATGTCATGTATTGACGATCAGCAACCGGGGGAAATTGCTGAGAGGAGCAAGAAAGGCAAGGAGGTGATCCACGGGTAGCTCTAAGTGCTATGTGGTGAGTTAGATTTACTTTAAGTAATCAAGATAAATATGAAATATATAATGATAATATTAGAATAAATTATTAACTTATGCTTTGGTGGTAGATGAAAAATTGGTTGATAGGAATGATAGGAATAATGGATGTGTAGAAAATTATTATATGAGAATTAATATTATTAGAATAATGAGTCGATTTAATATTAAAGGTGATAAATGAAATTCTTGACGAGCTATGGTTGATGATTTGATATGATTTATACGGAGAAGAATTTAGTGGAATTTTTTTCAAAAAATAATTTGAGAATAATTAGAATAGCTAGTTTAAATGTCTGAATACATGCTTGTTTTATTTTATTATTCATATAATTATTCATATGCATATGCATGAAATAAAAGAAACGGGAGGGCAACCAGTCTAAATGAAAATAAAAGAACCGGGAAGGTAGCCGATCTAAATGAAAATAAAAGAACCGGGAAGGTAGCCAGACTAAATGAGAATGAAAGAACTGGGAAGACAACCGGTCTGAGATAAAAACATGTCGACATGTGGGAAGACGTTCCCAATAATAATAACATTTAACTTCACACATTTGCATTTGCTTTAAATAGTGATTGTTATTGCTTGATATGTTAAATGGCTATTTATGATTGTAAATCTATTAATAGAGGATTAAGTCTCATAGAGAGACAAATATACTAAGGAAGAAATACGAAAATATGTCTGATGAGTAACTTAAGAAGAGATTGTGTAATAAGGGAATTATGAAATTGAATAATGATTACAGAATATTGTTTTTGAATTATTTGAGATAAAAGATGAATGAATATCGGAAGATTTTTCAGAAGTAATTGAATTATAAAATGTAACTGGGAGTATAAAATTGAGTACTTCTAGTAAATTTAATTCACTGAGCTTGTGAAGCTCACTCCTCATTGTACAATGATTTCAGGTAGCAGGCAGGACAGATAGTTTGGTGAGTTAAGATTCAAACAAAGTTATTATCTGTAAGCCACGTGTGTGTCCACATCCTCAGACTAATGAGAAAATAAAATAAAGATTTATTTGTAAATATTCATGCATATTACGTTATATAAAATGTTTAAATCAAGATCAGAATGATGTATCTCTCCTGTTGAGGATTGAGGATTGATGTAAAAATTTCTGTTGGTATTATTTTTATTGTTGCATATATGTGTCGTGCTGGGATTTTCAAAATGTGACAACACCGTTTTAGGAGTGGCCAACTCGGGATGGGTCATTACACTGAGCTTGTGAAGCTCATCCCTCAATGTTAAATGATTTCAGGCAATAGGCAAGACAAATAGTTGGTGAGCTGAGATTCAGACGGATTCATTATTTGTAAGCCACGTGGTCCACACCCTCAGACTAATGAGAAAAAAAAACATTTGTAAATATTCTTGAATATTATGTTGTATACAATGTTTAAGTTGAGATCTGAATGATGTATCTCCCCTGTTAAGGGTTGAGGATTTGATGTAAATACTTGCAGTTGGTAAATTTTTATTGTTGCATATATGTGCCGCGCTGGGATTTTCAAAATATGATGACATCGTCTTGGGGGTGGCCAACCCGAGATGGGTCATTACAGAAAATAACTATTTACAAAATCTAATAAAAGAAAAGACCCAGCTCTTAGATTGGAAGTTGCACTGACTTATGCGCCATGATGGATTCTTTTTTATGTCACCCTTATTCTTCACTCACATTTAGAAATAATTCCACATGTAGACATTTTTCGATCAAGTCTTGTATTCCGCAATGAAGAAAAGTGCAACAATGAGTATCATGCCCAACTTGTTATTGGAACTCATAGTACATTTGTGTAATACCCGTCTTCTTAAAGTATGGGTAAATAAGTAATTTGATAGATATTACATTGGATTAAAATAATATATACATGAAAGATTTATTATTGAATAAAATAATTATTTTTAAAAAAATGGAAGTGTCCATGAACGTTTGTTGCCAAAGGGGGGGGGGGGGACAACACCTGGACGTCAAGGTGTTGCCCACACTTACATGCAAAATTTCATATAAGACAACTCAAATATGAGAATGATGGTAGGAGGATAAATGGTATTAATATAAAAAAAATTTAAGTTAGTTTTTGTTTTGTTTTATTAATTCTTACCAAATCTCGTTTAGAGATAGTATAGTCATTCAAATAAAATAGTAAGACTTCATCATAATTGAGGTGTTGGTGATCAACAATCTCAAGAAATTGCTGAAAGGAGCAGGAAAGGCAAGGAGGTGATCAATGAGTAGCTTTAAGTGCTACATGGTGAGGTAGATTAACTTTTAGTAATCGAAACCAATAAAACTATGAAATTATGATATTTGAATAAATGGATGAATTACAATGATTTAATGATGTATTTTCTGTTATATGTGAAAATTGATTGATTTATTGATTAGGAATTGGAAAGTGTGTAAAATATTAATTATATAAGAATTTATATTTTAAATAGGATGGATGAATGAAAAATATACTGAGAAGTTTTATGAAATTTCTGAAAAATATGATTGAAAATGGATATGATATATGAAGAGATAATTTAATGAATATGATAAAAATAATAATTTTGAGAAAGAGCTGGATAGCAAAATTGAATGCTTAAATGTATGCTTGTTTTCATATTATTGCTCATATGCATAAAATAAAAGACCGAGAAGGCAGCTGGTGTAGCTGAAAATAAAAGACCGAGAAGGTAATCGGTCTAGCTGAAAATAAAAGACCAGGAAGGCAGCCAGTCTAGCTGAAAATAAATGACCGGGAAGGCAGCTGGTCTAGCTGAAAATAATATAACAGGAAGGCAGCTGGTCTGGCTGAAACATGTCAACATATGGGAAGACGTTCCCAAATGATAATATGAAATGATTTGATAAGAAAGAAAGAAAGGTAATTTAAATTCATGCATTACATTTGTTTTAAATATTTATTATTATTGATTGAGATATTAAAGTATTAGTCGTGATAATGAAATTATTGATAGACAAATGAGACTCACAGAGAGACATATACGATGAGAAAGAAATATGAAAGTTTGGTTTTATAAAAATTATTTGATTGATTGATTATATGTTGTGAATCTCATAACGAGGTAAATAATGATGTTGAATTAATAATCTCAAGATCATTAAATATATGAGAAGAAAAACTTATACGTTTGATAATTAATTTAAGAAGAAATTGATAAATGGTTGGAATCATAATATGAGTAGTAATAATAGAATGTTAATATTGAATTATATGAGATAATAGATGAATAAATATTGGAAGATTATTTGAGAGATTGAGTTGCTATATGTGAAGAAATAGATATTTAATATTGGTGAATTAGAAACGAATGAATTATAAGATGTAAATAGAAGTATACAAATCGAATACTTCAAATAAATTTAATTCACTGAGCTTGTGAAGTTCACTCCTCATTGTTAAATAATTTCAGGTACCGGGCAGGACAGATAGATTTGTGAGCTATGATTCAAACTGAGTGATTATCTGTAAGCCTCGTGGTCCACATCCTCAGAGTAATGGAAGAATTTTTATTTTTTTTGTAAATATTCATGCATAATATGTTGTATATATGGTTTTAGTTGAGATTTTAATAATGTAACTCCCCTGTTGAGGGTTGAGGACTTATGTATATATTTTTTCAGTCGATATATGTTTTTATATTATTGCATATATGTGTCATGCTGGGATTTCAAAATGTGACGCCACTATCTCAGGGGTGGTCAACCCGGGATGGATCATTACAATTTTGGTATCAAAGTATTAGGTTTTATGATTCTGTAGACTGCATAAAAAAAGAAAGTGGAAGATTAAAATAAATTATATTTTAAATGCATAGTTTGAGGATGTCGTGTGGACATAGGAGACCTAGAGTTGGAGTTTCTGACTAGAGAGGGCGTGGTAGGCCCCCAATTTTTAGGCAAGCTGAAGTTGAGATAGAGGCTGAGTTAGAGTGAGTTTCCTAGAAGGGAATGTGTTGATAGTATAATTGATACTAGTAGGGGTGCGAGAGAATCTGGAGTTGAAATAGATGAGTTAAGATAAGCTCTTGCTCATACTCTTGAGAAAATGAATATAACAGATGATAGAGTTGATAATCTATAGCATATTCTTGATGAATCGGCTAGAGCAGTGCTTGAGGTTGTTGTAAATCGAGTAATGGCAAATGTTTAAAAGGGAAAAGGTGAGTTTATGCAGGAGATGCATGGAGATTGTTTTATTAGATATATTAAGTTGAATGCTTTGTTGTTTAAAGGATCCATGAATACTTTTGAGCCTGAACTATGGGTGAAACATGTAGATAGATTATTTGGTATTTTACCAGTGACTGACAGGCAGAGGGTCGCCTTTGCTTCGTTTAAGTTAGAAAGAGAAGCTTTAGAATGGTAGGTAAGTGTATATGTTGATAGAACCTTAACTTGGAGTAGGTTTAAGGAGGCTTGTTCTTTTTTAAATATTGCTCATATACTTTTAGAGCCCAACAGAAGAGATATTTCATTTATTTAAGGTAAAATATGTTAACTGTGGCTCAGTATGATAGCAGATTTTTGGCATTGTCAAGGTTTGTATCGAAAATGGTAGACACAAAGGAGAAGAAGTGTAAGAGGTTCCAACATGGATTATATTTTGAGATTAGATTGAAACTATCTTAAATGAGGCATATGAATTATGTTAGGTTGGCGGATATAACACTTTAGATTGAGAATGATGTGATGGAATTTAGAGGTAGGGGGGATTGGCTGAAGAGGTTTGATTTGAGGGACCCAGAGGTGGTAACAGTATGTGTGTGCAGGGTGGAAGACCACCCTAGAGAAGGCGTTCCTTGTCACAGGGAACTATAATACAGAGTCAGAGGCAAGCATGATCTGTTGCTTCTGTAGCTCAGAGTAATATCGGTGGGACCCCTAGATTTGGGAGACAAGCTATGGGAACTGCAAGTTATGATAGAGGAGTAAGCATGCCACCAAGGGGAAGTCGTAACCTAATGTATGATTAAGATACAAGATTTTGCTTTAGATGTAATCAGATAGGACATTTATCTCGGAATTGTCCTACCTTGATGTGTTTTGTTTGTGGAGATGGTGGACATATAAGGGTGGATTTTCCATTGAAAAGATCAACTAAGATGATGAATGTTGAAGGTGTTGGGAGAGGAAATTTAGAGAGAAAAAGTGGATCTGGAAGTATTCGAGGTAGAGCTTCCAATAGAGAACAACTATTGAGAGAGGACATGGTAGTCACACAGCCCAGAGAGAGTAGAGTATATGCACTGACCCAACAGGATGCTCAAGTAACTCCTGACGTAGTGATGGGTACAATATCTATTCTTGATAGACTTTCGTGATTATTGATTGATCTTAGTGTAATTCATTCTTTTGCATCCAATACTTTTATGAGATCCGTTGATGCATGTGATAGTTCTTTGATTGATAATATTGTTGTTGAGGTTCTTACTAGGGATAGAGTTGTGATGAAAAATTATTAGAGGTTGTGTGATTTATATAGGTGATAGATAATTTGAAGTAGATTTATTGTATCTGAACATAATTGATTTTGACTTGATATTGGAGATGGATTGGTTGTCTGCATATCATGCATGGGTTGATTGTATTAGGAAGAATGTGGTGTTTAAAATTACTAGACATGAGAAGTTTAGCTTTCAGGGAGAACGTAAGATACTTTCCAGTTATCTTATTTCTGCCTTGACTACTAGTAAGTGGCTGAAAAAAGGCTATGACGGGTATTTAGCATATATGGTGAACCTAGTAAAAAGGATATAAAGTTGGAAGAAATCTCAATAGTGATAGATTATTCAAATATATTTCCTGATAAAATGTATGGTTTGCCTTCGAGTAGGGAGATTGAATTTTCCATTGATGTGATTCTGGTTTTTGAACTTGTTTCAATAGCACCCTACACAACGAGACCTGTTGAATTGAGAGAACTGAAGGTTCAACTTTAGGAATTGTTAGACAGATAATTTATTCAACCAAGTGTGTCACCATGAGGAACCTCTGTATTGTTTGTGAAGAAGAAAGATAAAACAATGAGATTGTGTATAGACTATAGACAGCTATATAAGATCATTATTAAGAACAAATATCCTTTGTCCAGGATAGACGATTTGTTTGAACAGTTGTAGAGAGCGAGGGTGTTTTCGAAGATAAACCTAAGATCAGGTTATCACCAATTAAGGATAAAGGAGGGAGACGTGCCTGAGACTGCTTTTAGGACACGTTATGGTCATGAGTTTCTTGTGATGCCATTTGGGTTGACTAATGCTCCAGCAACATTCATGGACTTGATGAATAAAATGTTTAAACCATTTCTTGATAATTTTGTGGTTGTGTTCATTGAAGAAATCTTGGTGTATTCTAAGACTAAGGAAGAGCATGTAAAACATTTAGAAATTTTGTTGGAGATTTTGAGAAAGAGATTGTATGCTATATTTTCTAAATGTGAGTTCTGGTTGAATGAAGTAACTTTCTTGGGGCATGTAGTATCTGGAGATGGTATAAAAAGTGATCAATAGAAGGTATAAACAATGTTGAGCTGGGATAGACCAACTAATGTGGTTGAGATTAGAAGCTTCTTGGGGTTGGTTGGTTATTATAGATGATTTATCCATAATTTTTTTTTTATGATTGCAATGCATTTGACTGGATTGAACAGGAAAGGGGTGAAGTTTATGTCGTTAGAAGAATGTGAGAAGAGTTTCCAACTGTTAAAAGAGAAATTAACTACTGCTCTGGTATTAATGCTTCCTTCTGGTGATGAAGGATTTGTGGTATATAGTGATGCGTCACATTAAGGGTTGGGATGTGTGTTGATGCAACATGGGAAAGTTATAGCTTATGCTTATAGGAAATTGAAGAACCAATTACCCGACCCATGATTTAGAATTCGTTGTCATAGTTTTCATTTTGAAGATTTGGAGACATCGTCTATATAGAACCACTTATGAAATTTTTACTGATCATAAAAGTTTGATGCATTTATCTACCTAGAAAAAGTTGAATTTGAGACAGAGGAGGTGGATGGAGTTGATTAGTTATTATGATTGTACAATTCATTACCATCCGGGGAAGGTAAATGTAGTAGCTGATGCATTAAGTAGAAAGTCTACAGGAAGGTTAGCTGCTATAGAGGGCCATGATGTTAATTTGATGGTAGAATTGAGAGAATTAAGAATGAACTTGAATATCAGTGATAGAGGATCATTGTTAGCAAATATGGTTATACAGTCATCTATTATAGAACACATGTTAGAAATGTAAGGTTGAGATGAAGAGATAGAGAAAATTAAGTAAGAAGTGCTGAGTGGAAAACAAATTGAGTTCAGAATTAGAGATGATGGTATGTTTGGAACCTAAGATTTGTGTTCCCAATAATGCATTATTGAAAAGGGAGATATTAAAAGAGGCACATGATGTAGAGTGTTCGATGCACTTGGGTAACAATAAAATGTATAGAGGATTGAGACAGAATTATTGGTGGTCAGGATTGAAGAGGAATGTAGCTTAATGCATTTCTAGATGTTTGGTTTGTTAGCAAGTGAAGTTAGAGAATAAATATTTGGCATGCTTACTATAGCCTCTTCTTGCACCAGCGTGGCCATGGGAGAAGTTGAGTATGGATTTTGGTTTTGGATTTTCCCGTACCCAGAGAGATCACAATTCCGTGTGGGTGATAGTAGATAAACTTTCTAATTCATCTCGTTTTCTTCCTATTAAAACTATCTGGAGTTCTGAAAAGTTGGTTGAATTGTATGTAGTGAAGATTGTGAGACTAAATGGAGTACCTTTAAGTATTGTCTCAGATAGAGATTCTAGATTTACTTCTAGATTTTGGAGGGGTTGTCAGAAAGCTATGGGTACACAGTTCCAGTTTACTACAACTTTTCATCCTCAAACTAATGGGCAGACAGAGAGAATTATCAGAATACTAGAAAATGTGCTAAGGGAAAGTGTATTGAGTTTTTCAGTAAGCCAGGATGCTTATTTACCTTTGCTCTAGTTTGCATAAAATAATCAGTATCAAACTAGTATTGGGATGGCACCATTTGAGGCTTTATATGGTAGAACGTTCATAACTCAAGTATGTTGGGAGGAAGCTAGAGAAAGAAAAGTATTTGGTCTAGAAATGATAGATTTAACTATTGAGAGGATCAAACTGGTTAGAGAGAACCTTAGAGCAACACAGAATAGACAAAAGGGATATGCTGATAATAGAAGACGACCTCTTGAGTTTCAGGTTGGTGACTGGGTGTTTTTGAAGATATCTCCGTGGAAGGGTGTATTGAGATTTAAAAAGAAAGGAAAGTTGAGTCTGAGATTTGTGGGGCCATATGAGGTGATTGAAAGAGTTGGACCAGTAGCATACAGATTGGATTTGCCTCTAGAGTTAAAGCAATTACAAAATTTGTTTCATGTTTCACTTTTGAGAAAGTATTTACATGATGAATCCCATAATATTCTGAGTTAGACTGTAGAGCTTAGGAAAATTTGACCTTTATGCAAGTACCAATTAGAATTCTAGACAGAAAGGAACAAGTCTTATGTAATAAACTTATTCCTTTGATTCGAGTATTATGACATAACAAAGATGTTAAAGAAATTACTTGGGAGAATGAGGCAAGAATAAGGAAAGAGTACCCCCAACTTTTCATGAGTTAGGTAAGAAAATTTTGAGGACGATATTTTTATAAGGTGGGTAGAATTTTAATACTTGTCTTCTTAAAGAAAGGGTAAAGAAGTAATTTGTTAGATATCACATGGGATTAAAATAATATATACATGAAAGATTTATTATTGGATAAAAATAATTATTTTGAGAAAAAAAACTAGAAGCGTCCAGGGACGTTTGTTATCAAAATGGGGGGGGGGGGGGGGGGGGGTGGACAACACCTGGACGTCTAGGTGTTGCCCATACTTACATGCAAAATTACATGTAAGATAACTCAAATATGAGAACGGTAGCCCCAAGGGGGGGGGGGGGGAGGATAAATGGTATTAATATAAAAAAAAAAGTTAAAGTTAGCTTTTGTTTTGTTTTATTAATTCTTACCAAATCCCGTTTGGTTTTATTCTTTCTTTAATTCAAATTTTTTAGTAAAAAGTTATAAAGAAAAATTTTCCAATATTAGAGATAGTACAGTCATTCAATTACAATAGCAAGAATTCATCATAATTGAGGTGTTGGTGATCAGAAATCTCAAGAAATTGCTGAAAAGTGCAGGAAAAGCAAGGAGGTGATCCACAGGTAGTTTTAAGTCCTATGTGGTGAGTTAGATTTACTTTTAGTAATCAAAATTAATAAAAATATGAAATTATGATATTTGAATAAATGGGTGAATTACAATGATTTAATGATGTATTTTCTGTTATATATGAAAATTGATTGATTTATAGATTAGGAATTGGAAAGTTTGTTGAATAGTAATTATATAGGAATTTATATTTTAAATAGGATGGATGAATGAAAAATATGTTGAGAAGTTTTATGAAATTTCTGAAAAATATGATTAAAAAGTGAATATGATATATGAAGAAATAGTTTAATGAATATGATAAAAAAATAATTTTGAGAAAGAGTTGGATAGCTTAATTGAATGCTTGAATATATGCTTGTTTTCATATTATTGCCCATATGCATAAAATAAAAGACCGGGAGAGCAACCGGTCTAGTTGAAAATAAAAGACCGAGAAGCCAACTGGTCTAGCTGAAAATAATAGTCCGAGAAGGCAACCAGCCTAGCTGAAAATAAAATACCGAGAAGGTAGGCGGTTTAGTTGAAAATAAAAGATCGGGAAGGTAGCCGATCTATCTGAAAATAAAAAACCAGGAACGCAGCTGGTCTGGCTGAAACATGTCGACATGTGGGAAGACGTTCCCAAATGATAATATGAAAAGATTTGATGAGAAAAAAAGAAAGATAATTTAAATTCATGCATTACATTTGTTTTAAATATTGATTATTATTGATTGAGATATTAAAGTATTAGTCTTGATAAAGAAATTATTGATAGAAAAATGAGTCTCACAGAGAGACATATACGATGAGAAAGAAATATGAAAGTTTGATTTTATAAAAATTATTTGATTGATTGATTATATGTTGTGAACCTCATAACGAGGTAAATAATGATGTTGAATTGATAATCTCAAGATCATTAAATATATGAGAAGAAAAACTGATATGTTTGATAATTAATTTAAGAAGAGATTGATAAATGGTTGGAATCATTATATGAGTAGTGATAATAGAATGTTATTGTTGAATTATATGAGATGATAGATGAATGAATATTGGAAGATTATTTGAGAGATTGAATTGTTATATGTGAAGAAATAGATGTTTAATATTGGTGAATTTGAAACGATTGAATTATAAGATGTAACTAGAAATATACAAATCGAATACTTCTAGTAAATTTAATTCAATGAGCTTGTGAAGCTGACTTCTCATTGTTAAATAATTTCAGGTAGTGGGCAGGATAGATAGATTTGTGAGTTGTGATTCGGACTGAGTGATTATCTGTAAGCCTCGTGGTCCACATCTTTAGACTAATGGAAGATTTTATTTTATTTTTTGTAAATATTCATGCATAATATGTTGTATATATAGTTTCAGTTGGGACTTTAATAATATAGCTCCCCTGTTGAGGGTTGAGGACTTATATATATATATCTATTTTCAGTCGATATATGTTTTTATATTGTTGCATGTATGTGTGATGCTGCAATTTCTAAACATGACGACACTGTTTTACAGGCAGCCAACTCGGGATGAGTTGTTACAATTCGAGTTGAAACCAAGGTAACTATGGTTCAAAATAGGTCCATAAGGAGTTAGGATGCCCCTCTTAACCAATATTCCTATAGCTTTGGATAATGAGCAACCTAACTAAGAAAACTCACAAGGTTTCTTCACAGTTTTCATATAATCACTCTTGGTCAGTGTTTTCAGAGGCGAAGTCATTGGGCGAGGTGTTTTTCCTAGAGGTGTTGGGGTGTAAGCCCCGAAGCGTTAGGGTGTAAGTGTTTTGAATACGTTGCGGCATTTCAAAATTTTAATAAAATAATAGTAATTAATTAATTAGAATAATAAAAATAAAAGTAATTTAAATTATAATTAATTAATTAATTATTATCAAAATTTAATACTTTACTAACTCTCTATAGTGTGATAATTATAATTTTATAAATATTAATATATATTTATATATAAATTATATGAAGTATAACTTATATTTTTATATTGTTATAATTTGTAAGTGATTAATTAAATAGTTCGTAATTATTACTAAACTAGATAACATGTAATATATATTCATAAAGTGTAATGATATCACAACAAGAACACTAGCTTAGTTGTTAAGATCTAAGACCTTTAGGTCATGGGTTTAAGCCTTTAACTTTCATTTTTTTTCTAAATTTTAAGCTTTTTAAAAAACTTCACGGGGCATACGCCCCAACAGTAAAGGCGAACGCCCAATAAACAAAACGCCTAAATGGGGGTGCCCTGGGGTGTTTTTGGTACGTCTCACCCCGAGACTCGCCCCGGGTGCACCCTACCACCGCCTTTTAATACATTGCTCTTGGCATTAACACCCGCCTTCGTATTCGCATAGTCTCCCCTTATCCTTTATTGAATCTTTGGAGTGTCACCGTTTTGAATAGCCTTACCTAGCATGAATCTCTCGAGTTGAATGCCTTAGTCACATTGTTGTTGGAAAGTGGTGATGGGTATCACTAATAGAGCTTTGGAATAGGTGGACTGAACGGTCTTTTAAGAAAAAATGAATATGATCCTCTTTACTTGGAAAGTTGACCATTTTGGCAACCTGGGCCTTCCATTGTGTGAGAAACTTAGAGAAGGTTTCATGAGGCATTTGCTTGATAATTTTGAGGTTATGAAGAGCTATATTGTTGATATAGTGTTTGAAAATTCCAGAAGCTATTTCTTCGATCGTTTTGGTTTCTGGCACTTTTTAGTTTGCTTGCACCATTATCAATTCCTAGATCCTTTCCACCATTCTATCTTATTGTTTCATCAACTCTCGTTGTTGTTTCATAAATTATTTTTGTTGATCGTTCTCAAAAATCATCATTTCTTTTAAATGATCGAGTGAATTCGGTTGGTCACAGGTCATGGCATCCATTCTTTCAACTTCTATGTGATTATCATTATATTTTGACACATAACACAAAAAAGAAAATATGGATGACTTTGAATGTTAAAAAAACTCAAAATAATCTAAAGTCGTTCTATGAGCTATCTATGATATCCCAAATTTTTTTTTTGGGTGAAATCATCAACTTTGAAAACAACTTTGTGTCTATGCTTTTGGAAAGAAGTTTAATAAAAATCCATGTTTTTTTTAAAAATGAGGGGATGAATATTTGAAATGCAAGACAATAGTACCCAACATAATATCAATAATTTTTGTTATTTATTTATTTATTTATGCTCTTTTGTTTTTTATTTAAAATTTAGCTCTTAAAGAGATGAAAGGCTCTAGATATGCATCCTATGCTAGATGACAATGACATTATGTTATATGTATGCAACTTAGAGAAAACTATATGCTTGACAACACTACATGCATGAAATGTCTTCTACTAGAATGCAGGAGCATGTTTATTTTGATCCAATCATCAAGATGTGCACAAAAACAATATGACACTTCAAACTAAGCACAAAGGGAGTAACATGCAACTTCAACTCATAGCCAAGCTTAATGAAGCAAGCAATATAACCAAGCAAAAGTGGTGAATTACCATTTCCATTGTTGATTCCATTAGTTTCCAATGCGAAGACAAGATCTTTGGTGGCCCATTATAAAAAAAAAAAAAGGTTTTTTTTGATCGAATCAAAGTTCGTTCATGCCTTCTCATTCATTCATAAGGGAATAATCCTAAAATTGAGATTTTAAGGTTGTTCTTCTCATTCCACACAAAGTTCAAACATGTTGCCTTATCTTACATGCATCTCAAAGGAGTAGGATATACTTCGGTAGGACATCTGGTTGAAGATATTAAATTCCTTGCAACATGATTTCAAGATTTTCAATTTTGCTTCACCCATTGCTCAGTAAATGATGCTGCTCATGTACTTGCTAGAGAGACAAAATTTGTCATTAACTCTGTAGTGTGGATGGAAGAGGCACCACCTGTTCTATCTCCATTGATATTGGTTGATACTCTTCACTGTTTTAGTGGTTGATTCTATGAAGTGTTTTCCTTTTCAAAAAATAAACTTTAATTCTTGAGATAAAAAACCCCCAAATACACCTATAGCCTTTTGTTTTGAAAATTCACATATGAAGTTGCAAAAATGTTTACTATCTCCCCTAACCTACCTAACATCAAATTATTATTATCATCATAGCTGCAATATCATATTTGTACATTGTACACTATAGTCCTCATCTGAGATGCTATAGCTTGGAACCCTCTCTTCGGGATTGGTGTAATTAATGGTGAGCTTAGATGCGTTGGGGTTGACGTAATTTACATTTAGTATTATGGTTTTAGAGTATATATATTTTTTTAATAATTTTATACTATTGTATTATGAGTTAATTGTTATCTTTCTTTTGAGAAATGGATCAAGAAGCAAATAAAAAAATTAGATGATGATGTCAAAAACTGGTTGTTGTTAAAGTCCTAAAAGGGTAAAGAATCTAGCTTGCTTCATGCTACCTCCTGAAGATCATAAGGATATTTGTGGGTATCGCGCCTTACACCACCCTTTGTCGATTACTAAGGGAGCTCCCTCAAGGAGAGCTCTTCTAGATCGAGGCACATTTTCCACATTTTGGACATTATATTATCTAAGCACGAAGCAAGGATGATGGGTAAGGAATCGCCATTTAATCTTGAAGGGGGACAAATCCCTTTTCATTGGTCTATGCTACTAGAGAAGAAGGAATTAGAGTTCCCTTCATCTAGGTCGAGGCCTAGCCATTTTTATTCTAGGACAAATATTTAAAAGCTACGTAAAATTATTCTACCACACACTAGCATTCAACATATACAAATACAGTTTAACTCAAACAAAAGCTCTAATTAAACAAATCACCATAGCCGAATGGGAAGCTTGTATACTTAGGAGATTACTTACCCACCATTCATTTGTTGGATAGTATTGTCCTCCCAAGGATAAATGAACTTAACCCAATTGATTGCTTTTTCAAGCAACAATTAATAAATTAACTATAAATAGAAGTGCTAGAATAAATTAAATGACATAATAAATTGAGAAAAAAGCAAAGCATAGTCATCAAAATCACATTAACATGTTGAAAACAATAATTATCTAGAAGGAAAATATACTGGTGAGAAACAAGGAAAAACAGAGAAAGTTTCTATCTGAATAGAGCATGAACCAATTGGTCCACGGAATGGGCTGATTAGTTCAACTTACGAGCCAATCAGTCTTATGGAGCACCGATCAGCCCAGACATGCTAGGTGCAAAAGTTTTAACAGGAACTTGCAGCAACTTACTATTATTCAATTAGTATAGTGATACCTCTTTAGAGGAAGTTTATTTCATTAAAACATGAATTTAAACTACTTTGTATTCATGTTAACGACAATATTGAGAATTCACATAATTCTAAAATATGCTAACCATAATGAAAAGTGGTAACTAGCTCTCTTTTCTAAAAAATCTCTTAAGTTTAACCCAAACTTCTCACTTAGTGTTTCAATTCAAACCTTAGTTCATGCACCACCAACTTGGGTATGCCTACCGGTAACTCTTATATACTCATAACAGTAATAATAGTTAAGCATTTTATTCTTCACTGCACATCCAAATTAGCTAATCTTTCTTTAACAACAATATCATGTCGTAATCCAAATCATAACTTCATTGTACAATAATACTCTAGTTACTCCCATTTATTGTTAACCAATCTCTGTTCTATAGTACTCTTCCCTAAGTTCAACACTTAGCTAATTTCATATATGACTTGATAAATTTTGTCCTTAACCTCTACTTGAATTCCTAAGGATTTTACCCATATAATTATTCCTCTAATGTTGCTTATACTTTAAACTTATTGCCCTCTTATAATCTTTCCATTCATTTACATAACTCCATAAACCAAATCTATTATTTGATCATACTTATATCATATTAATTCATAGATAGAATTTCATTTCTTCTCCAACTCTGTTGTTAGATTTTTATTCTCTTTTTATTTTCCATCATCTTTTCTCCAAACATTAACAATAACTTCAAAAATTTTAAGTTATACTTCCAAGAAGTCTTCTATAAAACATGTTGTTATTTGTCTAAGGTTCAAACAGGTCCAACCATCATTTAAAAATGGTTAAAATCCAAACCAAAGGTGGAGTATCAAATTTCAGCAAGTTAGAAGGTTGCACACATGTGTGTGCATCATTTTGGAGCAAGGGAAGGCCATGCGCACTAGTGTGTGCACTTCTGCACACAAGCTGAGAAAGTGTGCGCTCTCTTTTGTGCAAAGTTTGAGATTTGTCTCTTGAGGTTATTGGTCTTATGGGTTAAGAAGTGCTTGTGGAAGAAAACTCGTGTCATCTCATCCCAACTACCTATGGACCTAGGCCTTAACGAGTACAACCAAGCTTTGGTTTTTTCCTTAAGTGAAAAAGGGGAAAACTGAAGCTTGACAGTGTCTACCATATCAGCCCTACCTTGAAAGGTTGCTACTACTTCCTCAAATTCCTTAATATGGATATAAGAGTTTTTATTCTCAAATCCATGGAAGGTTGGTAGCAATTGGATCATGCCCGGTTTGAAATCAGGTTGTTGAACATTAGGGGGGAACATGATACACGATGGGGTGGCCGTTCGGCAAGGGAGCAAGTAGTCTTTAAGTGTCCTAGCAACATTCTCATTAGGGTTTTTAGCCATGTTAACAAGATTTTCTAAATTCTCTGTTGGGTGTACACTAAGGTTTGATCTAGGCGAGGTTTCACTAACGGACATAGAAGGAAAAGGTATCTCTAATTCGGGTCCCTTAATGAACCTACCTCGCGAATCTCTCGGTCTAAGCATACACCAGCTGAGTTTAAAAAGTAATAAAAACATAACAAAATAAAAAAAAAATCAGAAAATTAGAAACTTAAAGAAAGGAACGATAGTACCGTCTCGTCTTAGAGTTGACAATCTTCTTTGTACTTAAGCGCGTTTCCTCGGCAACTGCGCCAAAATTTAATTACACCCAAAGTATAACGCAGTAGTTGCAGCACAACTTTAGGGTGTCGATTCCACAGGGAAACAAGTTAACTACAAGAGAAGATGTAAACCTAAACAGAAACGATAAGATCAAGTGAGAGAATCTGAATTTCGATAGTAAAGTAATATAAGAAAATTGTGTAAATAGATTGAAAGTATGATGGAGATGACAAGGTTCCAGGAATCCTCCCTAAGTTTGTTGCCTTATTCCAATCTCAATTCAGTTGTCTCTATCTCAATTGTAAGTTTCACATCCTAAACAAGCAATCGGCAAATATTCAATCATAGCACATATATGAACCTTGATATAATTGCTTATGAAGTACTCTTTACTTTCGATTCAAGCATACACGACCTATCCTATAGGTTTATCAAGAAATGACAATATATCTCTATGACAATATCACAGTAATAGACAAACCTAAAAGATAAATCTACTGGACTTAATCACAGTCATACAACTTGACATAAGAGGAGCTTGACAAAACCTATATGGAGAGGAAGCATGTAATCACCGGGTTAAGAAAATCTAAAATAAGAAGAACATACAGTGCAGTTGTCACATGAACCTTAATTCTTCTTGTTTAAGCAAATAATAAATCATAAACAATGTTTAGCAATAAATCCAAATTACAACTGAATTAAGAAAGGAAAATAAGAACAACCATACCTAGGTATTCATCCCTTCGCCTTGCTTGGAGATAAGTTGGCCATGGGGGAGAGTGTGGCAGCCTCCCTTGAGTTTTCCAGCCTTTGATTGATTCCTTTTTTCAAATCTTAAGTGGTCTATTTATAACATAAAGGTCCAAAGGTGTTCTAGGGTTTAAAAAGTCATTAAAATCCTAATTAGGTCAAAGCTCGGAGAAAGAATTTCGTGTGCACACCGCTGCCTTGCCTTCAGCTTTGGGTGTGGAGATGCTGGGTGCCATGGCCTGGGCTGAGGGGCACCATGGCACACACTGGTGCTTGCCTTCTTGTGGTTCTGTGCGCCGCGGCGCACACTTGTCCAAGCCACGGCGCACACTGGTGCTGTTTTGGAGGCCTGACCTTTGTCTACTAAAACTGCCATAACTTTCTCTAGAAAAATCATTTTTATGAGCCGTAAAATTCTTCAAAAAATAGACTTATGGATCTTTCTAAAAATATATGGCTCGTCTCCTGGTTCTTCTTGTATCAATACAGTTTAATTTGAAAAAATGATTGATCTGTAGGGGCAATTCTGGCAATTTAGTGAAACTCCTTTCCAAGTGCTTGTGAACCTTCACTCCGGTGTTCATTGAGTCATTGTGCTTCAAGCAATGATAGCTTTTCCATCTCTTTTGAACTTAAAGTACTTAAAAATGCATCAAAATAGATCAATGATCCAAGAATGACACTTTAGAGTTGTTAAGGTATAAAAGTGCAATTCAAACCTAGATCAACCCTAAAATGCTAACAATTAAGTATTGTAAAGATTCATTTTATGACTCTCATCAACATTCTACTCCCTTCCACAAAAATATATCTTAATTTGATTATGATATATGTTTTTCCTTCATCTTCTTAGTAAAAATCTCTCTTTAACTTATTAACATTTCCCAGTAGTTCCTTAATTATTTTAAGGTCTTCCTTTAACTTTACATTATACTCCAATATGGCTTCAAAACAATTAGTAACCCTTGCTTTCTCTAACTATCTCTCTCACCACTAATTTTTCCTAATTCTAATATTTTCTAGTGTAATCCTAACTTCATTTATTCTTAAATTACTAACTTTTCTCTTGCAATCTTTTCCTTTATACTATTACTAACAGTTTTCAAGTCCTTACTTATTAACCTTGGTGAGGATTAAAGCTAATTACCTCAATCTCAATTTCTTCAATCATTTACTCATACCACAAACCCTTAGCCTCGTATTCCATACCTAATACTCTTGTCCTTTACTATACTCTTAGTTTTTCAATCACACACCTTTTTAACACCTCAAGTTGCATAACAATCTCCTAATCAACCTTCTTTATTATGCATAAACATTATACTTTCACTAGCCTTCAACCTTTCTAATACTACAATTACCTTAGACTATCATCCATTAGCCCTCATTAAATACCCTAAGTTCTTCAAACTTGTACCTCCCAATAAAGCAAAACTCTTGAGCTCATTCAATGAGCATCAACCGTTGATTTCTCATTTTCACATTTAAACTCAAGGCATTTCTAGTTTTTGAATAAGTCTACTGATAAGAACTCATAATATCTATATGTTTGTTATATTTCCTCATGTTTTAATAGTTATAATTGCTTAAATCTTGGATTTTGATTATGTTTCGTATTTTGTAGAGTATATTAAGGAGTTAAATCAAATTGAATTCAAAATCAAGAGATTTGTGAAGATTGGACAGAAAGTGGAAGTTGCAGAGCCAAAAAGCTGAAGCTGCAGCGCTGAAATGGTGATAATATGTGAAGATTGGGCAGTAACTTGGAGCTGCAACGCCGGGAAGTTGGCGCTACAGCGCCAGCCCGCGGGTTTTGAAAGTTATAAATACTAACCCTAGCCGAAAGAAAAGGGGATCTCGAATAGAAGGCGCGGCTATTGAACAGAAAATTCCTCTTCTCTTTTCTTTAGGTTTTCTTTTAATTATGAGTAGCTAAATACTTTTCTTCCGGCTGAAGGATAATTGAAGTTTTGGTTCTTCAAGAATTGTGAGATCTAAATAATTTTCATTGCTCTTTTATTTCTTCTCTATTTATATATCTTCTGTGTTTATTAAAAATTATCGTCTTAGTTGATTGATGCAAAGGGCCCGTTGTTCAATTATCAGGTCAATAAATTGCCATTTAGAACTTTAAATCTGTAATTGTTTAATTGTTCTAATATTAGTGGTAAAATAACAAAGTTGATTATAGAGAGATTTTCGATTTATGTTATAGAGATATATAACCTAGTCTAAATGAATCGAGCTTGTGTATTTGTTGGCTAGAATTGGTAGTCTCTCTAATTATTAATGCTGTCGATAGATTAAATCCTAAGAGCTTGTTTAGGGTTGTTTATTAACAAGGGAAGTAATCAAAGAGCTTGTTTTGGTTATCGAGAATGTAAGGAGAGATAGGCTGTTAGAGCTTGTTAACAACCATAACCAATTCAGTGAAGAATAGAAGATTTTATCCTTGTATCTGTGATCAATTCTTTGAACCAATTCTGAAATTATACCCTTGGTTGGATATTTGCATGATATTGATTTCTCCTTAGTTTTTAGTTGATTATAATTGCTTTCTCTTTTATTTCACTCCGAAATTTCAAACCCCCTTTTTCTTTGCTTTAATTTTCATTAAAATAAATCTACCCAATCCTTGTGGATACGACCTTACTCATCACTGTTACAATTTGTATTTTTCGAGAGTGAAAATTTTATTATTTGTTGGATTCGACACCCACCAAATTTTTGGCACCGTTGCCGGGGATTGGTGTTAATTAGATTTATTGTAATGCTTCGATCTTCTCGTGCAGGTGAACTCCAATACGATCCTGAGATTGAGGAGACGGTTCGGGAGTTGAGGAAGGAAGCTGAATTGTGTGACAAACAAGCATCTTCATCCTCACCCTCCGGATTTAATTTAGTACCCGACTTGGTTGATTCATTAGTGATTCTGAAATAGAAGAAGCAATGGCCAATCAAGAGAGAACTTTAAAGGAATTGGCTGCACCAAATGTAAATCAACAGCCACTTTGCATTACATATTCAGCTTTGGAAGTGGGTTTTGAGTTAAAATCTGGATTGATCCATTTGCTCCCAAATTTTTGTGGTCTTGAGAATGAAGATCCTCACAAGCATCTGAAGGAATTCCATGTGGTGTGTTCGAGCATGAAATCGCAAGGAGTGACCGAAGAACAAATCAAATTACGTGCTTTTCCATTTTTGCTGACTGAAAAAGCAAAGGATTGGTTATTTTATTTTCCCCAGGCTCTATAACCACATGGATGGAGATGGTGAGATTGTTTCTTGATAAAATTTTCCCTGCATCACAAGCTACTGGCATTAGAAGGGAGATATGTGGAATAAAATAGAAAGATACAGAGACCCTTCATGAGTATTGGGAAAGATTTAAGCAACTCTGTGCAAGCTGCCCACAACATGGAATTTCTGAACAGCTCCTCATTCAATATTTCTACGAAGGGCTCCTACCCATTGAAAGGAAAATGATGGATATAGCGAGTGGAGGTGCCATAGTGAACAAAAATCCTCGTGACGCTAGAGATTTTATCTCCATCATGGCCACTAACTCACAACAATTTGGATTCAGGCAGGACACATCTCCAATAAGGGTGAATGAGGTAAGTATATCTTCCCTTGAAAACCAAATATCAAACCTAGCTTCTATTGTTCAACAGTTAGCTGTAGGAAATATACAACAAGTTAAAGCTTGTGGGATTTGTGCTACCATCGATCATCCAACTGACATGTACCCTACACTTCTAGATGATTCCTACGAGCATGCCAATGCAGCTGGAGGATTTCTAGGCCCACCACAACGGAGATATGATCCCTACTCAAATACCTACAACCCAGGATGGAGGGATCATCCCAATTTCAGCTATAGAGCATGACCACCATTCCAACACTTTCAGCATAGACCACCTGCTCCACCACCACAACAAACCTCCACAAGTTCAAGTATGTCTCTAGAAGAAATTGTTAAATCACTTGCAACTAACACGCAACAATTTCAACAGGAGACAACAACAAGCATTCAAAAATTAGAGAATCAAATGAGTCAATTGGCATCTTCTGTGAACCGATTGGAATCTCAAGGTAAATTGCCCTCTCAAACTGTTGTTAATCCAAAACAAAATACTAGTGCGGTTACCTTGAGAAGCGGGAAGGAGTTGAAGGAGCCGAGTATGGTAGCATGTGGAGAAAAAATTGACAAAGAAGTAGTTGCTCCCCAGCTTAGAGGACTCGATAGTGAACAACCAAAGGCATTAGTGACAAATCCTCCATTTCCTACTAGATTGACTAAATCCAAGAAAGAAGAGGAAGAGAAGGGAATTCTTGAAACTTTTCGCAAGGTTGAGGTAAATATTCCCTTACTTGATGTAATTAAACAAGTGCCTCGATATGCTAAATTTCTCAAGGAATTGTGCACCAACAAGAGGAAGTTGAAAGGTAATGAAAAGATAAGTATGGGGGAAAATGTTTCAGTTGTCCTCCAGAAAAAATTACCTCCAAAATGCAAGGACCCAGGTATGTTTACTATCCCTTGCAAACTAGGTGATGTTAGGATTGAGAAAGCAATGTTAGATCTAGGAGCTTCAATAAATGTCATGCCTCTCTCTATTTATTCATCTTTGAATCTTGGTCCATTAAAAGAAATAGGTGTGATTATTCAACTTGCTGATAGATCTAATGTATATCCTGAAGGAGTCTTGGAGGATGTCTTAGTACAAATTAATGGGTTGGTCTTTCTTGATGATTTTTATGTTCTTGACATGGAAGAAGATGACTCTTCTATTTCAATACTAATGTTATTAGGAAGGCCATTTCTAAAAAGATCTAGGACAAAAACTGATGTGCAAGATGGTAAACTCACAATTGGAATTTGATGGTGAAATTATTAAATTCAATATTTATGACGCCATGAGGTACCCTAATGATGTGTCTTCTATTTTTGTTATGGATGTTATTGACCCGTTGGCGTAGGAAATCTTTGATCTAATTGATGATAATAAGCTAAAAGTTATACTTAGCAGGCGTTTCACTCTTGAAGGGCTACAGAAGATCATGAAGAAGTTTGTGTTGGAGTCCGACCTGAAAGATGCAATCTATGAATTAGAATCACTTAAACCTGTAAGGTATGATGTGTCTTACATTGAGTTGCCTCTTTCTCACACAAAACTTCTTCCTTCTATTGTGCAGGCACCAAAATTGGAATTGAAACCCTTACCAGATCGTCTGAAATATGAATTACCCATGGCTTCACAAGAGCATATATCAAGCCAGAATTTGCGGATGTTACTGATGACATCCTTGAGGCCTCTCCAAAGCATACAAGCACTGAATTTGGCAATGAAGAAATGGCTTGTGCATTCAACCTATGTTTGTTTAGGAGGAAATAAGAGTTTTTGGCTGAAGACGTAAAACTTAGTGCTTTTGGGAGGCAACCCAACTTTTTGTCTTACTTTTCTTGTTATCTTTATTTTATTCCTTTTTATTTTATTTAGATTATTTTTAGTTTTTTCTATCATTTTTCGAAGTGCATTTGATTTTCTTTTCAATCTTTTGGCAGAAGATGATTTTCGTAACCCGTGGGCACGCCATATGGAAAATCTTGAATCCTGGAATTGGGCAACAAACCAGAAGAAATTGTTAAATCACTTGCCAGATTGGACAGGAACATGACGGCTTTCCTTGCTTACATGGGATTCACACCACCTTTAACCCCAAGCACATGACTGATATCTTGGTTGATGCTCAACATTTTCAGGGGAGTTTTATACTTACTCTTATTCTTTTATAGTTTTTTAGCATCTATTTTTGATACATTGAGAGCAATTTATGGATTAAGTGTGGAGGAGGGTCATTAACATATGAATTTGATTTCACTTTGAACTTCACTTTTAGCTCCATTTTGATCAAAGTTTTGCGTAATTTTTCAAGAAAATTTTCAAAATCCAAGTGATACTTTAGTTCTTGTTTGTGATCATTCTCTTCTGAATTCTAGATTCTGTCGATACTTGTCTTAAACGATCTGGATTATTGTGAATAATTGAGATAAATTGAGGCATAATAAGGAATTAGCATGAATGGTTGAATTCTTATTTACTATACAATGATTAATTGCTCTTGATGATTGATTGAATGAAAAGTGTGTGGGATCTAATGCATTGAGCCAATGAGCATTCATATTATATTATACTCCATTTTCTTAATTGAGTGATTGTCATACATAGTTGATTTTTCTAGAACTTGCTTTGTTATGCATGTCAAGAAACTACATTGTTGAATTGGATGCATTGAATTAATAAGGGCATTTAGGTGAAGCCATTTAGCTTTCTTAAAAAGCCTACCTTGATTTTTACTGTAGAAAGCCAATTTTGAACCTTGGCCCTTTTGTTGGAAGTTAACCATGGTATAAGCAATGTCAACCCATTCTTTTGTCGTTTTCCCTCTTTTGAACCTCTAATTGAAGGATCGTACTAGCTTGTTCACATGAAGCTTCAAATTATCTCTGAAAGGATTGAAAGATGCTGGGAATAAAGTGATTCAAGTTACAAGTGCCTTGAATTGCAAAAAGAAAGAAAAGAAAAAAGAAAATAGGCGGCCAGAGAAAAAAAAAACAAAGAAAAAAAAAAGGAGAAAAAGAAAAAAAAATATAGCCGGCCAAAAAGAGAGAAAAGTTGTGCAATTTCAATTGTTTGGAAGTGAATTGATTGAAGAAAACATTTGACGTTATTGAGTTGTGCTTTGTGTGGAGAAGTTGGTATAATTCCTTTGATAAAAGTACCTAAAAATTCCTTCTCACCACACCTTACCTAAGCCCCGTTACAACCCATTTAAGACCCTTAGATTCTTTGCATTCAATTCCATCCATTGATGTGATATATTAGCAAGCTTATGGTAAAGATCTTCTATGTTGTGACTTAAGAGTTCATTGATACCCTAAACACTTTGAGCGTATTGAGTGAATCCAATGAGAGGGTGTTAGATCCTATTGCATTTTGATTTCGAGAAGATCATTGAGGTAATTGTTCATGGTGTGCTTTATAAGAATTTACACTATAAAATTGTTTGTTTCTTATTTGTCTTTAGATTTAAATCTTTAAGGCATGATAATTTGGGTTATAGAGGATGAGTAAAGGTAGAAGAAGGAACGAGGATAAAAAAAGGTGACGAACTTGAGCTATTGTATGCTTGAGGACAAGCATTGTTTAAGTGTGGGGGAATTTGATAAGAACTCATAATATCTATATGTTTGTTATATTTCCTCATGTTTTAATAGTTATAATTGCTTAAATCTTGGATTTTGATTATGTCTCGTATTTTGTAGAGTATATTGAGGAGTTAAATCAAATTGAATTCAAAATCAAGAGATTAGTGAAGATTGGACAGAAAGTGGAAGCTGCAGCGCCAGAAAGCTAAAGCTGCAGCACTGAAATGGCGATAATTGTGAAAAGAGGACAGAAAGCTGAAGCTGCAGCGCTGAAATGGTGATAATATGTGAAGATTGGGTAGCAACTTGGAGCTGCAGCGCCAGGAAGTTGGCCCTGCAGCGCCAGCCCGCTGGTTTTGAAAGTTATAAATACTAACCTTAGCTGAAAGAAAAGGGGATCTCGGATAGAAGGCGCGGCTGTTGAACAGAAAATTCCTCTTCTCTTTTCTTTAGGTTTTCTTTTAATTATGAGTAGCTAAATACTTTTGTTCTGGCTGAAGGATAATTGAAGTTTTGGTTCTTCAAGAATTGTGAGATCTAAATAATTTTCATTACTCTTTTATTTCTTCTCTATTTATATATCTTCTGTGTTTATTAAAAATTATTGTCTTGGTTGATTGATGCAAAGGGCCCGTTGTTCAACTATCAGGTCAATAAATTGCCATTTAGAACTTTAAATCCATAATTGTTTAATTGTTCTAATATTAGTGGTAAAATAACAAATTTGATTATAGAGAGATTTTCGATTTATGTTATGGAGATATATAACCGAGTCTAAATGAATCGAGCTTGTGTATTTGTTGGCTAGAATTGGTAGTCTCTCTAATTATTAATGCTGTCGATAGATTAAATCCTAAGAGCTTGTTTAGGGTTGTTTATTAACAAGGGAAGTAATCAAAGAGCTTGTTTTGGTTATCGAGAAAGTAAGGAGAGATAGACTGTTAGAGCTTGTTAACAACCATAACCAATTTAGTGAAGAATAGAAGATTTTATCCTTGTATCTGTGATCAATTCTCTGAACCAATTCTTAAATTATACCTTTGGTTGGATATTTGCCTGATATTGATTTCTCCTTAGTTTTTAGTTGATTATAATTGATTTCTCTTTTATTTCACTCTGAAATTTCAAACCCCCTTTTTCTTTGCTTTAATTTTCATTAAAATAAATCTACCCAATCCCTATGGATACGACCTTACTCATCACTGTTACAATATGTATTTTTCAAGAGTGAGAATTTTGTTATTTGTTGGATTCGACACCCACCATCTACCATCTCTTAGTATCACACTTCACTTAACATAGGATCCAATCAATGATTTACCACACCTTTTTCCTTTACCAATTTTCACATAATAAACTCACTCTCTAATTATTTCTAGTCTAAACTTATAATCGACCCTCAACTAAGATCCTCTACTTCAAACCCATCGTATGGAATACTCTAATTAAATCCATAAAATCTTGCTAAAGAAAACTGTACCTTTCATTCTATCTCTCTTAAAGCCTTAAGATATCACAAAATCTTTATTTGTAAAGTACCTAGCCCTGTCATTCTTTAATCGGTTAAAAAAATTCCTCTAATTTTATTTTTACTTATTCTTATTGATTCTTACACCTTACTCTAACCACTTATCCAAGAATTTTCTCTCACCCTTTTTAATAATCAAAATTCCATCTAAAGCCCTACTGGTATTCTAATCATTCTTCTCGAGTCTCACTTTTTGATGAGACATTTACAAATCTTACGAATCATTAGTTTCCCAACTCTCAAACCTCTCCACACTTTCTAATAGATAAACACATCCTAAACCTTCAAAACACTCTAAGTCCGATACCCAATCAACCATCTTTTTCTATACTCAACACCCATACATACAAACCTACTACTTAGGACTTCATTTATTTTAAGTTCACCATTTATACAAATAACTATTTCTAAGTTAATACTACACAACCTTCACATAATCATCACTTACAATTACATTAGCATACACAACATGAAAACAAATATTTAATTGAATGTTTATATATAACTCAACAAACTTATTTTACAAATACAACTCATAGCTTTTAGAAATAAATTTTGATTTTTTGTAATAACTCCAAGTCCATTGACTACCAATTTTTTTTTTTTTTTAAAAAAAAAATTTCTCAACGCTAACATCAATCAATATAAAGCTTTCAAGTTAAAAAAATTACTCAAAAAAATTAATCTTTTTTCTCACCCTTCACCTTTCAATATTTTCATTAACCACCTAACCACAAAACAATCTTTCCACCTATGGACAAGAAGACATAACAATCAAATTTTTTTATCAAAGGTATCATTAACAAAATTTCATAGAACAACACAATTCAATCCAAGTAATAACAAGTTCATGCAACAGTCATGTACAAATCGATTTGACTCCAGCTTTAAGACATTTTATTTCCAATTAACCCACTACTGGTCTCAACTCCTAAATGGTATCCTCTCTAACTCTACAAAACTAACTTGCTATAAACGTCCCATTCACAATGCATCATGCAACTAAGTCTACAAGACTTTAAACCTAAAGCTCTGATACCAAAATTTTAACAACTCATCCTCGGGTGTGCCCTACCCAAGAAGGTATGACCTTTCAGCACTGAGCACCTTAACTCAAGATGCAAACATACGAATCGAACCAAAATCTTAGTAATCATTTCAAATCTAACAAAACATAACTTTACAAACATGAGACTTTTCATATTTCATTTGTATGTTTCATAACGCTTACTAATAGTGAAGTGAAACTCACCTCGTATGTGCTCCATAACTAATCTCAAACTACTCCCTTGATCTTCAATGATATCCATCACTGCACCTAAGAGTGAAACATCATCTAAACCCATTAATATAATTCAATCACATAATACTAGGGACTCTAAGGTATTTGCACACTTTATACAACACAAGTGCATTTCACACGAAATCAAAATAAGAAATCAAGGCATAAAAACACTTTAGTTTTCATAAATACTAACACTTTTAAAGCTGTTTTAATCATACTTTCAAAGTATATAAACATTAAAATCAATTTGGAAAAGTTTTGCACTTGAAAACTGAAGAAAAAGTCACATATTTGGAAAATCAGCTTGACCACTCGACTAGGTTCTTGATTTAGTCGGCTGAGAAGCTTCTACCACTTTACCCAGTCGACTGGTAACTCTTGATTTAGCATTGATAGGTGCTTAAATATTAATATTTAAGCCCCTTATTTATATTTGTTAGGTCCTTAGTTATGTTAATTTAGTACATTTTACTTCATTTGTGTGTTTTACATGTTTTTATAGGGTCTTGGAGAAAAAGAAGCAGTTTTGGCACTTAAAGGAAGAAGCTTGGAAATCCTGGAGCAACCTCTGGTCAAACTGTGATCGATCGCAATGTTGCATGCGATCGAGTGCACATTGCGATCATGCCCACACATAAAGGATCGACCGCAACACTGCGATCGAGTGCAAGACGCATGCGATCGAGTGCAAGACGCATGCGATCGAGTGCACATGTATGGGTGTGAACAGTAAAACGACAGAACCCTATTTTGGAAATAAGAGAGTTTTTGCGTTTTTGAAAGTTAGGGTTTCCAGAGCCTTCTAGGACTATTCAAGCCCTATAAATACACCTGTAAAGCACACACAAATGATCACTACTTAGAGATCATTTTTTTTATCTTTTACTTGGAGTTGTAAGCTTTGGGAGAGAATTGACACCTCTTCTCTAGGGTTTATTCTTCTCTTTATGTTTAGTTTATATATGATGTTTATCTTAGACAGCATGTGTAACTAACTTTCTTATAGGGCTTGATTGAAGCCCTAGTTATGCTTTCTCATATAATTATTCATTGATAAAATCTTTGCCAATAGCCTTTATTATGTTGCTTAACTTGATTAATGCCTGTGCTTATTTAAATTCTTCATATGTATGTGTATGGCCAACGTATGCAAGTGGTATGGATTGGTTAGTTAGATCAATTTGGATGACTGAGTCCTGGGTCTAGCATTAGTAACAAAAGATATCCACACCGGATTCTTGGGTTAATCATCATGGAAAACCGGGAGTAGATACCATGCCCTAGGTCTCATGTGGTTGTCGATTTCCATAAATCTTATGCTTTCTTAAGGAACAACTCACGCAGATACCATGCTGAATCCCTTAAGGAAGAAAAGAGTTAGAGTAGATACCATGCCTAACTCGTTGCTTAGGAAATCAATAGCTTAAGGAGTAAATACCATGCCCTTAGGTTGGCGACCATTAGGTATGCATGATAAGGCTAGTGCACTGATACATTATACAATTGGGAAAGTATGACTAGTGGTGGATATCAAAGCCCTATGTCTTTATTATTATCAAATTACATTCAATAGTTATTTATTTCTTTTTACTTTTAAGAAACTAATTCTAAAACCGAACTTTATCAATCCCTGTGGAGATGATCTTGCTTTCGCACAGTATACTACACTATTGACCTTGTGCACTTGCAAGTAAAACGAGTGTAATTATTTTCTTATTTATTTAGGTAAATAAACGCGCAACAAATTTTTGGTGCCGTTGTTGGGGATTGCGCTAAAGTTCCTTTGAGAATTACTTTCATTTAATCATTGTTATTATTACTTTATTTTCCGCTTACCATCTTTGTTTTTCATCAAAATCTAATCGGTTAGTTTTCTGTTTTAGGCACATCAAACCCTAAATCACACTTTCTGTGATGCTTGCGATTGATCGCAGCCTTCTGTGTGATTGTGCGCAAATAGGACAGAGAGCTACTCGAGCAGCAAAGTTGAACTGCTGCACTAAAGCTGGTTTTACCTGATTTATGCACAATCCCGACATCCAACATTCTTTCCCTTTGATCCCGATCTTGAACGGACCATCCGACAAAGGCTTAGGGATAACTTCGAGGAGAACAAAGAAGAAGTCAAGAACGAAACACCAATGGCATAACAGCTCGAAAACCAGCAACCACTGCATGAGTACCGATGAAGCACTCCTTCATCCCACGGAACATTGATCAACAATCATGCATTGCATATCAACCTGAGGCAGTAGGAAACTATTATATATCTCCGCAAATATTGAATGCTTTAACTCACTTTAGTGGTACTCCTAATGAAGATCCACACTTGCACCTCCGAGAATTTTTTGATCTTTGCAAGTTCCAGCATATACAAGGCCTAGACCAAGAAGGAATAAGGTTAATTCTGTTCCCTTTTTCCTTGAAATATACTGCTAAACTATGGTATAATTCTTTGCCTGCAGTTTCCATCCACACTTGGGAGGAGTTGGCAAGCAAGTTCCTGAGGAAGTTTTTCCCAGCCCAAAAGACGAGGCAAATGAGGAAGGAGATCTAATCCTTCCAACAAAAAGATGGAGACCTCTTCTTCGAAGCAGGGTGACACTTCAACGAGCTGCTACTCAAATGCCCACACCACAACCTGCCTCAAGATGAATTGGTACAAGCTTTTTATGAAGGTTTGAATGACACTAACAAGAGTATTGTTGATTCAGGTTATGGAGGAGTGTTGATGGAGAAAAGCAGCGAAGAAGCGATGAAGCTCTTCGAAACCCTCAGCGAACACACTCAGCAGTTCTCCTCTCGAGGTAGACATGTGACCAAGGGTAAGGGTGTGTATGAGGTAAATCTAAATGGAGGATCTTACCCTCAAATAGTAGCGATGGAAAGAAAACTAGACTTATTGGTAAAAGCCATGGCTGCTCAAAATGCCTCATCTAGCCCACCATCTACCCCACTCCAGGTATGTGCAATATGTTCCCAATACGACCATAATACTGATACTTGTCCTTTGTATTCACCTGTAGATACAAAACAAGAAAATTATGTGGGACTTAATAACTATTTGCTAAAGAACAACCCTTAAACAAACACATACAACCCTGGATGGCAGAATCACCCAAATTTCTCATGAAGCAACAATCAAAACAATCAAGGAAAGCAATGAAACCCCCAGCCCATTGCTCATGCTACTCCTGAACCAAAGAAGAACAACCTCGAAAGTCTAGTGAGACAACTGGCCACTCAGTAGTAGCAATTGATGACATCACAAGAACAGTTCATGACTCAGCAAAGACAAACCAATGCAACACATGAGTAAGCAATTCAAAGATTAGAGGTACAAATAGGACAATTAGCTAAGGAACTGAGTAGTAGAAAGCAAGGTGAGCTTCCCGCCCAATCAATACCTAACCCGAGAGGACATCACCAAGCGAATGCTGTGACAACCCTGAGAAGTGGAAAGATCATAGGCATCGATGAGCCTGCATGACAAAGCATCCACCTCTAAGGTAAGTGAGATGGAAAAGGTAAATACACCCCCACCATTTCCTCAAAGGTTGGTAAAACCTAAGAAGGAGACCAAATTGATTGACATTTTTGAAACTTTGAAAAAGGTAGAGATTAATATTCCTCTGTTAGATGCCATTAAACAAATTCCTGCATATGCCAAGTTTTTAAAAGATTACTGCACTAACAAAAGGAACTTTCAGGAACATGGGACGGTAGCCTTAACCGAAGACGTAAGTGCTATGCTTTTAAGGAAATTACCACCTAAACTAAAAGATCCGGGTAGTTTTACTATTCCTTGCAGGCTAGGTGAGTTGTTCGAGCATGCACTATTGGATCTAGGAGTAAGTGTCAACCTGCTGCCATACAGTGTATACGAGACACTAGGTGTGGGAGAGCTTCAACCAATCTCCATCACTTTGCAATTAGCTGACAGAAGCATCAAACGACCAAGAGGTATCCTTGAGGATGTGTTGGTAAGAGTAGGTAAATTCATTATACCTGCTGATTTTATAGTATTAGATATGGAAGAATGTACTCTGCCATTACCTCTCCCCATCATCCTAGGACGCCCCTTTATGATAACTGCTGACACTTATATTAGTGTAAAAAGGGGCATTGTCACAATGAGGGTAAATAATGAGGAGATAGAATTTAAAATATTTAATACATTAAAATCAACTCAATAATGATAATGACTATTATAATGTGAGCTTCATGCAAAGTGTTATTGAGAAAGTTTCTCAGGTCCATCACACCACTACATTGGAGACCATCCCCAACCATGAGGACACAAGAGTTGACATTAGGCTGGAGGATGATGATGTGATTAAAGACTGATAGAACTGCACACCTCCTGAAGAACACACCACAGCCTTCAAGTAAGTATGTTCTTCAAATTGACCCTCCTGCAAATACTAATACTACTTTTCCTTACTTTATTGACCAGGCATCAAAAGTGGTGATGAAGCAACTGTCAAGGGCACTTAAACCACCTGATGTGGGCTCTAAATGCTTTCTTCCAACCAACTAGCACTGAAGCACGAGAGTGCTTGAGTAAGTTCATTTCGATTACCCATATAGCTCAAGCATCTCTACTAAGGTTAGTAGTATTAAGGCCACTAACACATGGTAAGGTAGTATTGCTCCAAAATTGTCATTTTCAACTAAGCTAAGTTTTTATTTTTGCTCATGCACACTGCTTATGATCGATCGCACATGTTAGTGCGATCGAGCGCAAGAGTGCGATCGAGAGCATAATTTAGTTTGCTCTAGCGCAAGAGTGCGATCGAGCACAATCCAATTGCAATCGAAGGCACTCGTGGCATACAGTCTTGTGATAAATAGTTCACTCACTCACCCTTCATTTCACTTAGTTCACTCACTCGCACTCTACCCTCACTCAGGTACTCTCTTCACTCACTCCCACTCTCTCACCCTCAGCAGCTCCACAGTCACAAACCATCCCCATCTCACTCAGCTAAATAAAAATCACAAGCACATTTTTCCTATTCATTTCTCTCCCTCTCTCTCTCTCTCTATCTCATATTCTCCCCATTTTCCATTTACATCACACTTACACGGTAGGACCAATACCAATTTTCTGTAACCTATGTACACACTATCACATAAGTTGTTTAATTTATGTTTTTCCTATTATATTATGCATATCTTGGGTGATTGATTGTGTATGTTCCTGTTACAGGGGGTTGGACTCACGGTCGTGTCATTTTTACAGCTTTCAGTTCTTCGTTGCATACTAACTGGTCGAGGAAAAACCTGACCGTGTGCGATCGAGCGCACGGCTGTTGCGATCGAGCGCATAGTCCAGTGTGCGATCGAGCGCACCTATTTGAGATCGATCGCAAATCAGGCAGAACCTAATATCAACATGTCCAAACCATCTGTTTCCACCTCTGGTGCGTCAAGTAGCCATGCCTCGTCATCCCGGCCTAGCATCGAGCAACGAGAGCTATTATTCGAGACCGCCTTCACCATCGATGACGTATTCAAGCACATGGATGCCACTCAATGGGCCATCCAAGAATTTAGACATAGAGGGTTGAAGAGGCTTTTCAAGCCGGTTTGCTCGACTGCTTACACCCAGCTTGTAGTCCAGTTCTATGCGAGCCTGTCCTTTGACTGCAGCAGACCAGGAGTACTGATTTCTTCAGTCTAGGGCACACCCGTAGAGGTGACTAGTGCCGATATAGCTGCTGCTCTTCATTGCACTGACGAGTCTCCTGCGAAAGACACCAATATTGAGGAGCAGCCGAAGTCCTTTGCCTTGTCTAAGATTATTGTGGATATGTGCGCTGGTCAGTACGCCGACAGACACAACAACGCAGCCTGCCGGTCAAAGTTGCCTCCACGACTTTGGCTTGTCGACACTATCCTTCAGCGCAATGTGTGTCCATTGGGGCACAAGACACAGCAGAGAGACCAGTTTCTATAGACCCTATATGCATTCCATAAAGGTCACTAGTACTCTATTCTGGTTGTTATATGGAGCCAGTTGCATAAATTCTGGGTTCACGTCCACGGCCGGCAGACCACCACAGCCAATGCATGGGGTCTCCCTTTCCCGTTCCTACTCTCCTACATACTCAAGAAGAAAGAGATTAAGGGGACCACCAGCGATGGACCAGTGCGAGAGTATCCCTTCTTCGAGAAGGCTCAGTAGACACATAGCCTCTCGCACATGCCTCGAGGACTCCCAGTACCTGCTCTAGCAGCTGAGAGAGTTGAGGAGGATCGTATGGAGACCGAGACCCTTGTCGTTAGCCTAGTGCGAGAGGAGGACCATCCAAACATGAGACCCACAGAGTCCCAGTACTTTCTAACTGAGCAAGTTGAGGAAGGACCCATAATCCTTCCGAGGTGAGGTCTCTGCCGCTACCACACTCGTGCATCAGCGCATAGATATCTTGGAGGCACGGTTTGCACGACAGGGGGCTATGCTGCAGGCTATTCTTGATCACCTACCTCTGGCACCCGGTACCTCTTCGATTGCACCACCTAATGATTAGCAGTGAGAGGATACCACGTCTGGCTGAAGATGTTAAACTTAACACTCATAGGAGGCACCCCAAAGCATACCCTTTTTCGTAAAATTTTTTTCCTTATTATTAATGTTTACTTTTTAATTTCTGTTTATTATTACATGTTTTCCCTTTTATTTTTCTTTTTTCTTTTTTTTCAAGGACAGCATAAGTGCATCCAGTTGAAGTTTGGGGGCGTGCTACGAGCCATGCCAGCCATCAGTTCTCTTTCTCCCAGCTCAGCTCCTTCCATGCTATTCACACATTGGGGACAATGTGCAATTTAAGTTTGGGGCTAGGGGGACGCACTCACACACTCACTATGTCCCACATTTTTTTTGTGTTGTTGTTTTTATAGATAAATGCATGTTCATATTGTTCTAAAAAGTTTTTTGGTAATCTAAACAAAGAATATGATTTGACTTCATAAATGAGCTTAACACCTTGAACATATAGGCCAATAATTAAGTTTTGAACATAGATCACCTCCTTTTGGGCATTTAAGGAATTACAAGTTTAACCTAAACGATCACAAGCACATTAGCACATAGTTGTGTGGGGTATGACATGTAATTTTGATTTGTATGTTTCTTTTGCTCAACTATGAACCAAATAACCTATTAGATTAACATCTTGGCATAAGAAAATAAAAAAAAGATTGTTAGTGCTCAACAAGAAAAAAAATGCTCCTAATGGTCAATAAAACAAACTTTCCATTGAGTAACTGGCCCTCTTGCCTCAGTAAGCAGTGAGTGTCACGTCAAAAGGTGAAAAATTTGTTAACTCAAAAGATTATTAAAAAGAACTTTCCGCTGAGTAACTGGCTCTCTTGCCTCAGTAAGTAGTGAGTGTCATGCCAAAAGGTGGAAATTCTGATTGGTAGCATTGAGACCAGTTAGTTTCGTAGCCTTTTTGACTCGAGTTAGTAAGTCTTTAGGGGTGTCTTTACACCTAATGCCCAAAAACCATCTGGTTTGGGATTCATTGGCTAAACACTCGTTACATGAGTCAAATAGAAAGCTTAAAGGAACTAACTTGGCCAAAATCTCACAAATAAAAGAAAAGAAGAAAACTTATGCCATCTTTGTTGATTCTAATAGGAAATTTGGTGAATTTTAAGTCATCGAAACACTACACATTAGAATTATTTGGAAACCTACTCTTTTATGTGCTAGTTCACCACACATTAAAGTCAAACTTGTGATGTCTTAAATTGCCTCATGAAAGTGATTTGCATTCAAAACTCTTATTCATTGCAAAGATATGTTTATATGTGTAAGCTTGCTCATGAATGCGCATTATTATTTTGTGTGACAACCTAAAATTTTTGTGGATATTATGATTATTGAATTTATCTATGTGGCATTATTTTTTTTTCATTTTCGTTTTTAGTTTTGTTTTGCTAAGGAACTAGCAATATGTAAGTTTGAGGGTGTGATAGGTGCTTAAATATTCATATTTAAGCCCCCTTATTTACATTTGTTAGGTCCTTAGTTATGTTAATTTAGTACATTTTACTTCATTTTTGTGTTTTACATGTTTTTATAGGGTCTTGGACAAAAAGAAGCAGTTTTGGCACTTAAAGGAAGAAGCTTGGAAATCCTGGAGCAACCTCTGGTCAAAGTGCGATCGATCGCAATGTTGCATGCGATCGAGCACACATTGCAATCATGCGCACACATAAAGGATCGACCGCAACACTGCGATCGAGCGCACATGTACGGGTGTGAACAATAAAACGGCAGAACCCTATTTTGGAAATAAGAGAGTTTTTGTGTTTTTGAAAGTTAGGGTTTCCAGAGCCTTCTAGGACTACTCAAGCCCTATAAATATACCTGTAAAGCACACACAAGTGATCACAATTTAGAGATCACTTCTTTTATCTTTTACTTGGAGTTGTAAGCTTTGGGAGAGAATTGACGCCTCTTCTCTTGGGTTTATTCTTCTCTTTATGTTTAGTTTATATATGATGTTTATCTTAGACAGCATGTGTAACTAACTTTCTTATGGGGCTCGATTGAAGCCCTAGTTATGCTTTTTCATATAATTATTCATTGATAAAATCTTTGCCAATAGCCTTTATTATGTTGCTTAACTTGATTAATGCCTGTGCTTATTTAAATTCCTCATATGTATGTGCATGGCCAACGTATGCATGTGGTATGGATTGGTTAGTTAGATCAATTTGGATGACCGAGTCCTAGGTCTAACATTAGTAGCAAAAGATATCCACATCGGATTCTTGGGTTAATCAACATGGGAAACTGGGAGTAGATACCTGCCTTAGGTTTCATGTGGTTGTCGATTTCCATAAATCTTATGCTTTCTTAAGGAACAACTCACATAGATACCATACTGAATCCCTTAAGGAAGAAAAGAGTTAGAGTAGATACCATGTCTAACTCACTGTTTAGGGAAATCAATAGCTTAAGGAGTAGATACCATGCCCTTAGGTTGGCGACCATTAGGTTTACATGATAAGGCTAGTGCACTGATACATTATACAATTGGGAAAGTATGACTAGTGGTGGGTATCAAAGCCCTATGTCTTTATTATTATCAAATCGCATTCAACAGTTATTTATTTCTTTTTACTTTGAAGAAACTAATTCTAAAACCGAACTTTACCAATCCCTATGGAGATGATCTTGCTTTTGCACACTATACTACACTGTTGACCTTGTGCACTTGCAAGTAAAATGAGTGCGATCATTTGCTTATTTAATTAGGTAAATAAATGCGCAACAAGCATACTGTAGATTTAAGGAAGCCCCCAGTCGATTGGTAACCCGAGTTTCAGCAAAATTCCTCTACGAAAATCATATTTTTCCCTCAAAAATCAATTTGAATCCTTATGGAATTTTCAAATCTTTTGAAACATAAGGTTTTCATAAAGTTTTAAGATGAAACTCCATATTACCCACACCAAAATCTCAAGTTAAAAGTTTAAATTCATTAAACCTAGCACAAACCCATTTTTTTTTAAACCAAAACATTTTCTCAAACCTCTTCTAATTCAAACTACTAAAAATTCAAGTCTCTAGTTAGAAAAAAAAAGTTTAATATTCTAAGAGTAAGGAAAGACAAGAATTTACCTTGATTTAACAAAAATCTTCCTTTCTTTTTCTTTTTTTCCTTTCTCCTTTTTCTTTTCTCTTCTTCTTCTTCTCCTTCTTCTTCTCGCTCTCTCTATCTCTCTCTCTCTCTCTCTCTCTCTCTCTCTCTCTCGGTTTCTCTAGACTTTTCCAAAGAAAAATCTGATTCCCATTCCCCTTTAAATAACTAAAATTTCCCTTAATTTCACACTCAACCCTTCACTTTAAGACTCATCCATATTTTACCCTTCTACTATTTAAAATTTAAAATTTTATTTAATTGTCTTACTACTCTTTCAAAGCTTTACAATTCTCACTAAACATGATTTTATTTCATGGCCCCAACTTTGTTTACTTGTCTCAAGTTCTAAAATTTAAGTGTGTAATATTTAGGGCTCGAAACTAAATCGGTACATATTTTTACGCGTCAAAGTGAAAACCTCAATATCAAAATATTCTAATGAAATTACTGGCTCTACATTGGGTCTCTCTAAGACCTACCCTATCCCTCTTATGTGGTCATGTTCCTTTTATTGATTGAGAGGATCCAGTTCTTGAAGTGCCCACCGATCATAGTGGGTGATGGCTTCCCTTTCCGAAGTAAGGTTTAGGAGATAAGAACTAATTTTAACTTAAACATCTTAAACTTAATAATTCCTTTTAGATATTTTGTGGTCTTAAAAATTTAATTTTTTAGGTCTTACACTCGATTGCTGAATGATTCCTCCAAATTCATGATGGGGTGAGTCAGACATTAGTGGGAGAGGCCTAAGATATCATCAACTCTCTAAAGTCGTGTATCTAGACTAAGGACACAAGGATTGTAAGTATCACTACTTTAAATCTCTTAGACTTTGCTTGCCACATGCATACACAAATTTGGACTTATCTCAGCAACCGTATACTCATCCGTTATTTATCCCTTCATGGGCCAAACTTAAGAGGAAGCTAGCATGAGAGTGGGGCCAAGATAGTCAAATATCTCAGTCTGTTCCTAAGGGCTCTAGTAGTAATGAGGAGGAGGACCAAGATAAGGAGGTGACCTTGAGTGCCAGCCACACTTAGTCAGAGACAAGGAAAAAGAAGAGGGATGACCCATTGGGCAAGTGGCTAAGGCAATCATGAGCATGGTGACTTTACTTTATTTTTTTATGCAAAATAATTAATGTATTTTATTTTTGATTTTTTGAAGATGTTTTGGATGTTGAATGGTTATGGTTTTTTTTTCTTTTTGATGGATGGAAAATTAGAAATACAAGGTTTATGATGTGGAATTTTTTATTCAATGTGTTCAATGCAAAAACAGTTTATTTTTATGTACATGTAATGGGAATACAAGTGTATAGTGTTTTATAGGTCTTAAAAAGGTAGAGGATGCAAAAACCATTAAATTGTAGAATTTTTCACTTTCTGCAAATAAGAACCGATTGGTTTACTGTTTGGGCCAATCGATCCATTCACACTGAAAATTTTGCAGCAGATTTCTTTCCAATTTTGCTTTTGTTTCATATTTAAAAATGTAAAACCCTTCTTGCTCGACTTCAAACCATACTAAATAGCCAACCTGAGCCCTGAAACTTATTTTCCTCCATAAAAACAACAAAATGGAAGCCATGCGTGTTCAACTGAATTATTGGATGAATGGTTTCAATGGGATTGAGCTACACAAATTTTCCAGATTCGATGTCGATGCAATCTTCTCACTAAAGAACTTACATGTTAACTGAGACTTTCTAAGATCAGCTTCTAGCCATTGGGATCTTGACACCTATGTGCTCAGGTTCTTTAATTTTGAAGAGGTTTGCCCAACTTATGAAGAGTTTTAGGCCTTGTTGTCGCACTAACCTTCTGATCAGTTGATACTTCTCAACTTTTAAGACTTTCATGTTGAACCCGTGTTTGATTTATTTAGAATAACTAAGGCACATACCAAAGCCCTTCATTTAGATGATCATTTTGATTTAGCACTGCTAGCATTCACTACTTGCAACTAAATGCAGATTCTTGATTGACCAATGCTGAAACAAACTTTTCTTATCCATGTTAGCTGCACATCTGATAAAGGAGCAAAGCTTAACTGTTAACAAATCACTAATTGATGCATTGATGTAAGTTTCAAAAGAGCATTTCCAATGGGTGTAGTCTTGGTTATGACTCTGAATAGCTTGGATACCTTCAAGCACCGAGAAACCTAATTCCTTGTTGGGAGCCCCATACTACTTTGGGTAAAAGAAATTTAATTCAAGCATATACTTCTTTTGCATTTCTCAAATTTCTCTTGACATATGTTGGAAATCACCTTGACAAGATGCCTAGGTGGTGATCTTCCAAACACCCAAGTCTAGAATGACTTGTAGAAAGAAATACAGCAATTGAAAGCAAGAAAGAAAAGAAGACAAGCGATTTGTTATCGAGGTTTGGCAATGTGCCTACATCCCCATGAGTTCCTCTAAAATCTCTGCACTAAATCAATGGTTCTTTACAATTACAGCAACCCTCTTTAAGAAACCTCAAGTTCTTGAAGGAACAAAGAAGAGAATAAGAAAGACTTTATCACTTTCTATACTTAATCTCTCTTCTTTACAACTAGCCTCTCTACAATGAGTCCCTCTTGTATGTCTATGTCTTTGCACTCTCACACAATTCTCTATTGTATTGTGTCTTGTCACTCTTTACAATTGACCTCAAATTATATCACAATGTTATGTCTAGAATGAAGCTAGGTGACCCTTTATATAGTGCACCAACTTCTTGTCCATTCTTGAGAGTCAATCTCTACCTTTAGATCTTGATGACCACTTAACCATGGCCCTCCATTAATCTTAAGTAGTACTGTGCATTTTAACCTTGAATCCATGCACCTAAGAGGAGGTTTAAATAAGCTGTCCATGTGTGCCTCAGTGTGCCTAGCGCCTAGGCGCTGAACAGGGGGCGATTAAGCGCTAGGCAAAGCTCATTTGCACCACATTCTGGACGGTGCGGCGCTGGTGGAGGGGCAGTGCGGTGCTACCCTTCTCCAAGCTACTTCCTTGCTAGGCGGTGAGGCAGTGGTGAAGGGGCAGTGAGGCACACACTGATGATGGCCCTTCACACAGCAGTGCGCACTACTTTGCTTTGTTGATTAAGGGTGTGAACACATACCTAAATGGATGCACACACATGTGTGCACTCCTTTAAAATGCTGTATTTTAATCTTCCAACCTTGGTTTAGGCTTTAACCATCTTTGAACCATGTTTAGACCATGTTTAAACCTTAGACAAATACCAACAACATAGTTACTTACGGATGTGGCTCTTTGACAAGTTGTTAATCATTACTCCACCTAAGGCATATTTGAAAAGTATGAGCCTATAACTACATGGAGTACAAACCTTTTGTTAGGAGAGAGTCTCTCAAAGGTTGAATCAATTGGTTTTACGAACCCAACTCTCAAAAGATTTGGTGGGTCTATCCTTGGTGGAAAGTATATATTGCTACACTTGCGACCTTCAAGAAGGCTTGTGTGGTCTTGGAGGGCATAACACATTGTTCATACTACTCCCTAATTAGAATTATGTGACAACTTGGGCAACCAAAATGGATTCTGAACTTTGACCGTAGTTCTTATTCATGCCTAATGACTCCATAGTTGATTGAGAATATTCAAGATACTTGGGAAAGAAGTTTGAAAACCAATTAATTAATTCCATCACTATGGCATGCTCCATGGTGGATGGTAACTACCTCTCTTAGGTTTGAGGCCAAGTCAAAGTCTCAAAGAAAGAAGAAATAACAAAAATAAGAGTTATTGTTACTGAAGAGAAAGGAAAGAAGAAGTCCAAGATGACTTAAAAAGTGATGTTTATTTTTTATGACTCTTTGTTCTTTAAGTCTATCTATGTGTAACCAAGAAGCCCATAAAAATGATGAAGTGGCATTACCCCATTAATAAAATAAAGAAAACTCGTTTAATTAATCAACATATTAATTCAAACCATTTTTATTTTGCATTTGGCTTAACACATCTTAACTACGAAAATTTACACTTCTGAATGCATGTATATGAAATGCAATATACAAAGACAAAATAGGGAAAAGTGATTTAAAAAATAAAGAGGCTACGTACCCAAAGAATAAGATAAAGCCTTAGATAGTTCGAAGAGGATAAAATGACCAAATCTCCCTTTGTGGGTTTCAATTTGTTTAAAGAACTTTTATTTTTACCCTTATTTTTTTCCTTAACCGCCCTCTCGGGTTTTTGATTTAGTGGTTTCAGCTCTAATTTTTGCCTAAGTTTCCTTTCCGGGTTTTCAACTTACCAAGCTTCCTATTTTTAAGATTTGGAGAGATAAAAAAGGGTTATGAATAATACTTCTTAAGTCTATCTAGGTTGATGGGCTTAGTGAACTCATTTTCGTCGAGGTCCATAAGATGAACTGCTTATCTAGATAAAATTTTGTTGGCTTGATATGGGCCAACCCAATTCAGTCTTAACTTCCCTCTTTGATCAAAAATGGGATGTCTGAGTTCTGTCACCTCATAATCTCCTTCTTTGATGTCTTTTTGCTTCATTTTCTTCTTGAAAGCTCGTGCAACCCTTCTTTGATACCCTTTTACATGGTAGAGGGCTTTTAGTCTTTTCTCATCAATCAAACCTAACTCGTTGTATCTTCCTTGTATTCAATCCACTTCTTTAAATTGACTTTCTAAAGTGGTCCTAAGTGATGGAATTTCCATTTCAATAGGGAGAATAGTCGCCATACCATAGACCAAAGAATATGTAGTAACTCTAGTAAAGGATTCAACAGAAGTATGGTACCCCTAGAAAGCAAAGGGTAACTTCTTGTGCTAGTCACAGTAAGTGTTCATCATTTTTGCCAAACTGATTTTGACATTCTTGTTTATAGCTTCAATTGCTCTGTTAGTTTGAGAACGGTAAAGAGAAGACTTATAGCATTCAATTTTGTACTCTTCAAGTAAATTCAAAACCTCTCTTTGGAAATAAGAACCATTGTAAGAGATTATCTCAAAGGATACACCATAATGACAAATGACATTATGGTTGACGAACTTGGCCACATGCTTTGCTTTCAAAATGGTGAAGGAAGTTGTTTATACCCATTTAGTGAAATAGTAAATGGTTACCAAGATATACTCGTTGCCATTGGAAGCCTTTAAGGTCACTTTTCTAATCATATCTAAGCCTCAAGTAGTAAAAGGCCAAGGTGTAGTCATGCTAAAGAGTTCTTTTGGTGGAGAATGTTGCAAATTGGCATGTAACTGGAACTTCCAGCACTTAGTCACATAAATATGGCAATCAGTCTCCATGGTGATCCAATACTACAATAGGTGAAGGATTTTCCTTGCTAGCATCCTTCCATTCATATGTGGATCTCCGATACCCTTGAGTACTTCCATTATCAATTTCTTAGCAATGCTCTCATCCATAAACAATAACTAGATTCCATTAAAGGACATCTTGTATAACTTGCCACCACAAATACTAAATTATGACACTACTGATTATATTTTCCTCTTTTCTTTTTGCTAGAACCAGTTAAAAACTCTCTTTTGGAGGAAGTTCTAGTTATTAGTGTACCATGGTAATCAATCAAGAGATTGAGCTTGGATTTCAATGGCAGAACAATAAGTTGGTTTATGTTTTTGTTCAACTACTTGTGGTATGGCCTCAACTCCTTTGGCTTTTTCCATCATGAAAGTTAGGATGTCTAATGCATTTACAAACTGATTTTAGGCCTGTGGAAGATAAGTGAAAGTGACGTTGCCAAAACACTGTACCAACTCTTCCATTTAGTTTTGGTAATGTTTAAACCACTGATCATTTTTCTTCCATTCTCTTCGAGATTAGAAGATTACTAAGGTTGAATCACCATGTATTTCCATTTTTTTTGCCCCAATCTCAATAAGGCCTTCCAAACTAGTGATACAGGTCTCATAATCTGCCACATTATTGGTAGTCTCAAAATTCAAATGACTTACCAAAGTAGTGAGCATGTCCTCTAACGATATCAAAATTGCCCTAATGCCATGATCTCTCTGATTAATTTCTCTGTCAATATACATTCTCCAAGTGCAACTTTTAATCTCTAAGATATCTTCGTTTAGAAATTCAAACTCTTCGACTTCTTCATCTTTCTTTGGTAGGTCACAGAAGAAGTTTGAAATTAATCTTCCATTGATAGACTTCTGAATCACATATAAAAGGTCAAACTAGTACAAGATCACCATCCACTTTATCATTCAACCACTAAATACTGGAGCTTCATGTAGATATTTCAAAGAATCTAGCCTAGAAATCACCTTAATTGGGAATGTATGAAGATAGTACTAGATTTTCTTGTTGGCCCACACCAAAGATAAATAAGTCTTTTTCACCTATGAATAGTTGAGTTTATAAGCCACCTGCTTCTTGCTCAAGTAGTACATTACTCTCTCTTCCTTATCTTCTCTTTCTTTGGTTAACATGGCACCCATAAAGGTACTAGTGACTATCAAGTATAGCAGAAGATTTGTTCCTTGACAAGAAGGAACTAGCACTAGTGGATTCTTGAGATATTCTTTAATCTTCTCAAATGTTGCTTGGTAGTTCATTACACACCATTGGCTAGTTTTTCTTAAGAAGATTGAAAATTGGCTCTCAAGTGTGGGTGAGCTTGGCAATGAATATGCTTATATACTGAATTCGGCCCAAGACACCTCAGACTTCTTCCTCTGTCTTCGATACTAGCATTTCTAAAATAGCTGATACTTTCTAGGGATCTACCACAATGCCTCTCACTGACCATGAACCCAAGCAAATTACTAGTAGTGACACCGAAAGTGTACTTATTTGGACTCAACCGTAGCTTTTACTTTTGCATCCTCTCAAATAAGTTCTAAAAGCCCAATTTCTATCTCCACTCTCGAATATAGCTATCATGCCATCCATATTCACTTATACTTCCTTATGGACCATATCATATAAGAGGATAGTTGCAAACCTTTGATAAGTTGCCCCAGCATTCTTAAGCCCAAAAGGTATAACCCTATAGCAAAAATGCTTCATTGTGTGGTGAAAGTGGTTTTATATCGATCTGCTGGTGCTATGAGGATTTGATTGTATCCTAAATAACAATACATTAAAGAAAGTAAGGCATTTCCAACTATGGGTACCACACTCTACACCGCCCTTTGTCGATTAGTAAAGAGGCTCTCTCTAGGAGAGCACTTCTAGGTCGGGATGCATTTCTAACATTTTGGACTTTTGTCACCCAAGAACGGAGAAGAGGTGACAAATAAGTGAAGGAAATTGATCTAAAAAACGCAACAAAAATTAATTTTTTTTTTATCGATTCCTTTTTAACCAAATCACCTTATGATTTATATGGAATATATATTGAACAAGAACATTCAAGGTTTAGAATCATTACCTTTGATTCGTAGTGTTCTTAATCTCTTTTGAATTTTTTGTTTGTCAAATTCGCTTGTGCTCCTTAATCCAAATTCCTTTACATTCTTGAATTTGCAACAATTGCAAAAGTTTGAAATCTCTAAAGTTGATCCACTGAGGCAAATCTCGAATTTGGATTACTCACTAAAATTTTCTTCTCTCTTTTGGGAGGAAGAAGAACCAAAAATTATTTAGGAGAAACTTGTGTGTAGATTATGTGCTAGAAAAATTCTTCACACTAATAAACTATTTATAGTGTTAGGGTTATGTATAATTAATCATTAATTGAAAAATAAACCCCTCAAGTTATTTCTTAATTACACATTGTCCTTTTTGTGAATGACGATTTAGATTAAACTAATTTGGTTATAGATAAATTTTATGTGATTGCAATTGAAAGCTTTTCCAATTAATTAAAACTACTTTTTTTTTTAATGAAAACCCTTTTATATGAGATAATTAAATGTCTATTAAATTAATTATGAGGGCTTCTACTATCATAAGTGACACAGAGCAGCATATCATGAGTTCCCAGACAGTGTGAATTTGGTTGTGAAACCTTGAACCTTTCTGTTACTAGTTACCATGCAATTTAATCTTTCCATCATGCAATGTCCCAATTAAGCTCATTAGGGTATGGATATATTGTAAAACCCTTAGCATTAATTTTATGTGTTAAGATCTCAAGACTATAATTTTAATGGTGAAATTTAAAACTCCTTTCTAATTCTCAACCTGCCTTAGCCAAAAAACTTCCCGAATTATATCCTAGAAGATCACATAAGACATTCTTTTTTTTTACTTAAGATTGGTAGATCAATTATTATACACTCATATATCTCCATATGAAACCCATTATACCTAATTACTGCTAATTAATGATCAATGAATGTAATCATATTAAATAGCACTAAATTATAATAACCATGGTGCCTCAAGCCTAAAGATCACATGCACAACTATAACATAATAACTACCTATTGATAAGCAAGTAAAATTTCATGTAGGTGTTATTAAGTTGAGTAATGTTCAGTGAACTCATTCTCTAATGAGCACCCACATACTTGTTTTAGCGTCTACTACACAAGTGACATTAAAATCAGTTACCCTTCTAATTGAGTAAACATAGTATGTATCAGTTTACCCATATCACTAATGTACAATAAGTATCCTACGACTAGGAACATTTAAGAATAAATCATTCAAGAAGATTAGGCCTCATAATCCTATCTCCATTGCTCCAATTCTATGGACTTAATCACGATAATGTATTTTCAAAAAATATTCTTGACAAATTAAACTAGCCATTAATTATGATAAAAATTTGAATAAGATTGTCTGACAAATAATATTCTTAGAAATCAATTTTCATTGGCTTATAGGGCCTACTAGTAACAATCTCCTACTTGGACTAAAACTAATCACTAATGTATCTTATACCCATTTTCTCATGATAACGATCGAATTGTTGTTATGTTAATGCCTTAGATAGTTGATTTGTTATATTCTCTGCTGAGGTAACCATTTGTATGCTCGTATCCTCTCTTCTAATGATTTTTCTAATCAAGTGGAAGTGACGCTCAATGTGCATGGATTTCCGATGAGACTTTGGTTCCTTAGCTTGAGTTATCACTTCATTATTGTCACAATATAGAAGTACTAGGAGTTTAATGCTAGGAACCACTCAAATCTAGGTGATGAACTTTTTCATCTAAACTACCTCATTTTCAGCTTCAAACGCAACAATATATTCAGCCTAACTGGTGGAATCTACAATTGTATCTTGCTTAGAACTCTTCCAGCTCACATCTCCACCATTTAAGGTGAACACAAATCTAAAAGTGGACTTTTTATCATCCATATTAGACTAAAAGTCTAAATCAGTATATCTTTCCTATTTCAAGTCACTTCCTCCATATGTGATGAAAAAATACTTAGTCCTTTTCAAGTACTTAAGAATGTTCTTCACAGCAATCCAATATTCTAAACTTAGATTAGACTAATATCTGCTAGTAACACTTATAACATGGTTGATATCAAGTCTGGTACATAACATAGCATATATGGGACTTCCTATGGCTAAAGCATAGGAGATTTTACTCATGTTATCTTTCTTTTCAGGTGCCTTTGAGGACATTTGCTTAGAGAGATGTACTCCATGCTTTAAAGGTAATAATCCTTTTTTGGAGTTTTTCATGTTGAACCTCTTCAACATTTTATCTATGTATGTAGGTTGAGGCAAGCTAAGCATCCTTCTAGATCTATCATTATAAACCTTGATTCCCAAAATATAGGATGTTCATCTCAAATCTTTCATGGAAAATTTATTTGAAAGCCAAACTTTGACTGATTGTAACATACCTACGACATTCCTAATGAGTAGTATGTCATCCATGTACAATATCAAAAATGCAGTTGTTCTCTCACTAGCCTTCTTGTACACTCATGTTTCTTTAACATTTTTTAGAAAACCAAACATTTTGATTGTCTTATCAAATTAGATGTTCCAGCTTCAAGAAGCTTGCTCTAATCCATAAATTAATCTTTTTAGCCTGAACACTTTGTGATTACTACCACCAAATGTGAAACCTTCTGGTTACTCCATGTATATATTTTCCTTTATGTTTCAATTGAGGAAGGTAATTTTAACATCATTTTTCATATTTCATAATCATATTGTCTAGCTATTGCGAGCAAGATCCTGATGGACTTTAGCATGGCTACAGGAGAAAAGGTTTCATCAAAGTCAACTCCTTATCTTTGCTTATAACCTTTTGAAACTAGTCATTCCTTAAAGGTCTCTACCTTTCCATTAGAACTTATATTTCTTTTATAGACCCATTTGCAACCAATAGGTACAATACCTTCAGAAGGGTCAACTAAAGTCTATACTTGGTTAGAATACATTGATTCCATTCCAAATTTCATGGCTTCAAGCCATCTTCCTAAATTGATGTTTGACATCATTTCCTTGTAGCTCGTAAGACCCTTATTCCTAATAAAGTGTACCCCTATGTCACAGTCAATGAGATACCAATATCTCTCTGGCACTCTAAATATTCTACCTGATCTACAAGGAGGTTGTGTTATTGGAAACTCTACTACAATAGGCTCCTCAAATTGATCATTATTGATTTGTGATTCTTGAGACACTTCTTCAAGTTCTATTTTACTCCCACTACTCTTTTCTAGTACAAACTCTTTTCTAGAAAGGTAATATGTTTAGACAAACACCTTTTGTTCATTAAGGAGATAAAAGTAATATCTTAATTTTTTTTTGAGATATCCCAAACTTTTAAACTTTTCAAACCTTGCTTCTAACCTATCTACAACTAATCTCTTAACATATGCAGGACAACCCTAAATCTTAACATGCTTAAGATTATGTTTCCTACCGTTCCACATCTTATATGGTGTCTTAGGTACATACTTAGAAGGAACTCTATTTAATAGATATGTGACAGTTTCTAGGGAATAACCCTAGAATAAAATTGCAAGATTAGTATAACTCATCATCCATCAAAGCTTATCCAATAAAGTACAATTTCTCATTTCGGACACACTATTTAGCTGAGGTGTTCCATGAGGAGTTCACTGTGAGAAATCCTATTCTTCTTGAGATGATCCAAAAAAATCATTCGTCAAGTATTCAAGTCCTCAATCAGATTGAAGAATTTTGATACTTTTGCTAGTTTGTTTTCCTACTTCATGTCTAAATTCCTTGAACATTTCAAAGGATTTAGATTTTTACTTCATAAGATACACATACGTTAACCTCAAATGATCATTGATGAAGGTAATGAAGTAAGAATAACCACGAGCTTAGTGACTGATGAGAATAAAAAATATCATATTTTTCTCTCTTAATTTTTAGTTTTTTTATACTCATTTGGTGCCTAAATGTACTCATTATTCTTATATTTTTATTTAGGAAGCAAATGGAGGCGTTAAGTGCAAAACGAAACTAATTGGGCGATTTTGGACAGTTTTGATATCGCTTCATAATCTGAGCATAACTCCCTCATCTAAGCTTTGATTGAGATTATTCAATATGCTAGGGAACACCAAGAAAACGCTCTACAACTTTTATGTTTTGAGATTTGAGAGATACTAGCTGAATCAAGGTCGAAACTGGGCTTGGTGTTGCTACACCGGCACTGTTACAGTTCTGGAAAGTGCCTTAGCCTGCAATTCTAATATGCTGATATGACACAGTTTATTTTCGGAAGTTTCCAGATCTGGTGCACGAAAATTCATGCTGAAAAACACTAGCTTCCTAGTTATATTAGGACTTTATTTTATTTTTATTATTTTCCTTAAATTAGTCAGATTTGGATATTGTTATATTAGGATAATATTTAGAATATTTTAGGAGACCTTGTAGGGTTTCTTCTACTGAAAATAGCGTGTATAAGAGGGGAGAAATCATCAGACTTGGGGGATGCCTCTCTCTCCCTTCTTCTCTAACTTCTCCTTCGAGTTTTCATCATGGCCCTTGATGAAAGTCATAAAATGCATCTTAACAGTACTTAATTGTTATCATTTTAGGGTTGATCTAGGTTTTAATTGCACTTTTATACGTTAACAACTCTAAAGTATCATTCTTGGATCATTGATCTATTTCAGTGCATTTTCAGGTACTTTAAGCTCAAAAGAGGAGGAAAAGTTATCATTGCTTGAGGCACAAAGACTCGAGGCATACTGAAGTGAAGGAATGCTTCCGAAAGGACAAGATGGAGGGTTTAAAAGAGCAACAACTGCAGCCCGCACTGGAAAGGAGTTTCACTAAATTATCAGAATTACCCGTACAAATCAATCATCTTTTCAAATTAAACTATATTGATACAAGAAGAACCAAGAGATGAGCCATATATGCTTAGAAAGATCCGGAAGTCTATTTTCTGGAGAATTTTACGGTTCATAAAAATAATTTTTCTAGAGAAAGTTATGGCAGTTTAAGTAGACAAAGGTTAGGCTGTGCGGGCTGTGCGGGATTTCAGCGTGAAGGGCATGTGAAGGCTTAAATCCCATATCCCACATCGGTTGGAAACACATTTCTATATCCCACATCCCACATCGGATTGGAAACACATTGCACTTGTGGTATTTCCATATAAAAGGCCTACTCCACTTCAGCTTTGAGGACCATCGGAGAATCTGAGATCATTAGAAAGTGAATCCAGAGGGCCTTTAGGAGCAATCCAGAGGGCCCTTAGGAGGAATCCGAAGTACTTTTAGAGGGTAAGCTGAGGAATCACAGAAGCTTTCACTACCAAGGGGGAGATGATCGTTGAGAGGCCAGAGGCAACTCGAGGAAGCATGAGCCCCATGGTCAGCTAGTCTCCAAGCAAGGCGAAGGATGAATCCCTATGTGTAGTTGGTCTTATTTTCCTTTACTTGATTCAGTTGTAGTTTGGTATTATTTTCATTAAAAATTGTTATGATTTATTCTTTAATTTAATTAGTAGATTTCTTATTAGTCCGGTGATTGCATGCTTCTTTTCCATATAAGTCTAGTCATACTCTTCTTATGTGTATTTGTTTGGGTGAGATTGAGTCCAGTAGATATTGTCATTTAGATATATCGTCATCTCTTGATAATTTATAAGTTAGGTCATGTGTGCTTGAAAGTAAAGAATAATTCATATCAATTACATTAGGGTTTATACATGCGCTTTAATTGAATATTTTCCGATTGTTTGTTTGGGACGTGAAACTTGCAATCGAGATAAAAACAATTGAATCAAGTTAGGATTAGGGCAACGAACCTAGAGAGGATTTCCGGAGCCTTGTTGTTTCTTTATTATATCCATCAAATCTATTTACACAACTACAATTTTCTCACAATTCAGATTCTGGCATTTGATCTTTATCGTTTGTGTTGAGGTTCACACCTTCTCTTGTAGTTATCTTGTTTCTCTGTGGAATCGACACCCCAAAGCTGAACTACAATTATTGCGTTATGTTTTGGGCATAATCAAATTTTGGTGCCATTGCCGGGGAAACGCGGTTAAGTACAAAGAAGATTGTCAACTTTTGACATGATGGTAGAAGAGTTGTAAATAGTTTTTCTTTCCAGCAGCTGTAAAGGCGGTAACTTCGTTCTTTCTTTTAGCTTGCTGCATTAATTTTTATTTTATTTTATTTAACTTTCTCTTTTTATAGTATTTTTATTATTTTGTTACCTCACATGCACAGACGTAGAGATGCTGTGGGTAGATTTGGTTGTAGGCCTGTGTTAGAGTCAGAATTTAATTCTTTTTTAAATCCTTTATTTGACATTCCATCTAGTCCCAAAGAAATGAGTGAACATGAAGATCAACCCCCTAGGACACTTAAGGATTACTTGCACCCTAACCGTACGGCCACACCATTGTGTATTATGTTCCCCCCTAATGTTCAACCACCTGATTTTAAGCCGAGCATGATCCAATTGCTACCAACTTTCCATGGGTTTGGGAATGAAAACCCCTATATCGATATGAGGGAATTTGAGGAAGTAGTAGCTGCTTTTCACAGTAGGGCTGATATGATAGACACCGTCAAACTTCGGTTTTTCCCTTTTTCACTTAAGGAAAAAGCCAAGGCTTGGCTGTACTCGTTAAGGCCTAGGTCCATAGGTGGTTGGGATGAGATGACCTAAGTTTTCTTCCAAAAACACTTCCCAACCCATAAGACCAACAACCTCAAGAGATAAATCTCAAACTTTGCACAAAAGGAGAGTAAAACCTTATATCAAGTTTGGGAACGTTTCAAGGACCTTTTAATTCTTGTCCACACCATGAGTATGAGAGTTGGTGGGTAGTTAGCTATTTCTATGATGGACTCCTAAGTAGGGAAAGGCAGTTCATAGAAATGATGTGCAATGGGAATTTTCTTCAAAAAGATCCCAACCAAGCCATAGATTTCCTAGATGACCTATCAGAAAAAGCTCACACTTTGACTGAACTAGATGCCATGGAAGGCACTAAGAGAAATCAACCCACTGAGATTTACCAACTTAAGGAAGAGGACACCTTTAAAGACCGTTTAGAGGTCCTAACTAAGGAAATTGAAGCCTTAAAAACTAAGGACAATAGAACCCCTATACCGGTTGCTAGGGCAGAGTTCTGTGAGCCTTGTTTCATGTGTAATGGGGTAGATCATTTGCCTAGGGATTGTCCAACCTATTTTGAGATGAAGGTATAGTGTAATGCTTTAGGTATACCCTCTAGCAAACCATACTCACCCTACACTTGCACCTATAATCCCAGTTGGAAGAATCACCCTAATTTCAGTTGGAAATCCGACATACAACCCCTTGCCCACTCTAGTACCCAATGGCAACCTGAAGCAACCTTATTTAATGCACCTCAACAATCTTTACCTTTGGAAGATATGTTTAATTCATTTATGCAGGTACATGCCAAGAGTGTGGAAGATCAAGGAAAATAAATCAACGATTGTTAGAGGAACAACAAGCGATCAAAGAGGAACAAAAGGTAATAAAGAGTCAACTCACCAAGTTGACTAGCTTCTTGACAATTCAAGAATAAGGTCGGTTTCATTTACAGCCATAACCTAATCCAAGGGGACAACATATGGCACAAACCTCTAATCCTGAAAATTAAAATAATAGAGAGGTTAATGCCATAATTACTCGCAGTGGTAAAACAATTGATGGTCCCACTCTACCATCATACTAGATTCCAAATACTGTGAGCAACAAGGATAAAGCCCCTAGGGAACAAGAGGCCCATGATGTTTATCTCCCACCAGTGCCTTTCCCTTAAACCTAAGGAGATAAATACAGCATTAAAAGGTGAGATTCTTGAATAACTTCAGCATGTTAAAATTAATCTTCCTCTTCTTCATGTCATAAAAAATATTCCTAACTATGCTAAAGTCATCAAGGATCTATGCACACTCAAGAGGAAGCACAATGTGAAGAAGACAGCATTCTTAATGGAGCAAGCAAGTGCTATAATTAACAGCAAGACACCACCCAAATATAAAGATCCGGGTCGTCCAACGGTGGCTTGCCAAATTGGAAATAAACCTTGTGGCCAAGCATTGCTAGATTTGGGTGCTAGTGTAAACCTCATGCCATACTCCATGTACTTGCAGCTCAGTCTATGTGAGATTAAACCAACCTCTGTGGTACTTCAATTAGCGGATAGATCGGTAAGAAAACTAAGAGGTATTGTAGAAGATGTTTTGTTGCAAATTGATAATTTCTACTATCCTGTTGACTTTTTGGTTTTAGATACTGTTTCTACTATAAACACGGAGTCCAAAATTCCTTTGATACTTAGAAGACCATTCCTTACCATCGCCAATGCCCTCATTAATTGTAGGAATGGCCTAATGACATTATCATTTGGAAATAGGACTCTAGAGGTAAATGTTTTTCGAGTCCCATGGTAGCCACATGAAGAGGATAAGTACATCAAAGATAATTCTAACTCTTCGGAATTCATTCCTAATAATCTTGAGTTCAAAGATTCTTCAAACGATCCCCATGCCGTTAATGTTGTTGATGTTTTTGATAAGCCACAGGAATTTATTAAGATATCTTGCCAACCATGCTTTGAGAAGTTGCTTGAGAGAAGTCACATGGATGCGGGAATCAAATACCTTGCTGCTGATAGTAAATGGGCATCACCAAAAACACTTGAGCCACATGTGGTGGACTTTAAATATTCCTTGCCATCGCCAAAGCATACAAGCACAAAATTTTGTAGCAAAGCAGTGGCTGGTGCATCCAACTCATATTTTTCGAAGAGGGAATAAAAGTGTCTAGCTGAAGACGTAAAGCTTAGCGCTCATGGGAGGCACCCCACAGCATATCCTTTGACAATTATTATTTTTCTTTCTTATTTATTATTCACATTTTTTTTTTATGTTTTCCAGTATTAACTTAGTATTTCCTTTTCAAGGAAAAATGTACGAAGCAGTTCAAATGGTGGAGCACAATTTTCAGCTTTTGTGCACCTTTGGCTACAAGGGGAGTCTCCTTTACTCTTTCTTTTACATTGAGGTTAATGCAATTTTTAAGTTGGCGGTGGAGGAAAGCATCTCTTTGTTTCCGTATTCTTTATTTCCATACATTTTTTTTCTTTCATTGAACTGCTTGGTGTCATCTTTGTTTGTGTTTAGCATGTTTTGTGTTAGCCTTGGAGTCAATTTACTTGTCAATGATATAAACTTAATTGAGATAGCAGATAACATGTAGAAGAAGTTAAATCTTGCTTCGGTTTGAAATTAATTTAAGTATCAATCTTCATTTGGTTTGAGACTCTAGTTTATGGTAAGATTGTATGATTAGTCTTAAACATTTAGAGAAATTTTACGTGTGATTGTTTTATGAATGCTTTTGTGGTATTGACAAGCTCTAGAACTTACTTGATAATCACTTGAGGCAAATTCCTAGAATGCACATTACTTAGGATATGATATAGGCCATTTTTGAACCGTTTGAGCCTTTCAAACCTACCATTGCTATATTTATCACTAGTCATTTATTTGAGCCTTTTTCTTGAAAAGAAAAATTGAGCCTTGTTTTTTTCGATAAACCATTCACTCACCTTCATGAGCATAAAAATATTTATCCTTACCTTTCTTTTAAAAGAACTTAGTTATACACATTTGTTGAGAAGCACTTAAAAGGAGTAAGGATGGAAATATGAAAAAAAATATATATATCACTACCGGCCCTACCACAACCCAAGTACATGGAAGGAGATAAGTTGGGGGTTGTGGAAAAGAAAAGAAAAGAAAAAAAATGAAAAAGGAGGTGAATGGTCTTATGCCAAAATACAAAAGAAAAGAAAAAGAGAAGTGAATTATGGCAAAGAAGAAGAAAAGAAAAGAAAAGTGGTGACTTATTCAGAGATATGCACTTATAAAAAATGGTTGAAAGACTTGGGTGTTGAAGTAAGATTATCAAGTGCTTAAAGTGGTTGTGTTTAAAACTAAGAGATTGAGTTCTTTTACTTGTGAATCCTTCCCGTTCTTTCTTAACCTTTACCTTAGCCTAATGTTACAAGCTTATAAAGACCTATTGATCCAATGTAATGTGATTTTTCTACAATAGTCGAGAGTGGTTTGAAATGTAAGCATATAGAGCTTGTTTTTGTGATTGACATCACAAAATTTATCATGCTTTAGAGGCCAAGACTTGTATTCATGAATGTTATGCATAAAATCATCCGGGTGTTTGGATTAATGGTTTGTGGTAAGATGGATGTTAAGAGTCAATAACGATTTTAAGATTGATGTTTGGATTAATTTTGGATTTAGGTGAAATTTAATCATTCTTTGTACCGTGTGTTATGTGCAATTTTTGAGACAAAATGTGAACTACTCTTGGTTAACACTAATATTGCTTTTCATTTACTTTGATTCCCACCGTAGAATTCATCTCTTATTTTCGCTTGAATTGCTAGGGACTAGCAATAAGCTAGTTGGGGGTTGTGATGAGAGTCATAAAATGAATCTTAACAGTACTTAATTGTTATCATTTTAGGGTTGATCTAGGTTTTAATTGCACTTTTATACGTTAACAACTCTAAAGTATCATTCTTGGATCATTGATCTATTTCGGTGCATTTTTAGGTGCTTTAAGCTCAAAAGAGGAGGAAAATTTATCATTGCTTGAGGAACAAAGACTCAAGGCATACTGGAGTGAAGGAATGCTTCCGGAAGGACAAGATGGAGGGCTTAAAAGAGCAACAACTGCTGCCCGCACTGGAAAGGAGTTTCATTAATTTGCCAGAATTGCCCGTACAGATCAATCATTTTTGCAAATTAAACTGTATTGATACAAGAAGAACCAGGAGATGAGCCATATACGATTAGAAAGATCCAGAATTCTATTTTCTAGAGAATTTTACGGTTCATAAAAACGATTTTTCTAGAGAAAGTTATGGCAGTTTAAGTAGACAAAGGTTAGATTGTGCGAGCTGTGCGGGATTTCAGCGTGAAGGACATGTGAAGGCTTAAATCCCACATCCCACATCGGTTGGAAACAAATTTCTATATCCCACATCGGATTGGAAACACATTGCACTCATGGTATTTCCCTATAAAAGGCCTACTCCACTTCAGCTTTGAGGACCATTGAAGAATCTGAGATCATCAGAAAGTGAATCCAGAGGGCCTTTAGGAACAATCCAAAGGGCCCTTAAGAGGAATCTGAAGTACTTTTGTAGGGTAAGCTGAGGAATCACCAAAGCTTTTGCTACCAAGGGGGAGATGATCGTTGAGAGGCCGGAGGCAACTCGAGAAAGCATGAGCCCCATGGCCAGCTAGTCTCCAAGTAAGGCAAAGGGATGAATCCCTAGTTGTAGTTTGGTATTATTTTCATTAAACATTGTTATGTTTTATTCTTTAATTTAATTAGTAGATTTCTTATTAGTCCGGTGATTGCATGCTTTTTTTCCATATAAGTCTAGTCATACTCGTCTTATGTGTATTTGTTTGGGTGTGATTGAGTCCGATAGATCTCTTTTATAGATTTGTCCATTGCTACGGTATTGTCATTTAGATATATTTTCGTCTCTTGATAATTTATAAGTTAGGTCATGTGTGCTTGAAAGTAAAGAATAATTCATATCAATTACATTAGGGTTTATACATGCGCTTCAATTGATTATTTTTTGATTGTCTGTTTGGGATGTGAAACTTGCAATCGAGATAAAAACAACTGAATCAAGTTAGGATTAGGGCAACGAACCTAGGGAGGATTTTTGGAGCCTTGTTTTTTCTTTATTATATCCATCAAATCTATTTACACAATTACAATTTTCTCACAATTCAGATTCTGGCATTTGATCTTTATCGTTTGTGTTGAGGTTCACACATTCTCTTGTAGTTATCTTGTTTCCCTGTGGAATCGACACCCCAAAGCTGTACTACAATTACTTTTTTTGTTTTGGGTGGAATTAAATTTTTGTGCCGTTGTCGGGGAAACGCACTTAAATACAAAGAAGATTATCAACTTTTGACATGACGGTAGAAGAGTTGTAAATAGTTTTTCTTTTCAGTAGCTGTAAAGGCGGTAACTTCGTTCCTTCTTTTATCTTGCTGCATTAATTTTTATTTTATTTTATTTGACCCTTTCTTTTTTTATAGTATTTTTATTATTTTGTTACCTCACATGCACAAACATAGAGACATTGTGGGTAGATTTGGTTATAGGCCTCTGTTAGAGACAGAATTTAATTCCTTTTCAAATCCTTTATTTAACAATCCATCTAGTCCCGAAGAAATGAGTGAACACGAAGATCAACCCCCTAGGACACTTAAGGATTACTTGCACCCTAACCGTACGGCCACACCATCGTGTATCATGTTCCCCCCTAATGTTCAACAACCTGATTTTAAGTCGGGTATCCAATTGCTACCAACTTTCTATGGGTTTGAGAATGAAAACCCCTATATCTATATGAGGGAATTTGAGGAAGTAGTAGCTGCTTTTCACAGTAGGGCTGATATGATAGACACTGTCAAACATCAGTTTTTCCCTTTTTCACTTAAGGAAAAAGCCAAGGCTTGGCTGTACTCATTAAGACCTAGGTCCATAGGTGGTTGGGATGAGATGACCCGAGTTTTCTTCCAAAAACACTTCCTAACCCATAAGACCAACAACCTCAAGAGACAAATCTCAAACTTTTCACAAAAGGATAGTGAAACCTTATATCAAGTTTGGGAACGTTTTAAGGACCTTTTGAATTCTTGTCCACACATTGGGTATGAGAGTTAGCGGGTAGTTAGCTATTTCTATGATGGATTCCTAAGTAAGGAAAGACAGTTCATAGAAATGATGTGCAATGGGAATTTTCTTTAAAAAGATCCCGACCAAGCCATAGATTTCCTGGATGACATATCAGAAAAAGCCCACACTTAGATTGAACCAGATGCCATGGAAGGCACTAGGAGAAATCAACCCGCTGGGATTTACCAACTTAAGGAAGAGGACAGCCTTAAAGCCCATTTAGAGGTCCTAACTAAGGAAATTGAAGCCTTAAAAACCAAGGACACTAGAACCCCTAAATTGGTTGCTAGAGCAGAGTTTTATGAGCCTTGTTTCATGTGTAATGGGGTAGATCATTTGCCTAGGGATTGTCCAACCTATTTTGAGATGAAGGGAGAGTGTAATGGTTTAGGTATACCCTCTAGCAAACCATACTCACCCTACTCTAGCACCTATAATCCCGGTTGGAAGAATCAACCTAATTTCAGTTGGAAATCCGACATACAACCCCTTGCCCACTCTAGTAACCAATGGCAACAGGAAGCAACCTCATTTAATGCACCTCAACAATCTTTACCTTTGGAAGATATGTTTAAGTCATTTATGCAGGTACATGCCAAGAGTGTGGAAGATCAAGGAAAAATAAATCAACGGTTGTTAAAGGAACAACAAGCGATCAAAGAGGAACAAAAGGTAATAAAGAGTCAAGTCACTAAGTTGACTAGTTTCTTGATGATTCAAGAACAAGGTCGGTTTCCTTCACAACCTAATCCAAGGGGACAACATATGGCACAAACTTCCAATCCTGAAAATCAAAACAATAGAGAGGTTAATGCCATAATTACTCACAGTGGTAAGACAATTGATGGTCCCACTCTACCATCACACTGGATTCCTAATACCGTGAGCAACAAGGATAAAGCCCCCAAGGAACAAGAGGCCCGTGATGTTTATCGCCCACCGGTGCCTTTCCCTTAAGCACTCCTTAAACTTAAGGAGATAAATACAGCATTAAAAGGTGAGATTCTTGAACAACTTCAGCATGTTAAAATTAATCTTCCTCTTCTTCATGTCATAAAACAGATTCCTAACTATACTAAAGTCATCAAGGATCTATGCACACTCAAGAGGAAGCACAATGTGAAGAAGACAACATTCTTAATAGAGCAAGCAAGTGCTATAATTAACAGCAAGACACCACCCAAATATAAAGATCCGGGTTGTCCAACGGTGGCTTGCCAAATTGGAAATAAACCTTGTGGCCAAGCATTGCTAGATTTGGGTGCTAGCATAAACCTCATGCCATACTCCATGTTCTTACAGCTCGGTCTATGTGAGATCAAACCAACCTCTGTTTTGCTTCAATTAACGGATAGATCGGTAAGAAAACCAAGAGGTATTGTAGAAGATGTTTTGTTGCAAATTGATAATTTCTACTATCCTGTTGACTTTTTGGTTTTAGATGTTGTTTCTACTATATACACGGAGTCCAAAATTTCTTTGATACTTGGAAGACCATTCCTTGCCACCACTAATGCCCTCATTAATTGTAGGAATGGCCTAATGACATTATCATTTGGAAATAGGACTCTAGAGGTAAATGTTTTTCGAGTCCCATGGCAGCCACATGAAGAGGATTAGTACATCAAAGATAATTCAAACTATTCGAAATTCATTCCTAATAATCTTGAGTTCAAAGATTCTTCAAATTATCCCCATACTGTTAATGTTGTTGATGTTTTTGATAAGCCACAGGAATTTATTAAGACATTTTGCCAACCATGCTTTGAGAAGTTGCTTGAGAGAAGTCATATGGATGTGGGAATCAAATATCCTACTGCTGATAATAAATGGGCATCACCAAAAACACTTGAGCCACATGTGGTGGACTTTAAGTATTCCTTGCCATCGCCAAAGCATACAAGCATAAAATTTTGTAGCAAAGCAGTGGCTAGTGCATCCAACTCATATTTTTCGAAGAGGGAATAAAAGCGTCTGGCTGAAGACGTAAAACTTAGTGCTCATGGGAGGCACCCCACAGCATATCCTTTTACTATTATTGTTTTTCTTTCTTGTTTATTATTCGCATTTTTTTTTTCTGTTTTCCAGTATGAACTTAGTATTTCCTTTTCAAGGAAAAATGTACAAAGCAGTTCAAATGGTGGAGCACAATTTTTAGCTTCTGTACACCTTTGGCTACAAGGGGAGTCTCCTTTACTCTTTCTTTTACATTGAGGTCAATGCAATTTTTAAGTTGGGGGTCGAGGAAATGCATCTCTTTGATTCCATATTCTTTATTTCCATGCATTTTTTTTCTTTCATTGAACTGCTTGGTGTCATCTTCCTTGGCTGCTTGGTGTCATCTTTGTTTGTGTTTAGCATATTTTGTGTTAGCCTTGGAGTCAATTTACATGTCAATGATATAAACTTAAATGAGATAACAGATAGCATGTAGAAGAATTTAAATCTTGCTTCAGTTTGAAATTAATTTAAGTATCAATCTTCATTTGGTTTGAGACTCTAGTTTGTGGTAAGATTGTATGATTAGTCTTAAACATTTAGAGAAATTTTATATGTGATTGTTTTATGAATACTTTTGCGGTCTTGACAAGCTCTAGAACTTACTTGATAATCACTTGAGGCGAATTCCTAGAATGCACATTACTTAGGATATGATATAGGCCATTTTTGAACCGTTTGAGCCTTTCAAACCTACCATTGCTATATTTATCAGTAGTCACTTATTTGAGCCTTTTTCTTGAAAAGAAAAATTGAGCCTTGTTTTTTTTCGATAAATCATTCACTCACCTTCATGAGTCTAAAAATATTTATCCTTACCTTTCTTTTAAAAGAACTTAGTTATACACATTTGTTGAGAAGCACTTAAAAGGAGTAAGGATGGAAATATGAAAAAAAATATATCACTACGGGCTCTACCACAACCCAAGTACATTAAAGGAGATAAGTTGGGGGTTGTGGAAAAGAAAAGAAAAGGAAAAAAAATGAAAAAGGAGGTGACTGGTCTTATGCCAAAATACAAAAGAAAAGAAAAAGAGAAGTGAATTATGGCAAAGAAGAAGAAAAGAAAAGAAAAGTGGTGACTTATTGAGAGATATGCTCTTATAAAAAATGGTTGAAAGAGTTAGGTGTTGTAGTAAGGTTATCAAGTGCTTAAAGTGGTTGTGTTTAAAACTAAGAGATTGAGTTCTTTTACTTGTGAATCCTTCCCGTTCTTTCTTAACCTTTACCTCAGCCTAACGTTACAAGCTTATTAAAGACCTATTGATCCAATGTAATGTGATTTTTCTACAATAGTGGAGAGTGGTTTGAAATGTAAGCATATGGAGCTTGTTTTTATGATTGACGTCACGAAATTTATCATGTTTTAGAGGCCAAGACTTGTATTCATGAATGTTATGCATAAAATCATCCGGGTGTTCGGATTAATGGTTTGTGGTAAGATGGATGTTAAGAGTCAATAACGATTTTAAGATTGATGTTTGGATTACTCTTGGATTTGGGTGAAATTTAATCATTCTTTGTGCCATGTGTTATGTACAATTTTTGAGACAAAATGTGAATTACTCTTGGTTAACACTAATATTGCTTTTCATTTACTTTGATTCCCACCGTAGAATTCATCTCTTGTTTTCGCTTGAATTGCTATGGACTAGAAATGAGCTAGTTGGGGGTTGTGATGAGAGTCATAAAATGCATCTTAACAGTACTAAATTGTTATCATTTTAGGGTTGATCTAGGTTTTAATTGCACTTTTATACGTTAACAACTCTAAAGTATCATTCTTGGATCATTGATCTATTTCGGTGCATTTTCAGGTACTTTAAGCTCAAAAGAGGAGGAAAAGTTATCATTGCTTGAGGCACAAAGATTCGAGGCATACTGGAGTGAAGGAATGCTTCCAGAAAGACAAGATAGAGGGCTTAAAAGAGCAACAACTGCTGCCCGCACTGGAAAGGAGTTTCACTAAATTGCCAGAATTGCCCGTACGGATCAATCATCTTTCCAAATTAAACTGTATTGATACAAGAAGAACCAGGAGATGAGCCATATATGCTTAGAAAGATATGGAAGTCTATTTTCTGGTGAATTTTATGGTTCATAAAAATGATTTTTCTAGAGAAAGTTATGGCAGTTTAAGTAGACAAAGGTCAGGCTGTGCGGGCTGTGCGGGATTTCAGCGTGAAGGGCATGTGAAGGCTTAAATCCCACATCCCACATTGGTTGGAAACACATTTCTATATCCCACATCCCACATCGGATTGGAAACACATTGCACTCGTGGTATTTCCCTATAAAAGGCGTACTCAACTTCAGCTTTGAGGACCATCGGAGAATCTGAGATCATCTGAGATCATCATAAAGTGAATCCAGAGGGCCTTTAGGAGCAATCCAGAGGGTCCTTAGGAGGAATCCGAAGTACTTTTGGAGGGTAAGCTGAGGAATCGCCAAAGTTTTCGCTACCAAGGGGGAGATGATCGTTGAGAGGCCGGAGGCAACTCGAGGAAGCATGAGCCCCATGGCCAGCTAGTCTCCAAGCAAGGCGAAGAGATGAATCCCTAAGTATAATTGTCCTTATTTTCCTTTACTTGATTCAGTTGTAGTTTGGTATTATTTTCATTAAACACTGTTATGTTTTATTCTTTAATTTAATTAGTAGATTTCTTATTAGTCCGGTGATTGCATGCTTCTTTTCCATATAAGTCTAGTCATGCTCTTCTTATGTGTATTTGTTTGGGTGTGATTGAGTCCAGTAGATCTCTTTTATAGATTTATCCATTGCTGTGGTATTGTCATTTAGATATATCGTCATCTCTTGATAATTTATAAGTTAGGTCATGTGTGCTTGAAAGTAAAGAATAATTCATATCAATTACATTAGGGTTTATACATGCGCTTTAATTGAATATTTTTCAATTGTCTGTTTGGGATGTGAAACTTGCAATCGAGATAAAAACAACTTAATCAAGTTAGGATTAGGGCAGATCACGACCTTGCGCCGCGGCGCACACTGACTCGTGTTGCGACACGTAGACCTAAATCCCCAAATGCACCATGCTGTGCGCCACGGATTGGAGAGTGGATTTTTGGTGGGCTGCTGGTGGGCGAGGGGCACAGGCTTGGGCTACGGCACGACCTGGAGAGTTTGATTTTCGGTGGACTAGAGTGGGTGCGGCTTCTTAGCTTGGGCCGCAGCGCCCATTGGGCCTTTTTAAATCTGCTGGGAAGTACAAATAAAAGAGTATAAAAATGTAAACTAAAATTACTAAAAATCAACCTAAAACTAAAAATTAAATTAAATCAAAATGAAAATTAAACTTAAAATTAAGATAGACTCAACTAAAAAAAAATATTTAAAAATTAACAAAGACTTAACAAAATTAAAACTAATGTACAATGGAACGAAAGTACCATATTAAGAAGCATAAACCGGGGCTACCAAAGAGATCTCTTCAGGCCTATCTTTAACACGTTCATGTTCCAAGTAGAGCTTCAACCTTTGGCCATTAACTTGAAATGCACGACCGTCAGAAGGATCTTCAACCTCAACTACTCCATTGCGAAAAACACTCTTCACAACATAAGGTCCCTTCCATTGTGATCACAATTTTTTCGGATGGAAATGTAACCACGAATCATACAGAAAAACTCTATTACCTTGTTTAAAATTTTTCCAGAGTATTTTTTGATCGTGCACCACTTTCATTCTTGACTTTAAGTCCTTAGCATTATCATATGCATCATCCCTCAACTCCGCAAGTTCATAAAGTTGCATTTTCTTCTCCTCACTGGACATCTTCAAGTTATAGTTAAAATTCCAAATAGCCTAATATGCTCTGTGCTCAAGTTTTACCTGCATGTGACATGCTTTACCGAATACTAACCGATAAGGAGATGATGCTCCAAGAACTGTCTTGTATGCTATCCAGTACGCCCAAAGTTCATCCGATAGGCGCAAAGACCAATCTTTTTTATTGGGATTTACCGTTTTCTCAAGTATTCGCTTAATCTCCCTATTTGCTAGTTCCGCTTGGCCATTGTTTTGTGGATGATAAGTTGTAGAAACCTTATGGGCGACTCCATACCTGCTCATTAAAGCCTCAAAAGAACGGTTACAAAAATGTGACCCTTGATCACTTATTATAACACATGGAGTACCGTACCTAGATAAAATATGATCTTTAAGAAATTTAACAACAACTATATTATCATTAATGTGGCAAGGTACTACTTCAACCCATTTAGAAACATAATCAACGGCAAGCAAAATGTAAAGATACCCAAAAGAAGGTGGGAATGGTCCCATAAAATCGATTGCCCAACAATCAAAGATTTCCACCACTAAGATCGGGTTGAGAGGCATCATATGATGGCGGGACAATGAACCCAACCTTTGACATCATTCACATGATCGACAAAACTCATTAGCATCCTTTAATAAAGTAGGCCAATAAAAACCGCATTACAAAATTTTTGCGGCTGTCTTTTTAATAGAAAAGTGGCCACCACAAGCATATGTATGACAAAAGGTTAACACACTATCAACTTCCATATCGGGAATACATCTTCTTATTATTTGATCGGGCCAATATTTAAAAAGATAAGGATCATTCCAATAAAAATTCTTTACCTCAGCTAAAAACTTACGCTTATCTTGTGCACTCAATGTAGATGGAACTTGATGAGAGACCAAGTAGTTTGCAATGTCGGCATACCATGGTGTGTGACCAAGGATAAAAAATAAGTTTTCATCTGGAAAGGCTTCCCAAATGGGTAAAATGTCAGCATCATTCTTAAATTCCAAGCGAGATAGATGGTCCGCTACAAAATTTTCAACCCTATTCTTGTCTTTGATGGTCAAGTCAAATTCCTGCAAAAGCAAAATCCAACGTATCAATAGGGCCTTAGCATCCATTTTTGAGAAAAGAAATTTAAGGGTGGAGTGATCCGTGAATATAGTGATAGGTGAACCAATTAACTAGGGGTGAAATTTATCCAATGTGAATACTATTGCTAGTAATTCTTCTTCGGTTGTGGTGTAGATCATTTGAGAATGATTCAAGGTTCTACTAGCATAATAAACAACAAATGGTTTTCCCTCCCTTCTCTGTCCTAAAACAGCCCCTACAGCATAGTCACTAGTGTCACACATAATCTCAAAAGGCAAGATAAAATCCGGTGATTGCATAATAGGGGCGGCTGTAAGCTTAGAGATAAGTGTCCTAAAGGCTTGCTCACATTCGGGGCTCCACTCAAACTCTATATCCTTCGTCAAAAGGTTACATAAGGGTCTACAGATAGCACTAAAATTTTGAATAAACCTTCTATAAAACCCAGCATGCCCTAAGAGAGACCTAACATCTTTAATATTCTTAGGAGCAAGTAGTTTAGAGATTAATTTAATTTTCGTTTTATCCACTTTTATCCCCTTTTCAGACACTATATGGTCCAAGACTATTCCGGAAGACACCATAAAATGACACTTCTCCCAATTAAGCACAAGCCCTTTTTCTTCACACCTGCACAAAATATTTTTCAAATTAGATAAACATGAATCAAAAGAAGTTTCGAACACGGTTAAATCATCCATATACACTTCCACACGTTTTTCAACCATGTCACTGAAAATACTCATCATGCATCTTAGAAAAGTAGCCGGTGCATTACACAAACCAAAGAGCATTATTCGAAAAGCAAAAGTACGAAAAGGACAAGTAAAGGTGGTCTTCTCTTGATCCTCTAAGGCAGTTCTTATTTGGTAGTATCCCGAATACCCATCTAAAAAACAATAGAAAGGATGAGCAGCCACCCGTTCTAAAATTTGATCTATGAATGGAAGAGGAAAATGGTCATTTCGAGTAGCCGAATTAAGTTTCCTATAATCTATGCACATACACCACCCGGTCACTACTTTAGTTGGTACTAACACCCCCTTTTCATTTCCTACCACGGTCACCTTGGCTTTCTTAGGAACTAATTGGGTTGGACTACCCACTTACTATCCGATATTGGATATATAATTCCCGCATCTAATAGTTTTAAGATTTCTTTCTTAACTACCTCTTTCATAGTTGGATTTAGCCTTCTTTGTGGGTCTCTACGAGGGTTAGGTCCTTTTCCTAGATAAATCCTATGGGAACAAATTAAGGGGCTAACACCTTTTATGTCGGCCATGGTCTAACCTAATGCAGATTTATGTTCCCTTAACAAATTCAACAATTAATCACATTGCACATCACTAAGTTCAGAGGAAATAATAACCGAAAAGGTATCACTTGGGCCTAAAAAAACATGTTTGAATCTTTTGGGCAACGGAGCTAAATTAAGAGTTGGTGTCTACTCGAAAGAGGGTTTGGGTGCCTCCTTTTCTTTAGGCAACTCCTCAAAGCATGGTTGCCATGATTTCTTAATAAATCCCTGTGATTTATCAAAAACATCAACAATATTAACAGCATGGGATAAATGGAAGAATCATCAAAATCAAAATTATTAAGAAGGAATTCCAAAGAGTTAGAATTATCTTTAATATACTCATCCTCCAAAATAAGCTCATCAATCATGTAAGTGTCGAAACACTCATCCTTTTCATGTGGCTACCTTGAGACTAGAAAAACATTCACCTCTAGGGTCATATTTCCAAATGATAATGTCATTAGGCCATCCCTATAATTAATGAGGGCATTTGCAGTGGCAAAGAATGGTCTTCGAAGTATCAAAGGAATTTTTGACTTCATATTCACAATAGAAATGGTATTTAACACCAAAAAGTCAACGGGATAATAGAATTTACCAATTTGCAATAAAACATCTTCCACAATACCTCTTGGTTTTCTTACCGATTGATCCGCTAGTTGAAGTACCACGAAGGTCAGTTTGATCTCACCTAGACTAAGTTGCAAGTAAATGGAGTATGGCATGAGGTTCACACTAGCCCCCAAATCTAGCAATGCTTGGCCACAAGATTTGTTTCCGATTTGGTAAGCCACCGTTGGGCAACCCAGATCTTTATACTTGGGTGGTGTCTTGCTATCAATTACTGCACTTGCTTGCTCCGTTAAGAATGTCTTCTTCTTCACATTGTGACTTCTCTTGAGTGTGCATAGATCCTTAATGACTTTAGCATAGTTAGGAACCCGTTTTATGAAATGAAGAAGAGGGAAGTTAATTTTAACATGCTGAAGTTGTTCAAGAATCTCACCTTTTAATGCTAAATTTCCCTCCTTAGGTTTAAGGAGTGCTTGAGGGAAAGGCACCGGTAAAGAATCACTATGGGCATTTTATTCCTTGGGGCTTCATCCTTATTGTTCACAGTGTTAGAAATCAAGTTTGATGGTAGAGTGGGTCCATCAATTTCCTTACCGCTACGAGTAATCATAGCATTAACCTCTTTAACATTTTGATTGTTAGGATTGGAGGTTGTGCCATATGTTGTCCCCTTAGATTAGGTTGTGGCTGAGAAGGAAAATGACCTTGCTCTTGAATCGTCAAGAAACTAGTCAACTTGGTGAGTTAGCTCTTCATCACCTTTTGTTCCTCTTTGATCCCTTGTTGCTCCTCTAGCAACCGTTGATTTATCTTGCCTTGCTCTTCCACACTCTTGGCATGTACCTACAAAAATGACTTAAAAACATCTTCCAAAGGTAAAGATTGTTGTGGTGCATTAGATGAAGTTGCTTCCGGTTTCCATTGGGTACTAGAGTGGGCAGGAGGTTATATATCAGATCTCCAACTAAAATTAGGGTGATTCTTCCAACCAGGATTGTAGGTGCTAAAGTAGGGTGAGTATGGTTTCCTAAAGGGTATACCCAAAGCATTACACTCTCCCTTCATCTCAAAATAGGCTGGACAATCCTTAGGTACATGATATACCCCATTACACATAAAACAAGGTTCATGGGACTCTACGCTAGCAACCGGTTCGGGGGCTCTATAATCCTTGGTTTTTAAAACTTCAATTTCCTTAGTTAGGACCTCTAAACGAGCTTTAAGCCTATCCTCTTCATTAAGTTGATAAATTCCAGTGGTTTGATTTCTCCTAGTACTTTCCATGGCATTCGGTCCTGTCCAAGTGTGGGCTTTTTTCGATAAGTCATCTAGAAAATCTATGGCTTGGTCGGGATCTTTCTGAAGAAAATCTCTATTACACATCATTTCTATGAATTGCCTTTACCTACTTAGAAGTCCATCATAGAAATAGCTAACTACCCGCCAACGCTCATACCTATGGTGTGGACAAGAATTCAAAAGGTCTTTGAAACGTTCCCAAACTTGATATAAGGTTTCACTCTCCTTTTGTGCAAAGTTTGAGATTTGTCTCTTGAGGTTATTGATCTTATGGGTTGGGAAATGCTTTTGGAAGAAGGCTTAGGTCATCTCATCCCAACTACCTATAGACCTAAGCCTTAATGAGTACAGCCAAACCTTGGCCTTTTCCTTAAGTGAAAAGGGAAAAAACCTAAGTTTGACGGTGTCTAACATATCAGCCTTACTTTGAAAGGTTGCTACTACTTCCTCAAATTCCCTAATATCGACATAAGGCCTCTCATTCTCAAACCCATGGAAGGTTGGTAGCAATTGAATCATGCTCGGCTTAAACTCAGGTTGTTGGTCATTAGGGGGGAACATGATACAAAATGGTGTGGCCATTCGGCTAGGATGCAAGTAGTCCTTAAGTGTCCTAGCAACATTCTCATTGTGATTGACTGCCATGTTAACAGAATTCTCCGAATTCTTGTTTAGGCGTGCACTATGATTTGATCTAGGCGAGCTTTCATTATCGGATATTGAATGAGAGGGTAACTCTATCTCGGGTCCTTTAATGAATCTAACTCGAACATCTCTCAATTTACGCATACACCAAAAGGAATTAGAGGGGATATGAATAAAACAGAAAAAATTAGAAAATCGAAACAAAGAGCAAAGAATAATATTATCGTCTTGTCTCAAAGTTGAAAATCTTTATTATACTTAAGCGTGTTTCCCCAGCAATGACACCAAAATTTGATTACACTCAAACTAACACGTGATTATTATGTATAGCTAAGGTGTCGATCCCATGAGGAAAAGCCAACTACAAGAGAAAGTGTAAACCTTAACACCAAAAGATGAAATTCAAATAAGTGAATCTTTGTTTTACGAATGAAATTGTATGAGAGAGTTGTGAAAATATGATGAAAGATTCAATAAAGAAATAACAAGGTTCCAGGAATCCTTCCTAAGTTCGTTGCCTTCTTCTAATCTTGACTTAGTTGTTTTTATCTCAATTGCTAGTTTCACATCCCAAACAAGCAATTGGTAAATATTCAATCAAAGCACATAAACACTCTAATGTAATTGCTACAAATTATTTTTTAATTTTGATTCAAGCACACATGACCTATCTTATAGATTATCAAGAAACGACAATATATTTCAATAACAATACCGAAATCAATCACATCTAGCAACTTGACATAAGAAGAGCTTGACTAGACTTATATGGAAGAGAAAGATGCAATCACTGGATTAAGAGTAAATCATCTCATTCTTACTTAATCAAAGAGTAAATCATAAACAATATTTAACAATGAATCCATACAACTGAATCAAGAATAGAAATAAGAACAACTACACCTAGGAATTCATCTTTTTTGCCTTGCTTAGAGATTAGGCTCATGATTGATTCACCTTAATAGAGAAGAATATGGTGGCTTTCCTAATTCCAGTGTCCTTTTCAGCAAAACCTAAGTGTTCTATTAATACTCCAAAAGGTTCAAGGGTATTTTCGGTTCAAGAAATGTCATTAAAGCCCTACTAAAGTCGTGAAACAGAAATAAGGGAATCACACTCGTGCCACGGCTCAGCCTTTTCTCGCTGCGGCGCCGCCCTGGATCCTAGCTTTTTAGAGGTTCTGGAGGCCGCGGCGCACATTAGTTTGGGCAGCGGTGCACTACCTGATTCCAAACTCTAACTCAGAAGCTAATGGTTCTAGAGGCCATGGCTCAAACCTTGGCTCGCTGCAACATGGAACCCTATAAATGGGTTTCTCTTCATTTTGTCCTTCCAAAACCATTCCTTCACTCCAATATGCATAGAATCTTCGTGTTTTAAGCAATGATAGATTTTCCATCTCTTTTAAACCCAAAATACCTGAAAATGCATCGAAATAAATCAATGAACCAAGAATGACACTTTAGAATTATTAAGGAATAAATGTGTAATTCAGCCCTAAATCAACCCTAAAATGCTAACAAATAAATACTATTATGATGCATTTTATGACTCTCATCACTCATGTATAAAATTCATTTTCAAATTCTATCAATTTTGATAGAATTTTTATAAAGCTTACTCAATTCCACTAGAATTCATTTGAAAATGAATTTTATTTCTAAACCAAACATGAAGTTAGTTCATTTGTAAATGAACTTCACATCTAATTAGCAAACCAAACACAGTAAGCTATGAGATTCAATTGAATTCCATAAAAACTATAAAATTCATTTAGATCAAATAAACTATTAGCATCTATTCAATTTTATTATCCGCAATTAGATTTGGTATTTAATCATATTGGTTGCTCCCACTATTCTTTTAGAATTTCATAATCCCTCGATATGAAATTCGGGTGACCCCTTTGGAAGGTCTCCTAGCAGGGATTGGGATCCCATTACTCATTTAAAATAGCCTCACATGATAGTTTTTTGGGCTATAATAAACTTTTAACAAGTATATAACACTTATCAATTACATCTCATGTAATTCCAAATCATTCCTTCGGCCTCTAAAATATATTATCCTCACATAATAGTTTCTTGGACAATATATTCTAGTTAAGTCAAACCCACTATTTTCACAAGTATAGGTGATTAAACCAATGATCCCTCACATAATAGTTTCTTAGACCCACTAGTTTCCTACCTCGCTATATTATATATTTAATAGGGCATCATGAATCTCCCATAATGCAAGTCCCACATGTGTATGACAAAACTTACTTAGAACAGTAGATCCCATATAGCCCTACAATGGTGGAAGGCCACGATAAAACATTCATAATGTCTCTTCATTACAACTTAATAACCATTATTTTTATGAGGGAGTTTAATTGGTCTTATGTCTCATCCTTTTATTAAACATGCATCACATACTTATCATGCATAATATAATATCAAATAAAATATGACTAGTGATTACAAACTTTTTTGCATGATTCACTTGAGCCACTAAGTGAATCATTGGTCTTAATTTAAGGTTCTATAATATCATTCACCAATTTTTCCACAATGGGCATTGCAATCTTCAAATGGACCTCCATTGCTTCTTTGTGAACTTGTTCATCCTCAAGCTTTACATGTAAAATTCTTATCTACTCCTATCAAACTATTCTAAGTAATTACATTACAATAATCAATAAGAAACCTTTATTCAAAATCAATGGGAGTTATAATAAGAGGGAGATAGAATTTTACAACCAGAGGTAAAAGAAAGGCGAGGTATGCAAACCCTATTTAAAATTACATATCCCAAAATATAGAAATAAATATTACAACCCATTAAAATTAAACAGTGCATTCAATCACATTGAATAATAGCTAATTTGTTGATATTTGCCTAAGGTTTAAACATGGTTTAAGTTTAAACCAAGGTTGGAAGAATAAATTTCAACATGTTAAAGAAGTGCACACAAGTGTGCACCGCCCCTTGGAGCAAGGCAAAGGTAGGCACACTAGTGTGTGCGCCTAAGCACACAAGCTAGAAAATATGTGCATCAGGTCAGGCCGCGACCCAGCTTTATCCAAGCCATAGCGCACAACATGAAGGAATGCTGGAGGAAGGCCAGGCCGCGACGCATAGAGGGACAGCAAGTGTGCCCTGTTTCAGGCCGCACCTTGAAGGCACACATAGTCGATTTGATTTAGCCTTTTTTAAGTACATGGAGACATGTCGAAAATGTATAGGATCACTAAGAATTGATCAAGGGCCATAGTTGATTGGTCATCAAGATCTAAGGGTGGAGAATGATACTCAAGATTGGTCAAGAAGTTGGTGCACTATATAAAGGGTCACCTAGGTTTATTCTCATTAACATTGTAACATACAAGAAAGAATTGTGTAAGAGTGCAAAGACACAAAACACAAGAGGGACTCATTGTAGTGAGGTTGGTTGTAAAGACAGAGTAGTATAGATTTGATAAAGAGCATTGTAATAGTTTTTATCATCTTCTTTCTTCTCTTCTTGGTTTCTTCAAGAACTTGAGGTTTCTTGAAGAGGGTTACTAGATTGTAAAGAACCATTGATTTAGTGCAGAGAGTTCAGAGGAACTCACAAGGACGTAGACTATTGTCAAACCTTGATAACAATTGCTTGTCTTCTTTTCTTTCTTGCTTTTGTTGTTGTATCTTTTCTTTACAAGTCATTCTAGACTTGGGTGTTTGGAAGATCACCACCTGGGCATCTTGTCAAGGTGATTTCCAATAGTGGTATCAGAGCTTTGGTGAGAGGGTATTGGAGCAAGAATAAGAAGGTGACGGAGCCAAGACTCTAAGAATCAAAGATCAACTTCTTGGGTGATTCAAGAACGGATTAAAGATCAAGATCAGATCGTGTTCTTGAGAGTGATTCAAGAACGGTGTTAAGATCCATCTTCGATCGTGTTCTTAAGGTTAAAGAAAGCATTTGTGGGTATTGCCTAAATCTAGGATCTTGTCCACAAAGATGGCTTCCAATTTCATTGTTGAGAAGTTTGATGGAAAGGGAGATTTTTCCTTATGGAAGTGGAAGATCAACGCTATTCTTATGCAACAGAAAGTGGACTTGGCTATTTGAGAAGATGATGCTTTTTCAGCAAGTATCACGGAGGACCAGCGAGTTGAGATGAAGAAGATGGCTTACAGCACCATTTTCTTGCACATGTCGGATAGTGTCACAACTAAGTGCAGAGACTCGAAAGATCTGGCTGTCATATGGAAGAAACAAAATAAGTTGTTTCTTACTAAAACTCTCCCTAGCAAGATTTATCTTCTTAAAAGAATCTTTGCTTTTAAAATGGATCCTAATAAAAAGTTGCAAGATAATCTTGATTTCTTTAATAAACTAGTTCAAGATTTGCTAGTTGTAGTATTAAATTCCTGGATGAACAATTGGCTGTTATTTTGTTAAACTCTCTTCCTGATTGCTTTGATAATTTGATTAATGCTATTGAGTATGGAAGAGATACTTTAACCAAGGAGATTGTAATCAATGCCATAAGTGCTTATGATTTCAAAGCCAAGATGAGGGAGGCATCAAGTGGAGAAGGGTTGTTCGTAAGAGGAAGGCCAGCAACTCGGAATGGTAGTAGCACTTATGGAAACTACCGGGAGAAATCAAGAGATAGAGGGCAGAACCATGGGAGAATCTCATTCCAAGACAAGACTTGGAGGAGGAAAGAGATGCTTCTACTACAACAAAGAGGGCCATTTCAAGAAAGATTGCAAGAAGAAATGTGGGATGAGAGAAGAAGCCATACCAACAATAGAGAGGCTTCGGTTGCCAAAGGAGAACAGCAAGATGATGTTCTTATTGTGTGCTCAATTGTGAGCAGGAGCTAAGGCAGCGAGAAGTGGATTCTGGATTTCGAGTGTACTTATCACATGTGCCCTCACAAGGAATGGTTCAAGAATTTCAAGGAGATCAATGATGGAAGGGTCTTCTTGGGGAATGACAATTCTTGCCAAGTGAGATGGATTGGAGACATCCAATTGAGGATGTTTGATGGAGTCACAAGGCTGCTTCGAAATGTGAGGTATCTTCCAGATTTGAAAAGGAATTTGATCTCATTGGAGCAGCTGGATTCCTTGAGGTATTCATGCAAAGTAGAGGGAGGAAAGATCAAGGTGACTAAGGGATCTTTGGTAGTGATCAAGGCAGCAATAAAAGATGGACTTTATGGCATTATCGGTGAAACAAAAACCAAGGATCAAGCAGCAAGCTTGATGGATAGGGCAGCCCTTTGGCACACTCTCTTGAGACATATGAGTGAAAAGGGCCTGCAAGTTCTTAGCAAGGATGGTCTACTTGGAGGAGATAAAGTAGAGAAATTGGATTTCTGTGAGTGTTGCATTCTTAGGAAGCAACACCAGGTCAGCTTCAACACCGGAGTACACAAGTCTAAGGGTATTCTTGACTACATTCATTCAGACCTTTGGGGACCAGCAAGAACACCAACACAGGGAGGTAATTTTTATTTTCTGTCTTTAATTGATGATTATTCAAGAAAAGTGTGGGTTTATTTACTTATAAATAATTAGATGCCTTGAATAAATTTGTTGTGTGGAAAAAGTTACTGGAGACTCAAACGGGTAGGGTAGTTAAGGCTTTACGAACCAATAATGGCTTAGAATTTTGCAATAAGGATTTTGATAAATTTTGTGAATTAAATGGCATTCTAAGACATAAAACGGTTGTAAAAACACCTCAGCAAAATGGAGTTGCTGAGAGGATGAATAGAACCCTTATGGAAAAGGTTAGGTGCATGTTAATAGGATCCAGTTTACCAAAATATTTTTAAGGAGAAGCTATGGCTACTGCTGCATACTTGGTAAATAGATCACCCTCTAGAGTTTTAGAGCTCAAGACTCCCATGGAGATGTGGAGTGGAAAACCCCCTGAATTAAGCAACCTTAAGACTTTTGGATGCGCTGTATATGCACGTCAAAAGGTTGATAAACTTAGCCCAAGGTCTAGAAAATGTGTATTTCTAGGATATGGTGATGGGATTAAGGGATATAGGTTATGGTCCTTAGAAAAAAAGGGCATGAAACTCATAATAAGTAGGGATTTTTTTTAATGAATTGTTATTTCCCTACTTGGAGAAAACTAACCCTGCAGGGGCTAGTGAGCAAACCAGTCCGAAAGTTATGGAGCATCGCATCAAGGAGAGTTCGGTTTAGGTAGAGCAAGGGAGGCAAGAGGGTTCGTTCCAAGTAGAGCCCTTGAATGAAGGCCATTCTCAAGAAACTCAAGAAGAGGTTGAACTAGAAGAGGTTGATGCAGCAAGTCAGAACTACTACCAGCTCACAAGAGACCGAGAAAGGAGGGTGGTGAGACCACCTTTAAGATATGGGTTTGCGGATGCTAATGTAATAGCTCCTTGGATAGAAGGAGAGGTTGAACCAAAAACTTACATGCCATGGAGTGTAAGGATTTGTCAAAGTGGCAGCTGATTATGGAGGAAGAAATGGATTCTTTGATGAAGAATAACTCTTGGGAGTTAGTGCCCAAACCAAAAAAATAAAGAGTTATGGATTGTAGATGGATCTACAAGATCAAAGAAGGAAATACTCCAGGTGATGAAGTCTAGTATAAAACTAGGCTAGTGACGAAGGTGTTCACACAAAAAGAAGGCATAGATTTCATCGAAATCTTCTCACCGATTGTGAAGTACAAGACAATACAGATAGTGTTAGCATTGGTGGTCCAATTTGATTAGGAAATCGAGCAAATGAATGTGAAGACAATGTTCTTACATGAAGAGCTCGATGAGACCATTTACATGAGGCAATTTGAAGGCTATGAGGAAGGAAGGCAGGGAGAGTTGGTGTGCAAATTGAAGAAATCTCTCTATGGCTTGAAGCAATCACCCCGGCAATGGAATAAGAGGTTTGATTTCTTTGTAACCAGCTTGGGTTTCATGCTTGTACTACAAGGGGCAGAAGGTTGAGGAAGTGGTGATCATCCTCATCTATGTTGTTGATATGTTACTGGTTGGGAGCAGCATGGAGAGGATAAGGAAATTGAAGGCTCAACTCAGTGAGGAGTTTCAGATGAAGGATCTTGGCCAAGCACAGATGATCCTTGGGATGCGTATCATTCGAGAAAGGGAGAGAAATAGATTGAAGATCTCTCAAACTTCCTACATAGAGAAGATGATATCTAAGTTCTCTATGAAAGATAGCAAACTAGTGAAGGTTCCCCTTGCTGGTCATTTCAAGTTCTCCAGCAATCAATGTCCGAGATCGGAGGTGGAGAAGAAGGAAATGGAAAAAGTCCCTTATTCTAGTGTTGTTGGTTCCATTATGTTCACCATGGTAAGCACTAGACCTGACATTGTTCAAGCAATAAGTGTTCTCAGTAGGTTTATGAGTAATCCCGGAAAGGAGCATTGGCTTGGGATGAAGTGGTTGCTGAGGTACTTAAAGGGAAGCCCAAAAGTAGGGCTGGTTTATGAGAAGAGAGGTAAGTCCATCTACCCTGGGGGTTTTACAGATTCGGACTATGGAGCATACCGGGATAAAAGGAGATCGATTACCTCCTACTTCTTCAACTTAAAAGGATGTTGTGTAAGTTGGAAGGCTCAGTTACAGCCGGTGGTAGCACTCTCAAAAACTGAGGTTGAGTACATAGCGGCAACGGAAGCTATGTGGTGCAAAGGGTTACTGGAAGAGTTGAAGGTACTAGAGGAGCAGGTTGTGGTGTTTTCGGATAGTCAAAGTGCATTGCACTTATGTAAGAATTCGGTGTTCTATGAGAGGACAAAGCACATGGATGTTCGATACCATTTCATTCAGGAAAATGTTACGAAAGGGTGCATCTATGTGGACAAGGTAGCCATGGAAGAAAACCTTACGGATTTAGGTACTAAAGTTCTACCTCTAAGTAAGTTCAATCATTGCCTTGGACTAATTAGGATTGGAGTCAGTTAATTAATGACTCAAGATGAGTTTGGATCCTGAAGTTCTCTGCATAATGGTTCAGGTTTAAACACTTAGACAAAGGTAGAGATTGTTGATATTTGTCTAAGGTTTAAACATGGTTAAAGTTTAAAGCAAGGTTGGAAGAATAAATTTCAGCATGTTAAAGAAGTGCACACAAGTGTGCGCGGCACCTTGGAGCAAAGCAAAGGTAGGCATAATAGTGTGTGCGCCTAAGCACACAAGCTGGAAAATATGTGCATCAGGTCAGGCCATAGCCCAGCTTTGTCTAGGCCACAGTGCACAACATGGAGGAATGCTGGAGGAAGGCCAGGCCGCGGTGCACCCTACCCCAGGCCACGGCGCCGAGAGGGACAACAAGTGTGCCCTGTTTCAGGCCGCACCTTGAAGGCACACATAGCCCATTTGATTCAGCCTTTGTTAAGTACATGGAGACATTTCCAAAACACATAGGATCACTAAGGATTGATCAAGGGTCATGGTTGATTGGTCATCAAGATCTAAGGGTGGAGAATGATACTCAAGATTGGTCAAGAAGTTGGTGCACTATATAAAGGGTCACCTAGCTTTATTCTCATTAACATTGTGACATACAAGAGAGAATTGTGTAAGAGTACAAAGACACAAAACACAAGAGGGACTCATTGTAGTAAGGTTGGTTGTAAAGACAGAGTAGTATAGATTTGATAGAGAGCATTGTAATAGTTTTTATCATCTTCTTTCTTCTCTTCTTGGTTTCTTCAAGAACTTGAGGTTTCTTGAAGAGGTTTACTGGATTGTAAAGAACCATTGATTTAGTGCAGAGAGTTTAGAGAAACTCATGGGGACGTAGGCTATTGCCGAACCTCGATAACAATTGCTTGTCTTCTTTTCTTTCTTGCTTTGGTTGCTGTATCTTTTCTTTACAAGTCATTCTAGACTTAGGTGTTTGGAAGATCACCACATAGGCATCTTGTCAAGGTGATTTCCAACATAATCATATAGCTCAATTATTTGGTTTTAAGTCCATAATCACCCATCATTGAACATACATAGAATAAAATATCATATATAAATTTAAATGCAATATTTCTAGTTATATCTTTATTCTAATATTGTTTATCCTAATCAAATTAGGTGTATAAAAACTTTTATTAATCCTAGTCCGAATAGGATTTAGATTTATTATTCACTAGAATTCATAATTCCAGTGTAATAAGGATTTTGGAGTTTCAATTCCTAACCAAACTCTAATTTCTTAAAACGTTTTTGATTAATTTAAGAAAAATTATTAATTAATTAAAATAAGTTAATTTTAATTAAAACAAGTTTTAGTTTTGAAGAAATTTGAAACAATTTCAAAAACTTTTTAAAAACCCGAAAAATTTGATTTTCACGTCTTGATAGTCGAGTGTGCCCTTAAATAGTCAACTGTCGAAAGTTTCTGTCCAATAATTTATGCCAGGTCTCGATGGTACAGTCAACTGTCCAAAGTTTACGCCTGATTTTTCCATCAGGTTATCGAGGGCACAATCGACTGTCAACCCGTGGCAGTCGACTATCCCTTCGATTTCTGTAGATTTTTTTTATAGTTTTTTCATGCAAATTTTCTTCCTAAAACAATTTCTTTTTGAATCAAAATCATATTTTCACCTACCAAATTTTATCTATTCTCTTTTACCCAAATTATCTTTTTATTTACCTGGAATGTATATTGAACAAGAACATTCAAGGTTTAGAATCTTTATCTTTGAGTCACAGTGTTTTTGATCTCCTTTGAATTTGTTGTTTATTGACTTCTCTTGTGCTTCTAAATTCAAATTCCTTCACGTTCTTGAATTCACAACAATTTCAAAAGTATATGGTATCTAAAGTTGATCCACACAAGAAAAATCTAGACTTAAGATTTCTCTTTGAACTTTTGTTCCCTTTTTTTGGAGGAAGAAGAACTAAAAATTATATAGAAGAAACTTATGTATAGATTATGTGGTAGCAAAATTCTGCACACTAATAAACTATTTATATTGTTAGGGTTATGTAAAATTAACCATTACATGCAAACTAAATCACTGTAGTTATTTCCTAATTCACATTACCCCTTTTGTGTGTGACCCCTTAGGTTCAAACTAATATGCACATAGGCCATAACTTTTATGTAATTGTAATTGGAAACCTTTTCTGTTTATTAGAACTCTTCTAATTTATTTTTGAATCAAAACCCCTTTTGATTCTCTTTTTTGTAAGAATTAATTAATCATCTACTAAATTAATTCTTAGGGCTTCTGTAATCATGAGTTACATCTAGGAACATATCATGACTATCCAGACAATGTGAATTTGGTTGTGAAACCTTGAACCTTTTTGTTATCAGTTACTGTGCAGTTCAATTATTCTATCATGCAATATCCTAATTAAGCTAATAAGGACTTGAAATTACTACTAAACCCTTAGCATTAATTATATGTGTCTAGATCTAAAGACTAAAATTCTAATGGTGAAATTAGAAACTCTTTTCTAATTTTTACCCTACCTTGGCCAAGGAACTTCCAAAATAATATCTTAGTAGATCACATAAGATATTCTCTCTTTATACTTAAGAATGATAGATCCATTATTGTACACTCACATATCTCCATATGAAACTCATTATACCTAATTACTACTTATTAATGATCCATGAATATAACTATATTAAATAGAATCAAAGTATAATAAGTCTTTATAAGTGTAATTTTTACATGATTTTTATTACTCTTTTCCTTATTAAAATTGTTAGTTTTCCTTTATTTCTTTTGATTTGATTTGATTTTTGATTTTATTTGCTTATGCCACACTTTTTCTTATTTTGTTTTATATTTTGTTTTAGTTACTTTCCTATTTCATGTTTTCCTAGTAGTAGAAGTATTTTCCATTTCAGTGTCTTTCCTTTTTCTAGAAGGAGTAGTATTATTGTACTTTCCTTTTCTTTTCTAGGAGTTTACCTATATAAGGCAGGCTGCCCTTGCCTTGTTAGCACAACAGATTTTTCCTAGACAAGAGAATAAGGAGAGAAGAGAGAGAGGGTTGCAGCCAAGTCTCAATGAAAAGAGATCTTCAACAATCTTGAATGCTTCATCAACTTATTTCAAGCAAAAGAGTTTTATTCTCTTCTCTTTAGTTTTCTTTTTGATGCATTCCAATAATAACATGGTCGATTTCAGATTTGTTATGAACTAATTTTATTTTTCTAGGGTTTTGATGTAGTCTAGTTTTGAACACATAATTTAAATTCCAAGTTATTTTATTTCAAGTCTTTTTATGTTGAGTGTTTATCCTTGATCTTATTGCTTACAATTTTCTAGCCAATTATTGTTTGATTTATTGAATCATAATGAAACCGAGAGGTAATTTATGATTAGAAGCTTTTATGATTAAACACCATTAGTTGAGTGAAAGATAGAGATACTTTACCGCGACTAGTGTGATTTTAGATTAAGAAAAATCCAAAGCATTTAATGAATCTTCAAATAATTTAATTTACATAAAGATATGATGAATTATTAGGTGGAGATATTTTTAATGTTATTCAAGAGAAAACATTGAATAAATAAGTGATTTATTTTTCATCGACTTGAAAAAGTGAAATTTTATAACAAGGAATAATAAATTGTGTGGGATTAGTTAGGTGAAATCGAAAGCTCTAGATTTAATTTTATTATCTCTACAACCTTAAGTTTTATTATCTTTTCTTTTAATTTATTTTTTTTTCAAGCACTTTAGTTTAATTTAGGTGATAAAGTCTTTAAAATTTCAATTTTATTTCCAAATAGTAAATAATTTGGTAAATTTCAATTCTTAATAGCATAATTAGTCCTTGTGGGTTCGACACTTTTTTCTTTAAAACTTTACTATTTGTTGCGATTTTGTTCACTTCCAAATATTTTCACACCAAGTCTCATACAAGATAACCATGGTGCCTTAAGTCTAAGGATCACATGTACAACTATAACATAAGAACTACCTATTGATAAGCAAGTAAAATTCCAAGTAGGTATTCTAAAGTCGAGTAACGTTCAGTGAACTCATTATCTAATATGCACTCACATACTTATTGTATTGTGTACTACACAACTGACATTGAGATCAGTCACCCTCCAATTGAGCAAATATAGTATGTACCAGTTTACTCGAATCACTAACGTCCAATTAATAGTTGTAACATTTAAGAATAAAACATTCGAGAAGATTAGGTCTAACATTATGATCACATCATAATCCTATCTCCATTGCTCTTATTATATGGGCTTAATCATGATGATGTATTTAAAAAAATGTTTATGATAAATAAAACTTTCCGTTAATTATGATAACAAATTGAGTAAGACTTTTTTACAAATAATATGTCTAGACATCAAATGTCATTGGCTTGATATCAACCAAAAGTGTAATTTAAATAAATCATAACATTTAGAAGGGAAACATGTATACTAGCAGGATTACTGACCCAAAACTTGATTATTGGACAACATTGTCCTTTCTAAGACAATGACCTTAACCTGACTAAATTCTTTTTAAACAATGAGTAATTGAATCATAAATCTAAGAAAATTAAATTAATTATCATGCTAAAACAAGAAGGGTGAAAATGTAACTATATAATCATATTATTGCATTGAAAAGAACAATTATCCAAAATTAGAACATGCTGATCAAAACAGAGGAAAAACAGAGATAAGATTATGCCTAAATAGGGCATGAATCGATCGGTTTAAAGGTTGGGCCAATTGGTTCAACTCATGGGCTGATCGAGTCCCAAGAGGGACTGATCGACTTGGGCCCCTCAAACAATGAAGCTTCTAAACATAATTTGTATAAATTTTTCTATTCAATATTTCTAAAAAGAAAACAAATTAAAAGTGCATATTACTCATGTTTCATGTTTAATCGGCATACTAACTTAACTTCTAAGTCTTAACAAGCATTTCATTTCAATGGCATAAAAACAACTATGATTGAAAAGGGACGAGAATGGTAAGAATTACTAACTTTTTGTAACGCTCAGGAAAACCATATGTTGGTGTGTGTAGTTGCCCTCAAAGATCATTTACTCCCTTCGAAAGGGATGAACTCAAATTTATTGTCTCATTCTTGAAACGAAGAAGAATCAATTACAAAATAAAAGAAACAGTTTGGCTAGTAATACTTTGTAAGGTGAAATGTTTAAGTTACCCTTCCTATTATAAAAAGTCTAAACCCAAAACCCAAGAAATTGAATTTGCAAAAGTGATTTTGCTATAGTTTTAGCTAGTAAATATGTGAAGAAGGTGTAGGTAAGAAAGAGATGTCTTGAAATGGTGAATGGGAAGGGTATTTATAGGGTAATTTGGTATACAAAGGTGTAAATAGGGGTTAATAGGTTGTTAGAGATGTTATAGCATTAATTTTGTAAAAGTTTTGTCTTACCTAAAACTAGAATCACAAGGATGCAACTATAAAATGAAGTTTCTGTCTGATAATGGCTTGCAGATGATTAGCCCATTAATTGAGCCAATCGGCCCACTGACTAAGTTGATTGGCAAAAATTTCCAAGCAGGGTCCTAGTTCGGGTTTTCGGGTTTTAGCGTAGGTTTTTTGTATTGGGTGCAGGTTTTAGGCTTATTTGGGCTAGTTTTGGGCCTTAGATTGGGTTTAGAATTGTTTTGTTTTTCTAAAAAATAACTCTTCGGTTCTCGTTTTTACCAAATTTGAGCATTTTCAAATCAAATTCTCATCATCGGAATCTACACGTAGCCCATTCTAAAATTCGAAACGAAATTAGGTGTCTATAGTTTGCCCCCTTTTGGTTGGCAACTCTCCAAGTGGCAATCAAAGGTTGTGAGTGACCATTGTTTCATTTCAAATATTAGAATAGTAGAGTGCAGTGTATGCAATGCACAAATTAAGATATGCTATTGGAAAAAAGTGCTTGTCATGGGAACGCTAATGATAATGATGCGTACATAAGGTGACGAAGCTGGCGTCCGTCATTTTAATGTTACCTTCTTCAAGAACTTAAACATTACAAAGGATTATTAGTCTAACCTTCAATAGTGAACCGATACTTGAACTAAGATTGCGAAATACAATCCGACATCCACTCAAGCATACTGGTACATGGACTGGATTGGTTTAACCTCCACAGGAGATACCGATGCTTAAACCATGATCAGGAATTTGAAAGTTTTGTTCAACCTCCATTTAGAAATACTAATACTTGGACAAAAAAAGGGAAAACATGGTCCGACCTCTAGTCAGTATGCCGATACTCAAACTAGACTGGTTTAATCTCCATAGGGGATATCGATACTTGAACAAAGATTGGGAATTTGAAACTTTTGCCCAACCTCTACTTAGGATACAAATACTTAGACAAAATGGGAAATTACTATTCGACCTACACTCGGGATACCAATACCGGTACTAGACTAGTTCAACCTCCAATCAAGATACTGATATTTAAACTTGAATTGGTGTTTTGTCCAACCTCCACTCAAGAGATACTGCTACTTAGACAAAATGAAAAATTACAGTCCGACCTCCACTAGGGATACTCGAACTAGACTGGTTCAACCTCCACTCAAAGGATACCGATACTTGAACCAAAATTAGTGTTTTGTCTAACCTCCACTTAAGGGATGCCAATACTTGGACAAAATGGGAAACTAAGGCCCGACCTCCACACAAGATACCGATACTTGGACTAGATTGGTTCAACCTTCACTCTAGGATATTGATACTTGAACCAAAATTGGTATTTTTTCTAATCTCCACTCAAGGGATATCGATACTTGGACAAAATAAGAAATTAGATTTCGACCTCCAGCCAAGACTATCATAGTCGTACTGGACTGGTTTAACCTCCACTCAAGGGATACCAATACTTATACAAAATGAGAAATCACAATCCGACCTTCGATCGAGATAGCGATACTCAGACTAAACTGGTTCTAAATCCACTCTGGGATTCTGATTCTCGAAGCAAAATTTTTGTTTTGTCTGACCTCCACTCAAGGGATACCGGTACTTAGATGAAACAAGAAATAAAAATCCAACTTCCACTTGTGATATTGATACTCAAACTAGACTTGTTCTACCTGCACTACAGGAAGCACATACTTGAACCAAAATTAGTGTTTTGTTTGACTTCCACTCAAGGGATACCGATACTTGGACAAACAAGAAATCTCAGTCCGACCTCCACTTAGGATATCAATACTCAAACTAGACTGGTTCAACCTTCACTCAAGGGATACCGATACTTGAACCAAAATTGGTGTTTTGTCCAACCTCCACTAAAGGAATATTGATATTTGGACAAAATGAGAAATCATAATCCGACCTTCATTCAGGATATCGATAACCAAACTAAATGGATTTAACCTCCATTCGAGGGATATTTATATTTGAACCAAAATTAGATTTACAGTTGGATTAGAAATAGGATGCCCCAAATCTTAACCGTACTTTTCAAAGTAACGGGGAATGTTCTACTAAAAATCCATTGGTTTGCATCTACTAGATTATACTTATGTTTGCTTAACTATGGAATTAGCTTTGCATGCTTGCACCACAAGATTCAATTATCAAAGAGCATGAGATATTTGTTCGACTCATCTTTTTGCAAAAACACAAGGAACAAATGAGCCATCTTAATGGGAACAAAAAACTTTATTTTCTTTTGTTTTCTCTCTTTGTTGTGCACATGTTTCACCCATGCGATGAAGAATGAAGATTGATTCTTTTGGATACATATGTATAATCAATGATTTGCAAGAAGGGTTAGTGCATATAGATTTTTGTATGAAATGCAAGTGAAATGAAGCATGCCACTCTCAAAATAGAGTTTGTTTTTGTCCGTGCAAAGGATTCTAGCAAAAGAGTGTGAAAGAATATAGAGAAAGTAACATAAACAGTTCTGGTGCATCCTTTACAAGTGGTACAAGGGTGGTTCAAAATTGATTAAAATATCTTGGGAAAAGTTGTTTGAAGGGATAAAGGGCTTCCTTATAAGTGTTGCTAGGGTAGGTGGTATCTTACTTGAGAACGGGTCAGTGAATCTCGTTGGTGAAATCAAATTCTATCTTTACTCAGAAGAATGGTTTGTAAGGCTAAGAAATTCTCATTGACTAAAGAGATCTTTAAAGGGTAGCAATGTGGGCCAACAGTTACTATGTTAACTAAGAAATGAATGATCAAAGGTTCGAAAATAATTTTTGATGGTTCTTAGAACCAAGGACTATCCTTTATCATTTTTCTCATGCTAGCCACTTCCAATGTTTGAGAGTCTTTTTTTTTTAACTTATCTTCTTTTCTTTTTCAAAATATTTTCTCTCCCTCTTATAGGAAATATTGTACACTATTAAGCTAAAGAATAATCCTTGGTAAGGATTTCAATAAAGAACTTCATTAAGGACCAAAGGGGCTTTGACAATGGGAAATTTGAAGTGAGGGGATAGTGGAAATTACGACCTCTTTTCATTTCAAGTTAAATTGCTTAGCCTTTCCAAACCAAAAACTCATTTGTTGGCTTCAAGAAGTTTTTCAATTGTCTTCATGAACCCTTCTTCAACAAATTTGGTTTCTCTAATGTGGGATTGAGATTGATTTGTTTTCTTTCTTTCTTTCTGTTTTTTTCAAAAAAATCATGGTTCACTTGCTTCATTGGTACCCATGTAGATTTGGGTTTCTCTTTTTGGGATAAGACCTCCTTGGTTAGCCCAAATATATTTGGGCATTGCTTTTCGGTTCATAACTTGGCTGTGTTTGGTCTTTTCCACATAGACTTGGGATTTTCATTCTTGAGCTTAAGACCTCAAATGTATTTGAAAGTTGAATGGCCCAAGTGGACTCGGGTTTTTCTTGGACTTAAACTAGTCCTCCTGCTCTTTTTACCTAGGACAACTTGGGCTATTTGTTGTTGACAAGTGAACCATGTGAAATTCAACTTATTAAAGAACATTGTTGGCACATTTTAGAAAATCATGTAAATACACCTTTATAATTAAGTAAAAATATAATTTTCAAATTAAGTGAAATTGTATGAGTTTGAGGATATTCTCATTCAACAACAGCTTTATAAAGGTGAATGAAAGAATGTATGAAGAAAGAGATTACTTTATTGTTGGGAAATCACCTTGGAGATGCCCAGGTGGTGATCTTCCAAACACCCAAGTCTAGAATGACTTGTAATGATTAGAACAAAAACAAAAATTAAAGAAAAGAAAGGACACAAGCAATTTGTTATCAAGGTTTGGCAATGTGCCTACATCCCTGTGAGTTCCTCTGAACTCTCTGCACTAAATCAATGAGTTCTTACAAGTTACAGCAACACCCCTTCAAGAATCTCAAGTTCTTGAAGAATGAAAGAAGAGAAAAGAAAGTGATAAGGTCTTAAGTTACCCTGGAACTTTCCCCCTTAGAAATTCCACTTACAAGTCCCTTGAATCCTCTCTCTATACTACTCTCTCTTTCTAAACAACCAGCCTCTCCAATGAGTCTCTCTTGCTTTGTGTCTTTGCACTCTTACAATTGATCTCTCATTCACAATCACAAGTTATGTTGATTTACACCTAGATGACCCTATATATAGTGCACCAACTTCTTCACCAATCTTGGAGGTCAATAACTACCCTTAGATCTTATGGACCAATCAACCATAGCCCTTCATCAATCCTTAGGGATCTTGTGTGTTTTGAACATGCCTCACACACCATTCAAGAAGGCTTAAAAACCATGTACAAGTGTGCCTGGCGTCGCGGCCCAGAACAGGGCAGGCCGCGGCCCAGGGCAGGGCACACATTCTTCATCTTCTGGGCACCGCGGCATGGGGGAGGCTGAGCTGCGGCGCACACCTCTTCCAAATCTCCTCCTTACTGGGTGCCGCAGCCTAGGAAGGCTGTGCCGTAGCACAACCTAATGCTGAACCCTTTGTACATGCTGTGTGTTGAGGTTCACACTTAGTGTGCTGAGGTACTAAGACCTGATGTTGATCCTCTTCAAACCTTGTCTAAACCTTAGACAAACACGCACAATCTCTACCTTTGTCTAAGCGATTAAACCTGAACCCATTATGCAAAAAACTCAGGATTCAAACTTATCTTGAGTCATCATTCAACCGACTCCAATCCTAAGAAGTCCAAGGCAATGATTGAACTTACGTAGAGGTAGAACCTTGGAGCCTAAATCTACAGGATTTTCTTCTGTGGCTACCTTGCCCATATGAATGCATCCTTCCGTAACATTTTCCAGAATGAAATGGTATCGAACATCCATATGCTTTGTCCTCTCATGGAATACCGAATTCTTGCACAAATGCAACACACTTTGGCTATCCAAATACACCACCACCTGCTCTTTTAGGACCTTCAACTCTTCAAATAACCCTTTGCACCACTTAGCCTCCTTAATGGCTTTCGTTGCTGTTATGTACTTAGCCTCGGGTGTTGAGAGTGCTACCACTAGCTACAACTGAGCCTTCCAACTTATACAACATCCATTTAAGTTGAAGAAGTATGAGGTAATCGATCTTCTTTTATTCTGGCCTGCTCAATAGTCTGAATCCGCATAACCCTCAAGACAGATGGACTTACCCCTCTTCTCATAAACCAGCCCTACTTCTGGGCTTCTCTTCAAGTAACTCAACAACCACTTCATCCTAAGCCAATGCTCATTTCTGAGATTACTTATAAACCTGCTGCGAACACTTGTTCTATGAGCAATATCTGGTCCAGTGCTTACCATAGTGAACATAACTAAACCAACCACACTAGAGTAAGGGACCTTTTCCATTTCTTTCTTCTCCGCCTATGATCTCGGACATTAATCGCTGGAGAACTTGAAATGACCAGCAAAGGGAGCCTTCACTGGTTTGCTATCTTCCATAGAGAACTTAGATATCATCTTCTCTATATAGAAAGTCTGAGAAATCTTCAATTTGTTTCTCTCCCTTTCCCGGATTATACACATCCTAAGGATCTTCTGTGCATGGCCAAGATCCTTCATCTCAAACTCCTCACTGAGTTGAGTCTTTAATTTTTCTATCCTCTCCGTGTTGCTCCCAACCAACAACATATCATCAACATAGATGAGGAGGATCACCAATTCCTCTACCTTGTTCCCCTTATAGTACAAGTACAAATCATAGTAGCTCTTCATGAAACCATAGAGAGATTTCTTCAAACCATATAGAGATTTCTTCAATTGGCACACCACCACTCCCTGCCTTCCTTCCTCATAACCTTCAGGTTGTCTTATGTAGATGGTCTCATCAAGCTTTCCATACAAGAACGTTGTCTTCACATCCATTTTCTCGATCTCCCAATCAAATTGGACCACCATAGCCAATACTATCTGTATCGTCTTATATTTCACAACCGGTGAGAATATTTTCCTGAAATCTATGCCTTCTCTTTGTGTGAACCCCTTCGCCACCAACCTAGCTTTATACCAGACTTTAACCCCTGGAGGATTCCCTTCTTTGATCTTGTAGATCCACCTACAATCCACAACTCTCTGTTTTTCTGGTTTGGGCACCAATTCCCAAGAGTTGTTCTTCCTCAAAGAATCAATTTCTTCCTCCAAAGCTAGCTGCCATTTTGACGAATCCTTACATCCCATGGCTTCCATGTAAGTTTCTGGTTCAACTATCCCTCCTTCTGTCCAAGGAGCTGCTACATCAGCATCCGCAAACCCATATCTCAAAGGTGGTCTAACCACTCTCCTTCCCCAGTCTCTTGTGAGCTGGTAGTCATTCTGACTTGCTGCATCAACCCCTTCTAGTTCAATCTCCTCTTGAGCGCTCTGAGCTTGGCCTTTATCAATTGGCTCTACCTGGTCTGAACCCTCTTGCCTTCCTTGCTCTACCTGAACTGGATTTTCCTTGATGCGATGCTCAACAAATTCCGGACTGGTTTGCTCACTAGTCCCTGCAAGGTTAGTTTTCTACAAATAGGGAAATAACAAATCATTAAAAATAACATCCCTACTTATTATGAGTTTAGTCCCTTTTGGCTCTAAGGACCACAACCTATACCCCTTAACCCTATCACTATACCCTAGAAATACATATTTTCTAGACCTTGGGTTAAGTTTATCATCCTTTTGATGTGCAAATGCAGCACACCCAAAAGTCCTAAAGTTGCTCAACTCAGGGGGTTTCCCACTCCACATCTCCATGGGAGTCTTAAGGTCTAAAGCCCTAGAGGGTGATTTATTAACCAAATATGCAGTAGTCGACACAGCTTCCCCCCAAAAATATTTTAGTAAACTGGACCCAATTAACATGCACCTAACCTTTTCTATAAGGGTTCTATTCATCCTCTTAGCAACTCCATTTTGCTGAGGGGTTTTCACAACCGTTCTATGTCTTAGATTTCCATTTAACTCATAGAATTTATCAAAATCCTTATCGCAAAATTCTAAGCCATTATCGGTTCGTAAAGCCTTAACTACCCTACCTGTTTGAGTCTCCAGCAACTTTTTCCACACTACAAATTTATTCAAAGCATCTGATTTATTTTTAAGCAAATAAACCCAAACCTTTCTTGAATAATCCTCAATTAAAGACAGAAAGTAAAAGTTACCTCCCTGTGTTGGTGTTCTTGTTGGTCGCTAAAGGTCAGAATGAATGTAGTCAAGAATGCCCTTAGACTTGTGCACTCTGGTGTTGAAGCTGACCTGGTGTTGCTTCCCAAGAAAGCAACACTCGCAGAAATCTAATTTCTTTACTTTGTCACCACCAAGTAGACCATTCTTGCTGAGAACTTGCAGGCTCTTTTCGCTCATATGTCCTAAGCGAGTGTACTAAAGGGTTGCCCTATCCATCTCAACCATCAAGCTTGCTACTTGATCCTTCATTTTTGTTTCTCCAATCATCTCATAGAGTCCATCCTTTATTACTGCTTTGATCACTATCATAGATCCCTTAGTTACCTTGATCTTTCCTCCCTCTGCCTTGTATGTATACCCCATGGATCTAGCTGCCCCAATGATATCAAATTTCTCTTCAAATTAAGAAGATACCTCACATTCCGCAACAGCTTTGTGACTCAATCAAACATCCTCAATTGGATGTCTCCTATCCTCCTCACGTGGCAAGCAGCATCATTCCCCAAGAAAACCTTTCCATCATTGGTTTCCCGGAAATTCTTGAACCAATTCGGTGAGGGCACCTATGATAAGTGCACCCAGAATCCAGAATCCATTTCTCGCTGCTTGTCTCCTATTCACATTTGAGCACACAACAAGAACATCATCTTACTGTTCTCCTTTGGCAACCGAAGACTCTCCATTGTTGGTATGGCTTCTTCCTTTCTCATCCCACATCTTCTTCTTGCAATCTTTCTTGAAGTGACCCTCCTTATTGTAGTAGAAGCATTTCTTTCCTCCAAATCTAGGTTTCGAATGAGATCTCCCATGGCTTTGCCCTCTACCTCTTGATTTTGTCAGGTAGTTTCCATGAATGTTATTGCCATTCCGAGTTGCTGGCCTTCCTCTAATGAATAGCCCTTCTCCACTTGATGCTTCCCTCATCTTGGCTTCGAAATCATGAGCCCTTATGGCATTGATCACAATCTCCTTGGTTAAAGTATCTCTCCCATATTCAATAGCATTAATCAAACTCTCAAAATAATCAGGAAGAGAATTCAACAAAATAACAGCCAATTGTTCATCTGGGAATGTTATACTACAACTAGCCAAATCTTGAACTAGTTTGTTAAACATATCAAGATTATCTTGCAAATCTTTATTAGGATCCATTTTAAAAGAAAATATTCTTTTAAAAAGATAAATTTTATTAGGGAGAGTTTTGGTAAGAAACAACTCATCTAGTTTCTTCCATATGACAGCAGGATCTTTCGAGTCTCTGCACTCCCTTGTCACACTATCTGACATGTGCAAGAAAATGGCGTTGTATGCCATCTTCTTCATCTCAATCCGCTGGACTTCTGTGATACTTACTGGAAAAGCATCATCTTCTCCAATAGCCAAGTCCACCTTCTGTTGCATAAGAACAGCCTTGATCTTCCACTTCCAAACTGCAAAGTCTCCCTTTCCATCAAACTTCTCAACGATGAAGTTTGAACCCATCTTGCGGAGAAAATTCCAAATTTATGCAGCACCCACAATTTCTATCCCAAACTTCTTCTAAACCTCAAAAACATGATCGAAGATTGATCTCAATACCATTATTGAATCACCCTTAAGAACACGATCAGATCTTGATCTTTACTCCGTTCTTGAATCACCCAAGAAGTTGGCCTTTGATTCTTGGAGTCTTGCTCCGATACCTTCTGTTCCAGCACTGATACCTACTGTTCTTGGACCATAACTCTGATACCACTATTGGGAAATCACCTTAGAGATGCCCAGGTGGTGTTCTTCTAAACACCCAAGTCTAGAATGACTTGTAATGATCAGAGCAGAAACATAAATCAAAGAAAAGAAAGAACACAAGTAATTTGTTTTCAAGGTTCGGCAATGTTCTTACGTCCCTGTGAGTTTCTCTGAACTTTCTATACTAAATCAATGAGTTCTTACAAGTTACAGCAATACCCCTTTAAGAATCTCAAGTTCTTGAAGAATGAAAGAAGAGAAAAGAAAGTGATAAGGTCTTGAGTTACCCTGGAACTTTCCCCCTTGGAAATTCCACTTACAAGTCCCTTGAATCCCCTCTCTATACTACTCTCTCTTTCTAAATAACTAGCCTCTCCAATGAGTCTCTCTTGCTTTGTGTCTTTGCACTCTTACAATTGATCTCTCATTCACAATCACAAGTTATGTTGATTTGCACCTAGATGACCCTATATATAGTGCACCAACTTCTTCACCAATCTTGAAGGTCAATATCCACCTTTAGATCTTGAGGACCATTCAACCATAGCCCTTCATCAATCCTTAGTGATCCTATGCGTTTTGAACATGCCTTATGCACTATTCAAGAAGGCTTAAAAACCATGTACAAGTGTGCCTGGCGCCGCGGCCCAGAACAGGACAGGCCACGGCCCAGGGCAGGGCACACATTCTTCATCTTTTGGGCACCGCGGCCTGGGGGAGGCTGAGCCACGACGCACACCTCCTCCAGGTCTCCTCCTTACTAGGCGCCGCGGCCTAGGAAGGCTGTGCCATGGCGCGACCTGATGCTGAACCCTTTGTGCATGCTTTGCGCTGAGGCGCACACTTAGTATACCGAGGCACCAAGGCTTGATGCTGATCCTCTTCAAACCTTGTTTAAACCTTAAACAAACACCAACATTTATTGATATGAAAGAAACATGAAGAACTCATAAACATAACAAAATAAAATAACAATGGGTCAAAGACTCTCCAAATAAATTTTAGGTTATAGAAAGAAGACTTGACCATCAGCACCATCATCCACCTCATCCTTAGTCTTTTGTTGGTTGAAGAATCCCTTACTTGGGTGATTTTCTCCTTATTCCCCCAAAATCACTATTGTCATCAAGAATGCCATTACTTATGCAATTCAAAGGTGCAGTCTCATTCCCAAATAACTCATTGGTTTTAGAGTTTGATATTTATATAAATTATTTTAAATCACGAGAGTGCTTTTCTATGTGAGTTGGTATGTTTCTTCAAAAATAAATTATAATTAATTCATATTGGGATTTGCAAAACTTGAAAATAATTAAATTAATTAATAATCATATAATAATAACACATGTCAAAGGAGGACCACAAAAACATTTTTGAAGGGTGGTAAGAAAAAACTAAATAAAAACTTGAATTTTAAAGAGTATTATGGTGAAATATGGAAGAGATGAGTAGTGGATGGGTAATTATGTAATAATGCTAAAGTGGGCCTATTTAAGGGAGAAGAAGGTTAGGTTTTTTTGTGCGAAAGTTCTGGAGAGACTAAGAGAAAGAAGAGAAAGAAAGGAGAAAAAAAGAGAAGAAGATAAGTGAAAGAGAGGAGAAATAAAAGGGAAATGATGGGAAATTTGCTCAAAAATCAAGGTAGAATTTAATTTTCTCTATATTTAATCATCAAGCATTTTCATAAACTTAAGATTTTAGTTTGAGTTTATGGATTTGAGGTTTATTGAGAAATTTTGAGAAAAAATTAAGTTATTTTGAAAAAAAATTGGTTTTAAACCAAAGTAAGTAATTTTGAAGCTTGAAACTCAAATTTTGTCTTGGTTAATATTGGTTTTTGTTAATAAAACTATAATAAACTTGTACCTTTGAAGATTTGAGAGGACTCATGGAAATTAAGAAGAGCTTTGGAGAAAAACATGATTTTTCGTGGAGATTTTTCCTGAAAACGGAGGACCAAATCGACTGGATCAGGTGCTCAGTCGACTAAGTGAAGTATCTGAACCAATTTTTTTTCTGGACTAAGGGATCGTCCAGTCAACTAGATGAAGTTATTGAACTTTTTGTGACTAGATCAGGTGCCCAATCGACTACATTATCTGATTTTAAAAAAATTGGCCTTTTTCCTTCAGTTTTTGAATGTGAAACTTTTTCAAAATGATTTTAA